>VWZF01003703.1:622632-659970 GCA_013396755.1 Sclerurus mexicanus | reverse complement strand
CGCCCGCCCCCCGCACCGCCCCCGCACGGGCGGGGCCGGGCTGCGGGACCGGGCACCGGGGTCTGGCACTGCCCCTGCCCCGGGGCACCCGGCACTGCTCCTGCCCCGGGCACCGCACCGGGACCGGGCACTGGGGGTCTGGCACTGCCCCTGCCCCGGGGCACCCGGCACTGCTCCTGCCCCGGGCACCGCACCGGGACCGGGCACTGGGGGTCTGGCACTGCCCCTGCCCTGGGGCACCCGCACCTGAGCCCGAGCTGAGGGCGCTGGGGCGGAGGAGGCGGCGGTGGAGCCCACGGGGTGCCCCGGGCACAGCCACCCGCCTCTGATGGTGCCAGCGCACAGCCCGGCTGGGAGGACAGACAGCGCTGGCCAGGGGGCAGGGTCACCTCGGCCCTCGCAGCGATGGGCAGGGTCCCCTGAGCCCCCTGAGTGATGGGGCGGGGGAACGCAATACCAGGGCTGAGACCCTTCTGTCCCTCGTCTTTGCCGGAGCTCCAGTGGGTGCTGCGGGTGCTGCTCCCGAGCTGCCGCGGAGGGTGGAACAGCCCTTCCCTGATTTTGCTTTCACTCAACCCTTTGAAATCTGCTCTGCAACCCAGTTTAAGTGACACGAACATGTTAATTGCTGTAAATGGAACAGCTGAGCAGAAATATGCTCTACTGACCTCTAATTAAGCGCTATACATTTGGCACTTGAGTCAGAATACGGTTATTATTTATTGTCTTAGCAAAACACAATCTGCTGGTTTCAGCCATTTCTTCCTCGTTCCCATTTTCACTAAGTGTGGTGGGTGAGACATGAGCCAGTCAGAGCTGCTCTCAGCTCAAAGCTGTGTTCTAGACAGAGCGTTATTAGTCCTTCATGAATATGTATTCATTTCTCAAACTTTTGAGTCTGTTTAAATTATAAAACTTCTTTGCTGGGAAAGCTTAATTGGGAAATCAGCTGCATATTGTACCCCTGTGGGAATATGCAAGTTGCTGCAGATGGAGTTGCCGGCCTGGCTTTGCTTTTGGGGCAACTTACACTGGCTGAAGCGTTGAAGCAACAGCTCCAATTTTGCAAATATAATGCCTTTTCTTCTTTATGTTAGGTGTTTTTTTTTCCTTTTGTATTCATCCACTAACTGCTAGTTCACTACTTCAGGATTCTTTTAAATTTTATCACAAATTTAATGTGAAGAGGAAGGGAAGTGAAAAAGGAGACAAAAAGAGCAACACCTGTAAAATCTGTGTTGTACAGCAAACCCGATTTGCAGAGCTGTTCTGTGGTGCCCTCTAGGATTTGAGAGCACTGGAAAAATGAATCCTGAGTCAAGGCATTCCCAGGACAGCAAACATTCAACCCACAAACCAGACACATGGCAATTGCAGTACAATCCTATCAAGCCTACCATGCTGGTTTAGAGAAAAACCATCTTGCTCCTCAGAGAATCAGCTGCATGACCCAAAGCAGAGTTTATTTCAATAAAGGATTTGAATTATTGTGTAAAAAAATAAAAAGAATATGCAAAGCAATGCTATTAGTAGAGGAGAAGCCTTTTAGTTTCTCCCTCCCTTTGTAATTGCAATTGCCATTTCATTAGTGACTTTCACTGTCCCACTGCTCACTGCCGCTTCTCGTGGCAGCTTCCTTGAGTTTCCCATCTTGAGCAAATTTTGAGTCACGCTGAAGGCACAGTGATAGCATCAGTAAATACGCACTGTGAACTCCAGCCTGTTTCCCTCAGTTACCCAAGCGGTGCCATAAATCCAAACTGGAGAGACAAAAGGTTGGAGCAGCAATTCCGAAAGCACACAGCTGCCAGGGAAGGAGGCATTCCTGGGATTTGTGCTGCTGTTGGAGCCAGGCTGAGGTGCAGCAAGGCTGGGCGTGGGGTCAGGCTGGGAAGAGCCCACTGTGCTGCTGGAGCACAGGTGGGAGCAGGAGCAGGCAGGGGGACGCTCTGTGTGTGCTGGCGTTGCCAGGGCTCCTGTGGCCACGTTCACATCGACCTCAGGGGTAACACTGACAGGATGGAGAGACAGCCCCTGATGAAGCCATCACTGCACAGAGAGGTGACACCTTGACGGGCAGAGGGTTCCTGTGGGACCAATATATGCACTCAAGGATGAATACAAAAGTGCAGCTGTGAGGAGAAGGACTTGGGGTGGTTGGTTGATGGGCACCCAGAAACCCCCATGTGCTGGGCTCATCCCACAGCGTGGGCAGCAGGTGAGAGTGGGATTCTGCCCCTCTGCTCCACCGTGGTGAGACCCCACTGACATTCCTTTGGACCTGCCAAGGAAGTCTCCAGACCTGTGCAGCCTGTGCTGTTCAGGCAGCTCCTCCCTGCAGTGCCAGGGGCAGCCCACAACCTCAGCATGGCCCTCCTGAGCCCACGGCACTGGGGCTGGAGTTCTCACGTCCCGGCTGTAAGAGTCTGCACATTCTGACTGCAGTGCTTCAGCTGCAGAAGATCCAAACACTTCCATGAGTAAAGAGCGAGGCAAATTTTTTCACAGCCACACTGTTCCATGCCTTTATCCACAGCCAGAAAATGAGTGCCTTCCTGCTTGCCATGCCGAGCTGTTCTTATTTTGGAGCACAACATGAAGCATGTTGCATTAGCACCTTTCTCTCCATCGCTCCAGCATATGCCTGGAGCTGACTTGGTTTCTGTCTGGTAGAGCTGGAGCTGAATTCCTTCCAGCTCAGCCTCTTAATGCACTTTCTGCAAAATCTGGGATTTTATACTACTGATTTCCATTAAACTAAATGCTTTGTTCCATTAACAGCTGATTTAACCCAAATGGATGATATCTCCCTAGTAAGGAGTGAAAGCATGTTGGAGCACAAATGGAAATTCCCAGTCAGTCCAATTAGTGCTGAGCTATCGCCGTGTGTGGGGGCGCAAAGGGAATGGGCTGGCCATGAATCCAGTTGTTTCCACCTGGCCATGAATCCAGTTGTTTCCACCTGTTGGTGTTGGTTATCAGGAAGATGAAGGTGCAGATGCCAGTATTTCAAAGTGTGCTGGTAGGAACAAGGGGCCTGAACCAGGTGTAGGCTGAGAACTGGTGGAAAGGACCCTTGTAAATGATCATTGCAATGCCTGCTCATAGAGAGGGAAAATATGTACATATATGTGTGTATATTTATATATATAAATATATATATGTATATGTACATGCACACAGAGTACAAGGCATGCTATGCTCACTTGGGAGTGCTGCTGGAAAGGTCAGGGGAGCCTGAAGGCCGAGATGGTCTCAACTCCCCAGCACAGAACATCTTACCTGCTGCAAAAATGCCTATTTTGCATTTTACCTGAATTGGCTTGTGTCCTACCTATTTGCCTCTGGAGGACTTCATTCCCCTTCACCTTAGGAAACTCTTTAGGTCAATCAATGATTTACTACACTATGTTTTCTTTTTCGAGTCTCTGAAGCTTCATTGCTTCCTTTTTTATGTGTCTCAGAAAACACCATCTCTTCCCAGCACCCTTTATACACCTTGCAGGCTTTCCACAGGGAGCCTGAAATACAATTTATTTTGTTTTGAAATACAGCTGCCTGCAGAGTTTAAAATACTTTACAATATTCCCTTTACAGCACAATATTCCCCTTGAGAAGGGCAGGTTTCTGGCGGGCAGTTCTGCACCAGCCCCAGGGTCCCTGTGGCACAGGGCGCTGCGGGAGCTGCTCTGGTGCAGAAAGGAGTTTGTGTCTCCTGGAGGGAGGTGAGAGGGCAGCAGGGGCACGGGCAGCAGGGACTGACTCCCTGCCACCGCTCCGCAGAGGGCCTGGCACAGTGCAGGTCCTCCCACCATGGAGCCTCGGCCGCCGCTCTTTGCCTTTCCTCGGAAAACAAACTGGGGAAACGGCAGCTCAAGAGCTGATAAGAATAATTAGACATGTCCATGGCAGATACGCCACGCACGGCTGGGGGGAAGCAGGTCTGAGCCAAGCTCGCAGCCCGCGCCCGGGGACTGCCAGTGGGACACGTGCCCTGATACCAGTGGGGGAAATGTGTTCACTCTCTACAACTACCTGTGTGAGAGCGTAGCCAGGCGGGAGTCGCTCTCTTCTCCCAGGTAACAAGCAATAGGACAAGATGAAGCAAACTCAAGCTTGCACCAGGGAAGATTTAGATGGATATTGGAAAAATTTCTTCACTGAAAGAGCTGTCCAGCCCTGGCACAACTGCCCAGGGCAGTGGTGGGGTCCCCATCCCTGGAGGGGTTTAAAAGCTGTGTGGATGTGGCACTTGGGGATGTGGAATAGAGGCAGATTTGGCAGTGCTGGGGGAATGGTGGGACTCAATGGTCTTAGAGGGCTTTTCCAAGCTAAATGATTCTGTGATTCTATGATTCAAAGCTCCAGTGGTGTTTCTGTCCTGTGCTTGCTGTCCTTGCACAGTGGAAGCTGCTGTCCTTGGGGACTGTCAAGTCACAATTTAGGTGGTGACAGAATCGTGCTGTGCTCCAGCCCGCTAGGAGATACCCCTTCCAGTGCCTGCTGTGGCCCAGGGAGCAGCTCCCTCCCCATCAGCTTGAGAGGAGCTGGCTCTTTCCTGCATTTTTAATGTCTGAGCTGACATTTTACTGTCTTGAAAACAAAAGCTGTTCATGAACTAATTAAATAGATCTCACACAGTATCATGCACACCCCAGGGAGCCAGAGAGTCCCAACAGGGAGTGAACTTTGTGAGGCAGAGTGGCACAGAACTGTGCTGGCAAAAAATGGTAATTCTATGGTCGGTTGTGGTTGCTGTGGTGAGTGTCCAGCACGGGAAGACAGAGTGCTGGGTCTGTAAGCCCAGGTGAGCATCCAATGGGAATCTCACATAGTCCCACAGGGGACTTTTCTTCTTTCTCTTTGCCTTTTTAATATTATGAATCAACAAGGATAATGAAGCTGCTGTTCTGGAGTCCCTTCTGCATTCCAGAATATGCAAATGGTTTGTGCTAGCACTGCCGCCGTGATGCCTTGTGATACAGCACAGCAATAATTGGAGTTAATGGAGGTGACTTATTAATCTGGGTAGAACAACTATACTTCCAGAGTCTAAAGATAACTCAGGATCCTGGAAAACTTGTTCTAATTACAGCAGGGAGTGATCTTGCCTCCTTCCTATATTGCCATTTTAAGCTGAAATTACTATTCTCAGTAGAAAAGCTCTTTTGTTCAGCTCCCAGCCAAGAAAGACAGTTCTGCTGAGGCGGTTTGATAGTGTGTTAACTCACCTTATACAGTTTCCTCTAATGGCCAAAAAGACAAACAGGCCGGAAACAGTGAGGATCACATACCAGGGGAGACAAAATTAAATATTTCAATTAAGAACTTGCTACCTAATGGATGGGGAAGATTAAGGGAATGCATGTGGAGCTGCCTCTGAGGTGCTATGACCGAAGCTATGACCCAGCTGGCAGTGCAGCCACCGGGGCATCAGTGGGGCTCTGCAGGTGCCTGCTGCCTTCTTCCAGTCCTGCAAGGCTCCTTGTGCCCCCCCAGCCTTTTGCACCCCAGGTCCATGCTGCCCCTGCACTGAAGCTGGATTCCCCCATAAGGCCAAGCCCCGACCATTCCGAGCCCTACCTCCGATTCTCTCTGGAGCCAGCCTGTGAGGCAATGTCCAGTCCTGTACTCTGCGTAATGGACTGGGTTGGGTCTTTTTAGCCAGGTCTCCGCCTGTTTCTCCGTTATCTGGGCAAAAGCCTGCAGTGGGAAGGCAACTGTGTTTTCCCAGCCCGGTGAGGGCTGTGAAGAAGCTGGAGTTGGATGGAGCAGAGGCAGTCCATGCTCAAGGAGCTCCATGGCCCCACTGGTACCAGCCCTGCTGCTGCTGGCAATGATTTACTGTTTGTGTGAGGAAATTGTGCGAATGCCCATTCCCAGGGTTCCTGAGGCTGCCAGGAGAGCAATGCTACCCCTGGCACCGACTGCCAAGCACATCATCTGCTGATATATGGCAAATATTAGAAAATAAGGTAACATTGGATTCTTAATTATATTTCCTCTTTGGTATTTCTTTACAAACTCTTTCAAATATAGGCAAAATTGTTTCTTGATGTTTCAATGTAGTTTTGATGAGCTCATCTATTTGGTTTTGTCAACGTCTCAAAATCCAGGACAGCTAAAATCAGACACTGATTCAGGTATTGAACTTTCCAGCTGTAAAGAAGATGTTAAAACTGATCTGGAAGATTTTTTTAAAGCTAAGATGATGAAATCAGAGGGCAGTAATGTAATAAGAGCTGGAAGCCCAGCATTCTGCCTTTCCATGGGCTGGAGGAAGCCACAACTTCAAGTCCAAAGCTGTGGAGGTGACTCTCACTGCTGCTGCCAAACCCACGTGCCAAGGCCCTCCAGAGCAGTTATTCTTCCGCTGTTCTTTACTCCCCGCCCACATTTTCCTTCCCGATCAGTTCTACACGAGTTGCTCTCGACAAAGGAGGAACACACCGTATACCCACGCACGGAATTGTGCTTCCTGTGCTGCTGCCCCGGCGGAGCTGAAGCCGGGACTCGTGGTTTCCGTGCCGTGGCGTCTCACCCGTGGTGGTGCAGAGCGCCGTGCCCGCGCCCGCGCCAGCGGCTCTCGCCGGCCCGTTGTGCCCAGTGGGCTCCACCGGGCTCACTGCCCACGTAAATCCTGCTGTCTCTCACTTGTTCTTGAATTCAAGGGCTCAAAGCTCCCAGTAATGACCAGTCAATGGTTTGTCTAATGGATCCGAAGACCTACTTTGGCACTGGTTTTACAACAAGGTTTAATTAGGGGAAGGAAGTGCCTCAGAAATACCAGTCATGGAAATGGAAACCAAATTATTCAGTTTAGTGCTGCCACATAATGAATCCCGAATTTTTAGCCTGATGCCAATTCTCTTTTTTATTTTATTTTGGGCATATCTGAAAACGCAGTAATGGCAAAGAAGTGTCAGTAGTTCAAACTAAGCATTAAAAGTTCCTTTTTTTTTTTGTTCTGTCTTCCAATGGGTGTGAAGCTGATGGGGGTAGGAGCACCCTGAGCAACACCTCTGCACTGATGTCTCCACAGCCAGACCCTTTTATCCCTTCTCCAGCTATTGTTCCCCTCCTCATTATCCCGCAGCTCGTTGTCTCTGCAGCCGCCCTGGCCTCCTTCCTCCCGGAGCTGCTGCATGGGGTGCACTCATTCCTCATTACCGGGATGCTCTTGGCTGCTTTCTATCCTGTCCCTCATTACCAGGATGCTCTCAGCTGGTTTCTGTGCTGCCTCTGGATGAAGCTGAGATGATGAACACTTTCCTGTCTCAGAGCACTTGGGCACCTGCCCGCTCTGTAGCTCAGTGACACTTCTGTCTGTGCACAACAACCAAAGGTAAAATGCAGCAGCTCCCAGTGATGATGAGGAAGAGGATGATGATGAGGAACAAGCACAGAAACACACCACTACCTGAAATAAAAGCCCCTAAAGCTAATCCTGAAGGACAAAGAAATGCCAGCTCAGCCCTTACTGGAAGCAAACCCGGCACTCCAAGGCCATTTCCAATACAAGGGGCCGTCTCTGAAGCAACAGCTTCACTGGAGCTGCACAAGCTGCAGCGCTGCAGTGCTGGGGGGGGTGGCCCTGCAGCAGGGACCCCTCTGTCCCCACATCCTCTCCTCCCTGCTGAAATTCCAAATACAAATAGACACATCCAGTTTGTATCCAAGTCGTAACTCCCTGCACCGGCTCTGGCAGGGGGACCCTTCGCACCCTGCACCCAGGCAAGGCCAGCACCCGCTGCCTGCTGCAGGCTCATCTTCCCCTCCTGCCTTCCAGCCTCGCTGCACGAATGCTTTCCAGCCCTTAATGAATTATTGTTTATTGAGCTCTTAAGGGATTAACCTTTGGCTTTTCAATTTGGAGCTTCAGGAGCTTATTCCATGAGCCCAGTCTAAAAATGTACTTAAAAAAAAATGCTGGTATAGATAATCCTTTTTATAATCTCTAGAATTTGACTGAAAGAACCCACTGTTAAGGAAAAATACCTCTGTTAATGTTCAAACAAAAGTGAGCCTGGTTGTTGTCATACAAACCTTTTAAAGCTATTAATGATTGATTTTAATGTCCCGTATTTAATGGATGAGCAAGATCAGCACTGACTTAAAACCATAGCAGACTGGGAGGTGGAAAGGCATAACCTCCTCTGGGAGTTTCTCTTTGCTGCTTTGATTTCTGATAGAAGAGAAATCGATTGTAAATGGGCCACAGGTAGAAAAGCTGCACTTCCAGAACCGCAGAGATGGTTCCGATAAGGATCAACACCAAACCATTCTGCTGTGTCATAGGAGCTTTCCTGAGAGAAATTCATCCTTCGTGCCCAGGACCAGCATCCCGGTGCAGAGCACACGGGGTCTCCCTTGTGGGGGACAGAGCCACCAACATGCTTGTTTTCAGCTCAGCCTGATCTTGTCAGCCAATTTACCCGATGTAAGTGAGGAGGGAGCACTGAGGAGAAGGGAGCAGGACCCGTCTCCCACTGATTTGTGCTGTGCCTGGCAGGAAGGCACACTCTACAGTCTTAATGGAAATAAATACCTCCCTGGTACAGGTGCTAATGAGGCTTCACGTGTTTGGCTAAGGAAGCTGCCACAGGAACTCTGCCAAATCCCCTCGGCCCGGCTGCAGTGAGGGAAGCAGCAGCCAGGACTAGGGCTTAGTACTGCTGTAAGGTAATGAGAGGGAAGGGATCGTGCTGCCCAGCTCACTGGCCAAATAGTGACATCAAATCTCCGAAGTCACAGTCTGGTGGTTCAGTGAACAGGACTAACTCCATGTAAACTGACAGGTCTAATTACCGGACCCATTTCCAGAAAAACTGGGGGTGCAGGTGTCCAGCTGCCCTCTCCAGAGCGGTGGGGTTCCAGGGTCCTCTGGCCCCCACAACCTTGGGTCCCTGTGCCCTGTGGCTGCCCTGATGTTTGGTGAGGGTGCAGGCGGGGGTCACACACTGACCCCCGTGTGACAGGATGGCCCTGAGGACATGTCTGGTGGCATGTCTGCTGCGTGAGGAGCACACCGAGCTCTGTGCAGGAGCCTCCTGCCCTCGGGTCTGGGAACAGACGTTTTGCTGCCCAGGGACCCCCGTGCCAGCCCCTGTGCCGCTCCCAAGCTGCTGGGCACCAGTGCTGCACCCACGGTGACCACGAGGCTTCCCAGTACATTGGGGGGGTGGGAACTGGAGTGGTTTAAGATCCCTTCCAACCCAAACCATCGATCCTGTGATTTCAGGGCTTGTGCTGCCCTTCAGGCCGCTGACCATCATGGGCATGCCAGAGCAGGGGGACAAAGCGATGTCACTGCCTTCAGCTCCTATCCTGATGCACAAACCCCAGCAGCAGGCCCCTGGCCAAAGGAATTCCTGTGTAAGTGACAGAGATACCAAATGACCTTGATTTCGAAAACAGGAGCTGCTCTTTCATGAGAAAATAGCGTGTCTGGTAAACACTGATGGGAGGATAAGGGGGCAAGAAGAAAGGTCAGATACGGAGACTTCCGTCACACTGAAGGATGTGTAGAAAGCATAAAAACTATTTTTGACAACTTCCCGGCAGGCAGCTTCTCCGTGCCGAGCCACTGCTGAGCCCCAGCCATGTGGGAGAGCAGGAGCCAGTGCCGGGGAACCTCTCGGGAGGGCCTTTTCCAGCTGTGATTTGTATTGAGCGGCTGCTGGAGGGAAGCTCTGACACGCTCCTCCCTGGGCGCCTCGCACACCTGGGTCCTTCCCCAGCTCTCTGCAGAGCCCCTGCCCTTTGTACCGCGTCCCAACCCCACACACTTAAACCTCATCCCCTTTCTGAGCTTTTCTCTAGTGGATAAAAGCTGATTTTTAAAAACTATTTTTGTTGGTACTTATTAATATTAAAGTGCATCTCCATAGGGGGTGTGTAAAGAAAAGGCAGAGCCTTTGGAAGGAGGGAAATGTTAACCTGCACCAAATACATAATTGAATTTATATTATCTTGTTAAATTAATGCTGGGTTTTAAAAGGCTGTTTAAAACCAGGACAAAGAACTCCCTGGCAGTGTTAACTGGGCCACTTCGAAAAATGGCTTTAGCAGAGAAATGCACAAATAAATGTGCTGTTCTAGCAGTGATCACAGAGCAGGCAGTGAATCCACTCCCAGGGAAAGCACAGAGAAACGACAGGCTCGTGGTTATTGATTTTGGGTTTTGGAATGAAATTATTTTGTTCTTCAGAACATGAAGAATTAATGGAATTCACACAAGATTAGTATTCGATTATCCTGGGCTGGGGTTTTTTGTGGCTGGCACTAAAGCAATAAAGAAACTTTCCGTGGAGGAGCTGTCATCTCCCAGGGGTGGCTGCTGGAGAGCCCCTGGGGAGTGCCAGGGGCTGCCCGGGGCTGCCTGGCCAGGGCCTCATGATCCCAATGCTCCTGTTCCTCCAGCAGCACGTGCCAGAGGCCGGAGCACCTTTCCTGATTGCCGGAGTCAGAAGCAGAAGAGATTATGTAGATAAATTTAGTTGGTGGGGCTCAGAGCATGGATTCGTCTGCTCAGCGTGGGCTTAAACTCCAAGCCCAGCTAATTTTATTGTTCCACTTCACCACAGCCAGTGCCCTGCTCGTGAACAGGGCCAGGCTACGTCTCCCACTGTGGCGGCCGTGCCGTACGGAGCCCGCAGGCTCGGGGACACTGCCCACCTCTGGGCATGGGGATGGCATCACCATCCCAGTGCCAACGCTGCCCAAAGCTGACTAGCCCCAGGTCTGGCCGTGGCTGTCCTCTGGATCTAATGATGGCAAGTGCCACGAGGGAGGCTCTGGCTCTGACTGTGACCCTGCCCAGGACCACCCTGCCCACTCTGCCCCAGGGGCGTCTGCAGCTACTCCACTTAAGGAGCATTAAGGACAGGACTCATTTTTCCAGCTCACACCTCTACATTAGAAAAGATACAGGTGAAGATTTTTGAAAGTATTTCCTGCTGATAATGACAAAGTTGATTTTGGTTTGGTTTTGAAAGTGACAAACTACCACATGGCAATTACTGAAAGAAACAGACGGTAAGAAATGATCTTTGAAACAGTGAAATGCATTGAAACTGGCTTGTTCTAGTGCTTGCAAGGTCCTCGAGCAGCCTGCCTGTGTTCTGTCCCTGGGGCCACTGATCCTCAGCGCTCCGTGTGTGCCCAGGCACTGAGCCAGGCAAAGAACAGAAAGACTTGCAGCTTCCGACTCTGGTCTGCGCCAGGGCCAGGCAAACACCTGTTCTACAGGAACCAAACCTATAGAAGAGTTTTTGAAGCTCTGACCTCAGGTGTGACACAGGGCAGATGCCCTGGGACCATCCCCTTGGGCCAGAGTGTCCTCCCTCCCTTTGCTCTACATCCCAGCTCTCCAGAGCACATCACTTGTGCCACCCTCTTGCACAAGCAGAGCATTTTGGTGAAGACATTTAAATCTCTTTTATAGGAAAATAAGAGAAAATATATGTTTTTTCTTTACACATATATAACCTGTAAGGTGTCCACAACCTTGCAGAGGAGGGATCAGAACGGCACCTTAAGTGACCATGTTTACAGCTTCACACTTAAATTTGAAACGTGTTTCTAACCTGACATCCGTGTATTTTCAGCCCTTTCCAAAGTGCTTGTTTTGCTTTCTATGACTTCTGCTTCATTATTCTAATTTAATAAAGCTGCAGCGAAGGCAGAGCGCTGACTCTTTGTGGCTAATGAAAGACATTGATTTGTTTGTACTTCTTGTTATAGATTTTTCCTAATTACAGGCATTTTTCAGAGGCAGTTGAAAAAAGTAAATGAGCAGCTGGTTTGAATGTGCAACCTATTATTGTATTTCCTAGAGCTGTAGAAAAATTATTACACTCACAGTGGGATGGTTTTCAAGCAGGAGGATGTTTTTCAGGTGGGAGTCCACTCACCTCCTTTCCCCAGCGTTACTGACAAGAAAAAGGCAATTTTTCAGTCCTTCTGGCTCCCTGGAGGTATCCACCAGCTCCGAGTGCAACGTGTGGGCTCGCCCCAGGGGCCCCCATAAAGCAGCCAGGGCAGGGAGGAAGAGGAGCAGCATCCCTGGGGGCCTGAGGGCAACCATGGTGGGTACAGGACAAGGTTCTCCAGGGCCTGGGTGAGCACAGATGGGATGGCAAACAGGGCAGAAGCCCTGTCTGAAAGATGCTTTTCAAAGCAAATTAAAACCGTCGAGAAAGAGGGTGATGGAGCATCACAGCCAGAGCCTGTGTGGAGAGCCTCCAGCAGCTCAGCCGCTGCCCCACCCCTGGTGCAGGTCGTGGTGGCTACTGGGCGCCAGCCCAGGACCACCAACATAGAGCACCAACACCACCTGCTGTGGTGACAGGTGACAGCACAGACACCGCAAGAACAGGGGCTCTGGCACTCGACCCACCACACATGCCCTCCGTACAAATCCCAGGGGCGACTCCACTGGGACAGCATTCACATGGATTTGTACAAAAATTTCCCATTAATTACCAGTGGCAATGCCTGCCGAGGTACACAGGGACTCTCCTCTCCGAACGAGGTTATTTACTGCACAGTGTGCATATGTAAACCATAGGCAGCCCTTACATAAAGGGAGGGCAGGGCCGTGGCAGGCGCCCTCCCAGCCCCAGCTCCGCCAGCACAGCCCGGCCACTGCTTGTCCTGCACTTCATTGGAAATCACGCACATGTTACAAAACTATTGCTAAACTCTGGTAACTCATCCAAGTCCCAGCCCCTGCACGTTTGAGTCATGCTCCCAACAAAGGCTGATTTTCCAATAAAAGCAAAACACTGCACTCGTCTGCAGCCCGTAGGCAAGAGGAGTTGTGGGGTTGGCTTTGTTATTTTTTTTTTCTTAGAGATAACATACTTGATTGGAGAAACCACTTAAGATGTGAATGAAGACAAAAATCAGTTTGGAGCCTGCACTCTTTGCTGGGGCAAATCAGGAAAAAATTGAATTTTAAACCAAAATATTCACATTTTCCCCTGGCAAAATGCTGCCGAAGGGCGCAGTCCCAGGCTGCCTGCCAGCACCTGGCAACTCTGCCTCTTCGCTGACCAAATCTTTGCAGAGCAGGGAGGAATTGCAGCATCAGAGTCACTAAGGTGCTGCTGTTGGAATTCCCTGCTGCCTCCTCTGTCACTGCAGCAAGGTGCACCAGGTTGTTGTGTAGAGCGAGGTGCAGAGAAAACCCTGAGCATTTACCTAAAGGCAGAGATCCAAGAACCTTCCCTGCGTGCACTTCCCCAGGTCACCCACAAACCCACAGCCACTGCCCGCTGGCACTGCCAGCCCCCTGGGGTGGGAGTCAGGGGGCTTCCTGGGCTGAGCTGGGTTTTCATTGCTGTGGGTGGGCTGCTGCAGGAGCAGGAGGATCAGGGGTCACTTTGCCAGGATCTGTGTCTCCTGCAGGCAAGGCTTCTTCAGGAAATAATCCTTCCTCTCCCACACCACGAATTTCTTAGCATGATTCATATAAAAGCAGAATTAATTCCAGCGGGCTTGGCCATGCAGGCTGTTGCAATAGAAAAGTGGAGGCAGCACTGCAGGTGGGAGGGCTGGGGGCTGCCAGAGGAGAGCCCAGACTTGTCCAGGGACCAAGTCCCTTCATCTGCCCCTGTTCAGCTTCCGAGTAAACGAGGAGGATTGAATTCAACCACTCTGCAATCTAGAACTGCAAAGGGCTGTAAAACAGCCAAATCTATTGCAGCAGGAGAACAGAAGTTTAAAATTCCAATAGAACTTAAAAGTTCCATTGTTACTGTTTATGGCCCCAAGGCTCAGAGCTGCACACAGGGGTTGGGGTCCTGTGGTGGGTTTGCAGGTGCGGGTTGGGGGGTTCTCCAGCCATAGGCTTAAGGCAGTGCTCATCCCTCCTTGGACAGGAGCAGTAGGAGGAGTCAAAAGAAGCTGAGGAGGAAAAATCCTCAGAAGTCCAGTGTGAAAACAAGGAAATAGCGTTATCATCTTGTTCAAACCCTCCTTGGCTGCCTCGGGGTGTTTGCAGCAAATGCTTTGGGTTTTCTCCCTGGAGATCTCTCCTGGGTGTCGATATCCTTGCTGCTGGAGCTGGTGGGGACGAGGAGGGGTCAGTGGCAGGATGAGACGACAGGGTTCAGCTCTGCTTAGACATTTTGAGAGCGAGACACCCCTCTGCTCCCCCGCTGCAGGAGCATCCGGAGCAGCCACGGCTGGCACCGGGCAGGAAGCAGATCTGGCTCTATCTGGTGTCTCCTGCACTGCTGCAGCCTGACCACAACCGCTGGACAGATATTTCTCCTCCTGAGCTGGGAGACCACACAGCAGCAGGGGGGGCAGGCAGGGATCTCGGGGAGCCTGGGCCCTTTGCAGCGTTTCTGTTTTCAATTCGAGCTGGCTCCAAACAAAAGCCCCTTGGGAAACACCCACCTTGCAAAGTCAGTCGGGGTCTTCCACATGGAATCACAACAAATTCCCGTCAGGGTACTGCCCCACTGAGCAGCACTCCAGAGCCGTGTGGTCATTGCATGGGGCATGCGATAGCCCCATCCCTGTGTCAGCACCCACCAGAGCCAGGCAGAGCCTGATTCGGGCACCAGAGCACTGCAGCACACATTCCACTGCCAGTGGGCTGCCCCTGAGCCCAGCTGTAATCACAGCCCAGCCACCCCTCTCTAGGACAGGACCTTAAGGTACCAGGTTAAAGAGCCAAACACAGTGGTCAAAGAGGAGCCAAGAGGCTCAACTCACTGCTCAGCCCACCTGAGCACCTCCAGGATCCCGACCTCTTCTCTGCTAAGTGTGCCAATCCTGGTGGCACACAGTGCCAGGAGCTGCATCACCTTGTGCACATGAGCTCGATCTAACCCAGAATCGCAGCCACTTCTTCCTGCAGAGGAGCCACCTCCCCCCTCACAGCCTGAAGCCAGGGGGATGAGCCTAGCAAGTACAGCAGAGCCAGAGCCTTTGTGCTCTCTGCTCTTTGCTCTCCCTGTTATTCCAGGTGAAGGAGTTCAATGGCTGCCAGTTGGGGTGGCGGTTTGTTTGGTTTTGGGTTTAAGCACATAGTTTTTATTACTTAAACAATAAAGAGCAGATTGCACCCCTCACGCAGCTGGCAACCTCACCCGCAGGTGCCAGTCCCTTCAGTGAGTGGGAAATGTCCCTTGAGCTGTAGAACGCATGGTTCCCAGAACCTGGAAGTATGTTTCTAAGCTAATTTCCTTCTTGATCTCCCGTTCTTCCTCTGGAAGCTGCTGTTGTGCTGTTGGCCGGGGCTCCCTGAGCCCCATGGCAGTGAGTGGGCTGAGCAGGGCTGGTGCTGACCCCCAGATGGGAGCGGGGGAGTGGGGGCACTGGGGTGAGGGCTTCCCACCTCCCCAGGCACTGAAAAGCAGCTTCTCCTTTTCCCGCCTGCAGCCTGACTTCTGTAGCGCTTCCCTCAGCTCCCCATGCCTTTCCTGGATAACGTGGAGCCTGGTTGCTGCCTCAGGAGCACAGAGCTACAGAACACACACTGCCCAGTGCAGCTGATTGGGCACAAGCTCTCAGGGGTTCAAGTGCTGGCAGGTGAGCAAGAGCAGGAGGTGCTGGGAGCAGCTGCACTCTCCTTGCCTGGCACGTGGGGATGCCTGTGCTGGAGTGAGGGCATGGCCAGGCTCTGCTCCTGCCCTGCTGCCCCAGATGGGATGGGATGGGATGGGACAGGACAGAGCAGCTCCTGGCCCCTGGCTATGGGCAGGGGAACACCGTGCATCCCAGGAGATGAGAGCCTGGAGTGGCCCCAGCCCTGGATCCCCCCGGGGTTCACAGGCTGGTCAATCAGTCTTTACTCCTGAAAAATCCCAACTGGCTTTCAAGGGCTTAGAAAAGTGAGCTTTAAGGGCTCCTCTTTTATCTGATCTTTTGACCATTTCTGCTCTTGTTGACATTTTGTAACTTAGTTATTTATAAATTTCCTTCCCTTCAGCAAGGGCTGCTCTTTACAAACAGCTGTTCTGCACAAATGGCTTTGCAAGAGAAGTTCTGTCCCTCAGGCCAAATTATCACTGCCCCCAGATTCAGACCTGCTTAATAATTAATGACTTTTTTTACTTCCCAGATTATCATAGAGATTCCTCTTTTGCGCTGAAGGAAACCAGCCCTGTGCTTGGAGAGGAGCCGGGTGCGGGGCAGAGCTGGCTCCTGGGAAGCTCTCATTCCTGCTGGAAGGTCTCACATTGGAAGTTTTTAAAGTTTGCCACTTCTCACAGCTCTGGGGAACAGTTGTCAGCTGTGGAAAACCAGCAGCTGTTTGAAAAAGACACCCAAGTCTCAGAGACACCAAACGCTGTGGTTTTCCAGCAGCTCTGGTGCTGCTGGACTGTGCTGGTACCTCCACGGGCCATCACACGTCTACTGGAAACACCAAATATTGAGAGAGAATAGCACCTGAAAGTGCTGTGCTCCACAGAGAAAACCCTAGTGGGGATTTCCTCTCTGCATAAAGGGCTTGGAGGGTCCGTGGGACACAGTGCAGAGCTCTGCCCTGCAGACCCTGGTGGCCCCTTGCTGGTCACCGACGGCTCCACCGCCAGCGCCCGTCACAGCTCACGGGCAGCACTGGAGCTGGTTCCCAAAACTAAATGCATCACTATTCCTCTTCCCCGGGCAATTCTGACATGTTCTGAAGTGAGCTGCAAATTTTTAACATTCATAGTTGCTATTCAGTGTTTTGAGTCAAAATATTAATTTTTTTCACATTGAGTAGTGTTAAACCCAAAGTGCTAGAGCATGGCAGCACTTCAAGCTGCTAACAACATTCTACTCTGAAATGTTCCCATAAATAGGAAAGACTAGATAAATTATACCATACAGCTCCATAAAACTGACATAAAACCGTGAGCAAACCTAACAGGGAAGAAAACCTCTCCTCAAGAAAGCTTAACTGAGCACTTTAATTCTCATCTCCAAGTCTTTCCTTGTTTAACCCAGGTTTTAAAAGACCTTTGAAAGTTTTCCTTTTTTTTTCCTTTTTTTTTTTTTTTTTAAATAGCTCCAGTTCTGTGCAGTTTTGCAGAGCAAGTTACCGGATTTCTCCTCTCTTGTTGCTTTTACTTTCCTACTCAGGACAAACAGCAAGCGTGGTGGGAAAAATGGCAAAAAGCCTGTGGGGGGGTCAGAGCTGCTGCTGCTGCCAGACTGAAGCTGTCCCACGGCTGTCCCACGGCTGTCCCACGGCTGTCCCACGGCTGTCCCACGGCTGTCTGCGCGGAGGGGCAGTTCCCAAACTTCACTTCAAGCATCCCCTCAGCAGCTCTGGGCGCAGCGGCCTCCCATGGCAGCGGGTGAGGCGGTTCCCCGTCCTCCTCTGATAAAGCACCGCACATTTTTGTGTTATCGCGGCAAATTCTGCGTCAGTGTAATGTCAAGCACGCCGCAGGAATGAGGCTCCAGGGAATGCTGGTGCCTGTTGTGCATCTCCGCTGCCCGCAGCCTCCCGGTGCTGCGGCATCGCCCGCACCGGCAGCGGGACCGTCCCCGCCCCGGGAATCGCCGGGACCCCCGACCCAGCCTGGCTGAGCTGGGCTGTCCTTGGGCAGGAGGGTGCTGGTTTGGTGGGTTTTTTTTAAATAACTTCTTCATTCGTCTGCTGGCACAGCAAATGAGTCTGCTGTGCTCTTTCCCCGAAGAGTTCCAGGCCGTGGCCAGTGTGCAGCCCTGGCACACATCCCGAGCGCTCTCTGGCTGCCTCTGGCCAGGGAAGCTCCTCGGCTGACGAACACACCCGGCTCTCATGGCCTCTGACAAGGCAACATTTAATTAAATTCCCATATGATTTTCAAACAATCATTTTTTTAATTACAGTGCATCAGAATTATATTTTTAACGATTTTTATAGTATGGTGGTGATCCCCATCCACTACCAAAACTCAGGAGTGCATATATATGTTCATTTTTTGAGCTCTTATGTTTTTTCACCCTGCACAAACATGCAAAGACTGGAACCTGCTCGCACATGCAAGAGGGGCCCAGGTGCTACAGGACCAGCAGTGCCCGTGGGACCCAGCTCAGCACCATTCACGCCTGCTGGGAGCAGGGGAGATGGGGGCCCAGCACCGTGGGGGGAATCCAGGTGAGAGTGCCCTGCTAGCTCAGTGGGTCCCAGTGCCAAGGCTGCGACCCGGTCCCCATCGCTGCAGGTTTGGAGCGGAGGACAAGAGCGGGGCTGGCAGTTCGCACCCAGCACGTGGGGGCAGAGCTGGGGGCTGTCAGCAGCCCCGAGCACGGCCCCGCCGCCCGGAGAGGGTTGGGTAGGAGCACACCCTCCCCGCGCCTACACACCCTGGTCCGACCCGCGGGCAAGGCTGGCAGGGGGAGACGCACAAGACGCCAGCACGCCCCGACTGCGGCAAAGACGTAGGACAAAGTACAAGCTCCAGCATGGCTTTAATGCTCCTCTTCTCCTCTTTTAAGGGAGGAGGGGGAACGCGGCCGTACTTCAGCTGTCACGAAGACACCCCGACATGCGGTGCCCAGGAGCAGCGGGGCAGGTGTGCTGGCACTCGCCGTCCCCAGGAGCGGGGCGCAGGACGCGGTGGGAAGGCTCGGAGGCTGCGGCCGTGCGGCACAGACGCTCCACGCCCGGGGGGAGACAGCTGGGCCTCCCCCGGAGCAGGCGGGGATGACTCAGCCTCCCCCGGCAGCGCGGCAGGAGCGCGGCGGGGGCACCACGTGCTCCCACAGCCCGTGGCAGGAGGGGGCACGTTCCCGTTGTGGCCCCCGCGGGCCCGAGGCGCTCCCGCAGCATCCCGGAGCGCCCGTGCCCACAGCACCGGGCTGCGCTCGGCAGACAGCGGCTCCCCAGAGGCATTCCCAGCTTGGCATGGGACCCGTTCCCCAGGCAAGAAGAAACACGAAGCTGTTGACACGTTTCTTCCTGTTCCCATCGAAAACCACGTTGGAGTGGGGCTGCGAGAAATCCTGTGCCGGGTTTAACAGATTTCTTCCCGGAATGAGGTTTGGTTCAGAAGAGAATGGAAGGGATTAAAAAATTAATACAAAATTCCATTTGCCCAAGAGGACTGTCACAGCATGCTCAGAAAGGGCACCAGGTCCTCCACCAATTCCTGCCCTGCAGTGGCCTGAACTGGTGCCACTTGGAAAGCAGAACACTGAAGCAGCAATTTGGTTTGTGTAGTCATTAACATCCACTGCACTAGAAAAGGATTTACAAATCAAATATAAGAAAATGTTGCCCATCTGTCACAAGTGGGAACCTTCAAACTGCAGCATCACAAACCATTGCCCAGGTCTGGGAGGAAAAAAATGGAGGGGGGGAGAAAAAAAAAACCCAAAGAAAAAAAGGGAAAGGGTTGGAAGCGTCTCTTCCCTGCCATCAGTCCAGCTGGCAGCAGCCTGGAGGGACACTGACCCACTGGTCAGAGCAGGGTGTGGGTGCTGTCTCCCAGGAGTGGGGTTAGGAGGGCAGCACTGCAGGGACCTGCAGCAGGGCAAAATGCAAAATGCCAGGAAATAATTGAGGAAGTGGAGAAGCCCACATTCCAGCACTGAATATGGAACGACACAGGAGAGACACGTGAAAAACAGAGCGGGATTCAGGCAGTTTCTGACACTTGCTGCTGCCTGTGGGACATCACCCTGTGTGTTGGGGCATCTCAGGGCATGGGGCCAGCCCTATCCTATCCCATCCTGTCCCATCCCATCCCCATGGGAGCGTGGCAGGGTCCGGCCCCACAGCAGCCCCAGCTCACAGGTGGCTCCCAGCTCCCTGTTCACCCTGGGAGCGGCCTGGGGTTGCAGGATGCCAGAGGTGGCTTGGGCTGCAGGCAGGGACCCCGAGGAGCCAGCGGCACACCTGTGGTGCTTGGCAGTGGGCACACAGCTGCTAGGCACCAGGCACAACCTGTTCTTCTTTCCCATGAAAAATGAGGGGTCCTGCCTGCATCTGCCGAGCAGCGGAGCCGCGTGTGTGAACTCGCAGCTGCATTGTGTTCCTGCTGCCCTGAAAGCAATGTGATGACTGAATTCCTGAGAAAGAAAACAGATTGGGAAACAGAAGATTGCTCAATACACCTGCTGGTGAGTCAGAAAGCACAGACCCAGCATGATTCCGAGGCTGTGAGTGGCTGTGTGACAGGGGTGCTCGGGGGCAGCCAGGAACAACCCTGAGGGGAACAACCCCTCATTTTTCTGGTAGAGCTCTGGTCTGAGCCTCGTCTCTGCTGAGGGCAGGGGATTCCGAGGGTACTGGGCTGGGTTTGGCACCTGAGTCCTGGCTGGGCACCCAGGGCTGGAGAGCTGTGGTGCTGCCCCAGCCGGAAGCATCCCCCAGACCCAGCCTGCCCTGGTGACAAGGCCACCACGGGGAAGGGGACTGTCACGGATGGCTGTGGTTAGGGGGCTCATGGGAACTGGAGCAGCCCAGCCTTTCCTGAGCAGTCCCAGCAACGATGGCAAACACCCACCTCAGCAGCATTGCTGCCATTAGCAGGCTCATTACTGAGTGCCTGCACGCAGGTGCCCAGCACTGCCAGGCCAATGCCAGCGTTTGTCAACACCTGGTTACAGCAGGTTCCTCCAAAGGAAAATAACACAGATAAACCACGTGAAAAGGCAGCGCAGCCCCAGAGTGTGCATCTCACTGCAGAGACACGCTCTCCAAACTGCGTGGAGTCGTTCTAGAGAATTTGCACAAAGCGACTGATACCTGGTACTGGGAGAGGTTAACACAGGCAGGCAACAGTGACATTTGGGAGGAACGCTGGTAGAGGCTCAGGTACCCCTGAAAAATTCTGTAGGACAAGTTGCATTTTGTGAATTCCCTCCAGCTCTCTCCCATGAGCTGCTCCTCTTCCCTCTCTGTGTATCTATTTTAGGATGAAGTTTTCACTTCAGCACAGATGTTCATAACTGGGTTCCATGCAGTAACGATCTGTTCACATAATTTTCCTTTTTGCACCAGAAACCACGAACCAAGGAAGGAGCTGGAGGCAGCAGCAGCTGGCAGAGCCAGCGACGCGCTGGGCATGTTTTCCCCCTTTGCTTAGGGCTGCTGATGCCACGGGAGCAGCAACCGCAGGGACAGACCCCTTTGCCATCAGGTGTCGGGATCTCCCCAGCCGTACCCCGGGCTGTGGCACCACTGCCACCCCTCAGGGCTGGGCTGAGCCAGCCCCCAAAGCGCCCAGTGTTAAACGTGCCTCTGCTGAAACAGCCGGCGAGCGCTGGGCAGCAAAGGCGAGCGCGGATGGCGAGGGACAGCGTTGGGAGAACGGTGTGGGAAGGGGAGAGAAGGGACCGGCAGAGCCCCTCCATGGTGGTGGGGCGCAGTGCCCTGACACTGCCCGGGGCGAGTGAGCTCTCGGCGGGATGCAGGCGATGTTCAGCCCTACCCAGACACGCAGCTGCCCGAGCCCGGCCCCCGCGGGGCAGGTCCTGCTTCCCCCGTGATGCTGCACCCCGCTAACGCTGAGCCACACACTTCGCGCTGCATCAAGTGTGGTTTAGAGCTCTTAAAATCCAGCTGCACTCGGAGGGAGGGCAAACAGCAGCTTCCACCACTGACCTTTCCCTGGACTAGAGGTTTACACTGAAAAGAGAAAAACGGGCTGTGGGTGGAAAGGTCGCTCCCGGCCATGGGTTTGGTCTGGTTTGTTTCTCTCCAGCAGCGCTTTGCAGTGCCCGGCACAGAGCCGTGGCCGGGAGGCAGCGCTGGCGTGTGTGCCTGCCCTGTGCCCGAGGTGAGCCTGTGCTCCCTGTGCAGCCTGCGCTGGGCAACCAGCACATCCCGGCACGAGTGGCTGGGGATTAACTGCAGCACCCAAGCAAGAGCAGAGGAAAAACATTTCCTTTATAATTTCTCCCGTGCATATGCTGCTCTGCAGCATGAGCATCCCGCTTCATTCCCAGCGAAGCATTGGCATCCCACCAGCACCCCATGGCTCAGGCACCTGCACTCAGCCCTGCAGTTTCATTTCCTTTTTCCCAGCCTTGGGGACAGAATGGGCTCACTCTCCCAAACACTTGGATATATCCCCAACCTTCTGGAAGTGCCCCACCCTTGCAGGACCCTGTAACTGAGGGCATGTTGAAACAGGGATGTGAGGCGTCCCCCAGAGCTGGCTACTGAGGTGTCCTGGACGGCCACGGGCAGTGAGGTGTCACCCCCCAGAGAGGTGCCGCGGGCAGTGAGGTGTCACAGCCGCAGCGTCCCGAGCCGCCGGCGCCGCGCTGCTTTGGCAGGAGCTCCTTCTCGTGGCTCTGCTCAGCATCCGAGCGGCTGATTCCCCTCGTCTCTCCAGCGACAGCCCCGCTGCGGGCAGAGCTGCTGCTCCGCTCCCCGCCTGGGGCGGCGGCACCGCCCGCAGCGCTGGGATGGACCGCGGAGCCACCGCGGCCGCTGTCGGAGGTGACAGAGGGAAACCAAGCTGGGTTGTTTTTGCCAATTCCGAGCACTGGCGCTGTTTGACACGCTGTTTTTCCTTTGGCAGGTAAATGCGGTGATAAATGAAATGCCGGTGTCATCCCAAGCGTGCAGGCAAAGGGAGTGCAGGTGAGCCGGTGCTCAGCCAGTGGGAACGGGGTGTCCAGGTGTGCTGAGCTGGGGAACGGCATCAACACACCCGGCTGGGAAAGGCCAGCTCGTGGTGGGGGTCACAGGAGACGCCCGGAATCTTCCCGGGAAGCAACTGCCCTGTGATGTTTCCTTGTATCAATTAAAGCTGTGATGTTGTACTCAATAATTTTGATTATCAGAGTCATTTGTGGAAGACAAATAGAGGAACAGCAACACATGGCAACGGGGCTCCCTCTAACGTCAGCCACTGCCTGGCTGCACCCCCACTGCCTGCACCTCTATGCCCTGCACTTCCATTCCCTGCAGCCCAGTTCCATGCTCCCCCATTCCCAGTTCCTTCCCTATTCTGTTCCCCCTTTCCCCGCACCTCCAGTTCTCTGCTCCCCATTCCTTGCACCCCAATTCCATGCTCTCCTCATTCCCTTCACCCCCAGCTCCCTGCTCCACACTTCCCTGTGCCCCCAGCTCCCTGTGCCCCCGTTTGCTGCACTCCCAGTTCCCCGCTCCTCCATTCCCTGCACCCCTCATTTCCTGTGCCCCCATTCCCTGCAGCAGGCAGGGGCTGGGGGTCCTTGTGTGTCCCTCAACCTTGGAAGTGTTGCGACAAGAGGGTAACAACAGCTGGGGCTGATCCAGGGCATCCCAATGCTTTGTATTTACCCTCTGGATTTAACAGGGATATCCCAAATACTCAGCATTTTAATACCCATCCTGTGGATGGAACATGTGCTGGTGAAGAAAATCCCCAATTCCAGCAGACAAGGTCTTCCCCAGGTAAATTCTGTCCCCCAGTAACACAAGGGCACAGACAACACTCCAGCCCACACAACCCAGTGGAGCCACTTTTAACCTGAGAGAGGAAAAGGTAATTAAGAAAGAGAACTTTTATTAGGGCAATATCACTTTATTTTTTCCATACAGCAAGGTCAACTATAGCAGTAATAATAAAATAAGCATAAACCCAAATTGCAGCCCAGGACAGAGTACGTAACTGGAGCAACTACAAGCGAAAGTAAGTCTGTGGTTACGTAAGAGCAAACCCAAGCGCGTCCGTCCTTCCAGCAGATGAACCGGGGGTTGCAGCAAGTGCAACTTGTTAATTATTGACCCTATGTGAGCTCCAAGACTGGGCAGCCCCAGCCCCACCACCTCCTCCCAGCTTTGGCATACACAGGATGACCAGGTTCCTGGAACGTTTTCCAAGAAAATGGGAAGGTTTCCCAGGTTGTTTTTCACCTGCTAAAAGAACAGGACCACTACAGCGAGAAAATAATCCCCTACCCCAACAGCTACGGGTGCTGTTCTGTTTGCCTGTCTGTGGTTGAACTCTGTGAACGTCAGTATTTGTTTTGAAGAATCTTTTTTGTGAACAAGAAACCACTGAAATTGTCAGAAACTGGTTTGAATAGCATATATCTTTAATATATTTTGATACTCTAAACATGCAGTAGATTTTGAATAATGTACGGAATATCTGAGCCATGATTCCCTGGATGGGCTGAAGTACCTGCTTTTTATTTTTTTTTTTTTGCCTTTTTTTTTTCATAATGATTTTCAGGCAGATTTGACCCAGTGGAGCTTCTGTCAGTCATGAGATCTCGGAAGGATGGCAGATCTTTCCAGCTGAAAAAATCCTGGCAAACTACAAGCTGTTCACATAAAGCAAAGCAACTTTTTGGAAGGGGGATGGAGTGCTAACTCTGTGCCACTTTTGCAAGCAATTTTGTTCAGCCTGTCATTTTATTTAGCCTTAACAAAACTCCTTGTAATTATAGACATTTTTATTCAAAATAAGATCTTACTATTATACAGGTTTCTCTCTTTTTTGACTATATACAGAAGTGCAAAAAGTCAACCTTCGCTCTCAACGTCCCCAACTGCAGCATAATCAACCCTCAAGAGTTTGCACACACACACTAGAATTCTTGTTACGTAAACTTTGAGTATTTGGATTATCAACAAAAAGTCCCTTGATCTATTGATTATGCAGCTTATTTATAACAAGGCCTGATATTCAGGGATTTCAAAAATATTTAAACAATATTTTAACATTTGAAATGGATACAGTAGAAAATAAATTTTATTCTAATATCTAGGAACTAGATTTTTTTTCTCATAATAACTAATTACAAACAAAATAAATCATCAAAATATTACTCAATTGTCTGCCAGGATTGTTGCCATAGCAACAACTTAACTTCTTACTTAGCAATGATTATATAATTATAAGATATCCATATAAAAGATCTTTGTTCTTTTAATGAAAACTAGACAAGAACTAACAATGACTGACATTCTTACATTGTCGTATTAGATCAGTAAAATAGAAATCATTTAGTTAACAGTAATACGAATACTCATAAGACACTACATGTAAATTCCAAACTGAGTATGTTATGAAGAAAACTACCTTTTTTTTTTTTTGTATTTTGAAAAAGTCATCAGTAAACTCTAGTAAAACAAAATTCTATAAACTGAAATGGTATCAACTGGTAATAGAAAATGAAAACGAGCTAATAAATGTAAGAAATAAAAACTACATTTTTAACAAGAAAAAATAAGTAAATTCTCTATGGTAAGTCACTACAATAACATGTGAAGTCACCTATACTTTCTTAACACGATTGAAATTACATTGGTATGGGTTTTAACCCGTAATGTAATAATCTAAGGCTTTAATAGATGTACAGTACAATCAGGAAAATCAACACATCATTCTTATCTATAAAGCATCTCTCTCAAGCATAAAAACTCGCAGTAAACTTGGAGTATGGCGAGTTCTAGAACCGAACCCGCGCCTCTCCCTCCCCTGCCCACCCGGGGCCTGGCCCCAGGCAGCCCCTGGCTGAACAGAGCAAAAATATCCTTTACTGGCTGCAACATCCAAACCACAAAAAGGAATTCCTTTGGATGAATCCATTCTTAAAACTTGAATGCACATCTATTTGTTTGTTTTTATTTTGTAAAGGCTTTCTAAGGCTATAAGCAGTTAATCTGAACAAAAAAAATCACATATAAAACTCACCCGAGTATTAACCCACCCAATTTCTATGCTAATTAACATCTCATTTGTCCTATTTTGGTTTGTCATGCATCTGCTGTCAGTGCTTCTGCGTCTTTGTTTAGAGTCACCGCAGACGCGGGACTTGATGAATTAAAGTGAAACCCATCTCTGCAAAACATTTATAGTCCTTGTGACTCATGACAGAGGCTATAAATAGAGCAAAAGAAGTTCCTCAAACATTTGTTACTGTGTCTCAGAAATGGCTTTTCCCTTTCGTAGCTCATCTTATACAGTAAATATGCATAAATATGACATACAATGCCTTAGGAGAGTTTATAGATAATATTGTCCATAAGGGTTATGCACAGCTGGAGCATCTCTCTGGTGCTGCCCACTGGCTGTGAGGAGCAGTTGGCCATTTCTGAGACAGCTTTGGTTTGAAACAGAATGGTGCCCTTTGACTGATCAGTACTCATCAAGTCAGTGAAAACGTGGTTCTGAAAATAACACTGCAGAAATAATACTCTGATGGATGTACAGTCTATGGCACTTCATGAGAATCCTTAACAATGTGGTACTTAAAGCCATTGATGTGCTTTAAAATATACACAGTTGTGGTTTTGCTTGGCACATTCATCTCTGTCAGATTCCTCTCTTCCCACTTCTTACAATCTATTACATTAAAAATATTACTCTTAAACAAAAATTACTGTGCATGCACGCTCTCATCTATAATGGCAATTTTAAATACAAGGTGCACCTTTGTTATTTGTAAACCTTGAAAGAAATAAACTTACTTTAAAAAATTATATCTTGGTCTACAGACGTACCAATACATAATAGATTTCTGGTTACAGCATCGTCGGTCTTTCCGGGGTGATGTCCGTGATTGTGGGGAACAGGCCCCGGATGCATCGCCCCCTGCACCCTCTGTGCTGGGAAAGACGGATGATGCTGCAGGTTTTAGACAATAAGATCACCTCAGCACAAATATCAATTCAATGTACAAAGTATATAGGCAACAGTGTGCAGTGGAGTCCCACGGTCTCGCTTCGTCTTGTTAACATGCAATGTGTGATGTCACTGCTGAGGGGTTCCCAGTGCTGCTGGACAGTATTTACATACACTATGGCTAATGAGCTCGGCCTCTTCCCACCCAAATCCGGCCTCTTCGCCTCGGCTACGAGCTGGGAAGGGAAGAACAGAAAGTGTTCTCAGCACAGCCAGGACTTTGTGTCAGACAGCACCAGCCCCAGCTTCCCCCTGGCAGGGGGTTGCTGTGCCCTGAGTGTGGGAGGCCCCCGACCCCTGCAGGACACCCCTCCGGCAGGATGGGCACGCACTGCACCCCAGCTCTGCAGGGACAGAAGTGCCTGACCCGCTGGCCTCTCGTTGATTCCAAGCTCTGGTTGGGATTGGGATCTGGGGCACCATTCCCCAGACCCAAGGCCGAGGCCCTGCAGCTGTCCCTGTAAAACCCAGGAGCCCAACCAGGGTCTGAGAAGCATCAACATCCTTAGAATTCCAGGCCCTATGTTTCCAAGGGAATTTTTTCCCCTTAACTGCCTATCTAGTGCAGCTGTTTCTCCAGTCTCTGTGACCTGCCACACAAGAGACACATCCAAAGGTGATTCCTCCTCCACCTCAGGACAATCTCCAGAATGGGGACAGCCCGGTCCCAGTTTCTGTGAAGGGACCCTGGCAGCAACTTTAGGCCACGGATGGGACGCATCCCATCCCGTCCCACCCCATCCCATCCCGCCCCAGGCATCCCACCCTCCCTGGGTCACTCCAACAGTTTAACAACATTTATACTCAGCTGAAACAAATAACTGTTATTACAAACCCACTGTGCCCAAACCTCACCCTCAGAAATAATTCCATTATGTCTGAGACATTCAATAAAAAACATGGGAGAAACAGAGCACAGGAGAGAGAAAGGTAACACAATTGAGAAGCTCTCCTGGGGAGGGGATGGCTGCAGGGGGTCTCATGACAACAGGAGAAACAGGTGTTTCCAAACCCAGGCAACGGTGGGTTTCCAATTTTGAGATTTAAAACCTGTTCTTTCTAAAGAGAGCTTGATGGAACCAACTTGCCCCTCCAAGACCCACCCCTCAGCTCAGGTTACTGCTGGGGCCACCAAAGACAAAACATAAACTGTGACCTCTGATTTTACTGTGTGGGCAGGTACAAACCAACCCTGACACGGCCACTGCTGCCTGTGGGATCTCCCCTCAGAGAGAACAGCCCCTCAGCAGGTCAGAGCCTCTGCCCCTGTATCTTAATGGTTATCTTAGAAAGAAAATATTCTGTCCCTGAAAGCAGCAAATCACACACATAAAGGTAAGAAAAAAATACAGCAACAACACACTGGGAACTTACTGTTTGATGACCAAATGTCTACATCTGTGTAACATACTTGTGGCTAGTCAGATGTTCGGCAGATATTATGGGTATCTACAGGTAAAAAATGTAAACGGTGAGTAACACGCAACAAGCCCACCCAGAGGCACAGCATTTACTGTAAGAACATCACTTTGGGAAGGGGAGGATCAGCTGTGAGTTGGTAGATTTTATAATACTGTAACTACAAGTTAAAGTCAACTGAAGTACTACAACAGCAATTTACAACTGGAAACACTGGGTTAAGTACTACTGGACAAATATAAATAGGTATTATTGGTTGTTCAGGAAATAAGAGAAGTTAACATCTACAAGTCATGCAGTGCAGTAATTGAAAATAGCCCTTTTTGTTGGCCTACACAAAATTCTGTGCTTTCAGTGTCTCCAATGATGCATTCTACAGTGGCCTTGTTTCAGTCTGATCTTGTGTTCACTGCTTTCACTGTCCCGGGTTTTGAACGTGAAACCTACAATGCCCTGAGCTAGATTTCCATGGCTGGTGCAAATCCCCTGTGGAGAAGGGCTGCCTGCCCTTCCCGCGCTGCCGTGGGCGCCGCATGGAGCAGCCGGCAAGCGGAGCCTCCCCAAGTAGTGAAACAATTCCCAAAATGTTCTGCTGCCTAGACAGGACTGAGCACATGGCTCTCCTCAAGTGCCCATCAGCTCAGCTTCCCATTAAAAAAACACAATTAGAACCGGAGCCAATTGGCAGCAGTGCCAATAACATGATATTGCACCCCCACCCCTGGGTGAGTAACCCTGCAGCACCTGGGAAGAGCAGATGTGCCCAGGCACAGGGAAACCTGCTGGGGTATAGGGCACAAAATGGATCTGCACAAACCCAAATGGCTGTGGCACTTGGGAAGACCCTTTCCCCCTATGGGCACAAGGCTGGCCTGTGAATCTGTCCAGGAAAGGGAATGGGAGTGTTTCTTCTCAGATAACTCATTGGCAGGTCCTGCTGTTGTTTTTCCACCCGTGTGCCCTCTCCTCCCCTGGCAGCTCACACATCCACAGCACTGCCAACTCCAAAGAAATGGGCTTTGAGCAGAATGAAGCTTCTCATACCATGTTTTCCTACTGCTGCAGGACAGGCTGCGGCACGCGACTGGAGAAGGATCAGGGACAGTGCTGTCGGAACAGACCAAGGGCCTTCAACACCAGTCCAGGAAGATGAAGGGCCAGATCTTTAGCCTTTGGCATGCAGGCACATGGCATCGGGTGGCATTAAATACCTTCAGCATTGCTCACGTGGTATATACATATATGGGTATATATGTATATATGGAGGTTTGGCTGCAGAACTGCACTAAGTGTGTTATGAGGCTCCGGGGAGAAAAGGCATGAAATGATCGTATTCTATGACAGCAAGTTGCTCTGTGATCTACCTGGGAAAGTGCATGATTACTAACACAGAGATGATTTTAAAATAATGCTGTTTTTCTGTGGCTTGGCTTGTTCTCACAGCTCTCAGGACATACACAGGATACAGAGACACACTGAAACTAACTGTCTTGTGCAATAAACTGCAATATTAAGGACTTTGGGAATACAGGTGGTTGCTTGCTGAGATGGCACATATGCAGAGGTAACTCCACCTATGAACTGCCTTTTCAAAACACAAATTCTTAGGCTAAGTTTAAAGCCCTGAGTGACCTGGTCATTCAGCAAACGTTTCTCAAGAGCAGACCATGCTACCTGCTGAGCAGACTAACCTGGGCAGTTTTGGGAATTGTACAGTATCTTGGTCCCTTTGGAGGCTTGGGATGTGCACACCTAGGCATCACTGCAAGGGTGTAATTTGGGAATTTTATTTTTGAGAGATGAGGAAGCAGACAGGTTAACAAGGAACGTACAGCTGGGGCAGCACAAAATGGTATTGCTCAACAGGTAAAGGTGCAAAGGCTCAAAGCCAAAGACCCTGGGTTTCACCCTGCAGCACCGGGTGCCCACAGTACCATCCTTCCCAAGCATAGAGGGCCAAGGGCAGCTGCAGCTGCATCCACCCAGCCTGCCAGGGTTTTGGGAAATGGCTGAGGTGTGATCTGTACTGAGCCAGGGAGCTGAGCATGTCAGGTGAGCCTGCCTTAACACTGACATTTACCTCCAGATTTCATCCCACACACTGAACCACACTTGCACACCACTGAGGAGAACCTGCAGTTCCCTTTTCTAAGGGGCACACTTGTCATTCCAGAGCTGGGAGCAAGACCCCCACAATGGAGCAGAACTGATGGCTTCATGACATGGGCAACTCTAACTGACTAGTAAATCTCAAAAAAGAATTTGCTTTTAGAAGAGGAACAAGAGGATCTTTAAAAAGTTTTTATTGTTGCACTTTCAGCCAGATGTTGCACATAAATCTGCCCTTCTGACAGCATCCTGTGCTCAGGTGCAGCTCCACCTGCTCCTCTGGCCCTAGGACCCATCTTCATAGCATCAGTTCTGGCTTTCCTGGGAGATTTTTAATCACTTATGTGGTAGAGCATTACTCTCACATTCCTGAAATACATCCAAACATGGCAGTAATTGGGGTGGCTATTTGGAAACAAACCCAAACTTTAATGGGCATTTTCTTAACTGAGCTCTGTTCACAGCAATGGGCCATTCCCAAGAGAATCACAAGCTGGAACAAAGATTTCAAAGAAGTTTCTGTGTGGCCCTTCCTTACACTGTTTTGTTTTGCTCTTGGAAGAGGAGAGTCAGAACATGTTTGGACTGCTAAACTCAGACTGTAAGAACCTGCAGCCCCTCTGCACAAAGGCTCCTCTGGCTTTCCCTGAGTTCTGCACTGAAAAGAGCTGTCAGCTTCACAGAAACAGAAATAAATTGTGGGTTCCTGTGTTATCCCTTGCTCTTTACATCCCTGAGAGCAGAAATAAGCAGCATGGCCCATAAATGTTAAGCCTGAGTCAGAAACTATTATCAATTATTTTTAGCATCAGAAATGGAACTGCAGCACCTTTGGAGCACGGCTAAAGGCTGATTAAGCTGTGCTGCAGCTCTTCGAGAGAATGTGTAGGCCAACAAGAGGTCAGATTCAAACCCCCATGCTCATTAAAGCACCGATTTCGAGTTGTCTGTAAGGAACAAAGCTGTAAATTAGCAAACCTGGTTGGCTGTGGCTGTTGCAGCGAAGGGAACACTTGTGGCAGATGTTGTTGCTGCAGACACAGTGGCTGGCGTAGCACCGTGCACCATGGGAACTTTCGGAAGGAAAATCAAATAAGCAAACGTACAGAAGAGTGTAGCAGTATGGGGACCAGAGCGACACGTGGGAGGGTCATTGAGCATGGTTTACCACAGCGAAAAGCCCGAGACATCATTGTCAGCGCGTGACATGCAACCACAGTGCAAAGCAGGACAACATTCCGGGAGGGAGGGGAGGGAGATGAAAGAGAAAAAAAGGGGAAAATGCTTGTTACCATCAAATCAAGAAAATTGACACAAACAAGCTTAACCATTTCAATATGAAAATCAACAGGAGAGTTTTTCAATGCCCTTATATTTACAAATTTTTGTCTTTTAAAAATTCAACCCAAATATTTACTGCAAACAGAAATAAATCTTGTCCAAGGACAGAATACAGCTACGTGGCTATGGTAAAATACAGTCTTTAGTTAACACAGGAGAGTTTCTAAACACTGGAACTCATAGTCCAGTCAAAATCCACCAACAAACAATGTGCAATTAAAAACTGCTGTACAAAATTAACATCTACGTGTCCATGTCAATTAAATAAAACAATTGCATTTAATTGACAGGTGTTAGTGCGAGAGGCTTGGGGAGATGAACTGGCTCTACGTTACATCTAGCAGTGGATTTTGAGGGTCTGTGAGCTGCACCACAGGTTTAAGATAATCAAGAAACAAAGCTGGCACCTACCAACACTTGTAGCGGGTGTCATGCACAATATTGAGCCTGCTCATCATGCATTGCAACAGGAAGGTGGATTTGGAAAGGGAAAAGAATTAAAACAACCCATCACACGTGTAATTAGAAATTTCATTTGAACAAAGAAGAAAAATTGTTATTATGGGCACAGTGGCATGTAACTGTCAGCACAATCAAACCACACAACAGCACAGTGATCCGTTAGAACGAGGCCTCAGGGACAGGGAAGCACATGGGTCGGGGTGCTGGGGACCCTGCTGGCCTCTGGAGCACCAGGGAGCATCTGGACAGCCAGGAAAAGCCTCCTCAGCTTTAACTCACAGCTCCTAAAATCTTTCTGCCTTTTGACACAGGCCTTGTCATGGTCCTTCCCCTGGTCTCCTCCTATTAAAGGAGACCCCTTAAACTCTCAGGTGCCTGCAGGTGCCTGTAGTCCCGCGGTGAGGCTGGAGGGGCCCTGCTGTGCCCTGTCTCTGGAGCTGCCACAGGGACCCCCCTGGCCTCTGCTCTGTGGGCTCAACACGCAGCTCAGAGCACTGACTGAACAGTTACAGGCCCTTGCACAGCCCGCGGTGACACCTCAGATTACTTGTTCAGCATTTCGTTCTGCGTTATGAGATGTACTTTAAGCTGCTGGTGTCTGAGATCACAACCTGCAACTCCCTTCAGGCTACACAACAATACAGTGACAGCCCCTGGAGAGTCCTGCCCTGCAACCGGAGCGCCAGTAGCAGAAGGGTGTTTTTAGGAATATTCTGGCATCGTTTTAAGTATCACCAAGTTGGTAATTCTTTTTACTTTACACAGCAAAATGCCTTACACCAGACTGATCTCACAATTCTGCATTTCTGCTTCCAAGATGATAAATATATAATGATCTTTCAGAATATCCATTTAAAAAAATTATTTACTCTTTTATTTAACATTTATTAACACTGCTAATGATGCTTGACACAGCAGAAACTGAAATAAACTCTGAAATCCGGGACTGAGATTGCAGTGGAAAAGGAAACATCATCTCCTTCCTAGCAGCCTTCCAGAGGGAGCCAGGGCAGTGCTGCCTCTGCGACATCCCGTGACTGTAATGGGACAGGAAATGACTTCAGCCAGTGCCAAGCGCTCTTGGGGCTTTGCACAACCTCAGGAGCCTTTGACTGTGCAGGGAAGTCGGTCAGTTTAATTACTGCTGGGGCCAAGGTTTTTGTGTGTCACTGCTGTATCTGTAAAGCTACAAAGGCAACGGCATAATCCTGTTTCCTAATTACTCCTCTGTTTCTGTGTCATGGAAGAGACTGAGAATACTTGCAAGGAAAGGGTAAAGGAAGGGCAGCTCTCCTGACTTCCACAGGCACAAATCATGGCTGAAACCAATCAGATCACTTGCATCTCTGTGGTGTTAATGGGGTTACGGAGAAGAACCTGAGTTCTGCTTCTGCAGAAGTGCCCTGTTTACATGGCTGTACATCCTCTGTTAAGAGCTGGAATAGTGCTTTGTTCCCTACATAATTACATCCACATGCTACAGATGAGTTGGATATTGATAATGACTCTGAAATAACTCTGTAAATATTCAGCTCCAAATTTCAGTCTGAGTTATCATCATTAACATTATGACCAGGGCACACAGTTTTGAAAGGGAACTGAAGCAAATGAACATGAGGCAGAAAGGAGAACACTCACTGGGGTGGGATAACTCCCAAATACAGACATAATGCTGTATGACCCTTTTACCAGTAATAAAAATAATTTTTGCTATGACCTTAATATTCATCTTGACTTCAGAACCTTTGACTGACTAATGAGAACATATGAATAATGAATGTGCTGTTTCAATGTTCCCTGGCTGTTCAGCACAAGGCAGAATTTTAATTTGAGGATGTGTTAACTGCCTGTAACATCACAACCAGATTATTTCTGCATTGCAATAAAGCTATTTTTATAAATATTCCAGGTTTACTGGTGTTTTCAGTAATTTTTTCTCTTTTATCCCTCATAGTATTCCCATCAAGTCTATTTCTTCTGCCCAATCTATTAAACCCTAATTAAAAACAAAACCCCAGATAGGACAAGTACTCCAGTGGGGGTGAGCAGTGGTGCCTGACCTTTCCTTCCCTAAGAGTAAGCAGGAGAGCAGTGGTTTTGCACGGGCCCAAGAGCCTCGGGGAGGAAGGTGCTTTAGAAAAGCCTCTGGGCACTGAGTCCCAGCCAGGAGCAAGGGAGTCTCTGAGGCTGAAGTTGCAGTAACTAAAGGAATTCATGACAGGTTAACATGATGGCAGAGGTGGCTGAAGCCTTCCCACACTGCCTCTGGGGTTCAGCTGCCAGCTGTAATCCTGCCCCTTGCAGCTGCACCAGGACATCAGCTCCTGGGAGCATCCTGCCAATCCGATGCCTTCTTTAAGAGGAACTCATTTCTCAAGGCACTTTTGTCACCTGGGGGACACACACCTGAGGAGACAGGGATCTGAGGCACAGGACGGTGACAAGCACCAGGGCAGGATGTCACCCAGCTGCCCACAGGTGCTCTCTCTGCAGTACAGACATGCCCCAGCCAGCTCCCAGTCACTGCAGGACACGGAGCACTGGAAGGTGAACTCCAAGCTCTGCACGTTCACAGTGAGAGGTTCACCCGTGTCTGTCAAGGTGTGCTGAGTCAGCAGCCAGGACACAAGTACCAAAACATATTGTGAACATCACTAAGTTGTGCAGAGCCTCCTCACTTGGCAGAGTAACTCCACTTATTTCAACACCACAAGTGTTTCCAGTTCTTTTTTGCAATGCCTTTAAACTTCCCTCTCAGTCTGGGGACAGATTCCACCAGCCAGGGTTTCAGGGACACCTCAAGAGGGGAGCTGCGAAAGGTAGAGAGAGATGAGTTGATTGTCTAAGGGCATTTAATCACTTAGGGTGTGCTGGAGTGCAGTGTCCAACCTCTAGCATGGACGACCCCTGGATGTGTTTCACATCCCTGGCACACAGGCAGCCAGAATGATGTCTTACAATTCAAAAGAGGTATCTGAAGTTGTCTGGAACACGAGTGGAAGAACATGATGAGTGAAGTGCCCTGCAGAGAGAAGGGTCCTGCCCAGATTCCCCACAGGGGCCCAACCCCATGTACGTTCTGCATGAGTCCTGCCCTCCGGCCCTCCTGCATTTCATACCCTGTAGCTGGAGCAACTAGGAACACAAATAAGCACTTACACCTTGGGTGTCTGAACCTGTAAAATGTCACTTTAATTCAGATCCCACTGAGCTGACTTGCCCCTGCTTCTTGGCCATAGAGCTGAGGGCATGTGCGTTCTGTGCTCTCCGTGCCCAAACAGGAACTGATCCCAGTTTATTTGAAGTGGGAAAAACTGAAAAGGGCAAGGTGGCAAAGACATTTTTCAAACTTCTGGAAAAGTACTGGATTACTGGAAAGCTCAAACTGCCGCTATCTGAAAAATATAAAAAGGCAATTTACAGTAGCTCATGCTAAAAACTCCTTTACTTTTCTTGTGTAACATATACTAAACTTCAGTGGTCAGGAAAGGTCTAATGAAGCATCAAGAACCACTACCAAGCTGCTAGAGGTTTCAGTGTGGGTCTGCTGGAGGAAGAGCTGAGATAGGTCGTCCAGGAAAGGTCCTGGTTGATGATGAGGTAGGTGCAAATGGGGTCTGACACACTTAAACCACACCCCCAGCTCCTGAGTTTGAAGGATGTATTTCAAGGCAGCTCCAGCATGTCCAGAAACTATCCAGCCCCTTGCTGCTTTAATGGAAGCTGGGAAATTGCTGTTTACTGATTCCATCAGTTATGCTGTGCCTAAAGAAATCTGTGAATTGTTTAATACCTACAGGAAGGGCTGTGAGTCTTCCTGGATGGGGCTCTGAGCAATCCGATCTACTGGAAAGTGTCCCTGCCCATGACAGGAGGTTTGGAATGAGACGATCTTTAAGGTCCTTCCCAATCCAAATCATTCTGGGAGTCAACAATGCTATGATCACATAGGCACTTTCATATGGATTTTAGTATGTGGGCCAGATATCTGATCTACAGCTGACTCAATCCAGCCTGCTACTGACTGCAGCAAGCTTTGCAACAAGCTTTTACTGATACATTTCAGTGGCTGCAATGCACTTTTGGAACCTAAATAAGTTATTAAAATGTTTTACATCAAGAAACTGGTTTTTGTGCCATGTAAAGTACCCATGTTGGTTGTACGCCAGATCACGAAAGAATGGTAAAGGGCATTATACTGAACTCCGGGGAACATACTTTCCAAAAATATTTAGGATAAAATCCTAAATATTTTTTGGGTAAAGACTGATTAGCTGTATTTTCTCCCCTCCCCAGTCTGCATTACGAAGGGCTGTTCTCACAGACCCCTTCCCATTCTGAGTACAGATCTATCAGCTGGGCTCTGCACACCTCCTAGAATGATGGTTCTGGTGTAGTGGGGGTTCATGTGTAACAAACTACCTCAGCTGTGTTATTAAGGGCAGAAACTCCCGGGACATACTAGAGATCATTTCATATGAAGTGCCACTTGCAGAACCAACGTGTATATTCCAAATTTAATTCCCATCATTTGTCCTCCAAAGGGATTTCTGCTTGGTACAACAGTACAGGCATCACCTCTTCAGCAATTACACCACAAGACTGGCCCTGAGGCACTGGAGGCCCAAACTGTGATTTCTTGTGTAGATTCATGATTCTCCCACCTGTGAGATTGCCTGTGCCTTCTGTGACCACTGCACCTCATTAAAGCCAACACCTTTGAGTGTGTGACTCAGACCCATTGCTGCCAAGCACATGAAGGCCAAGGGGTCTTACAAGTAAAGAGAAGCAAACACAACAGCTTAGGGATGTGTAAAGAAGAGGAGTTAATCCAGGGAAAGAGGAAAGAGAGAGTAGATCACAAATTCTGGTTTGAGGTATCAGAGCACGATGCTGATTTTTATGTTAGACTGGAAAACACCCACCCAGCTTCTGTGAGGAGCAGAGAGAAGCCAGTATTCCCACAGCCAGCATCTCCACTGGCCCCAGGCACCAGGCACAGCTGTGCCACAGGCCGGAGGGGCTGTCTGTGCCCATCACCAGTGGCCTCCAGCACACACTGCATTTGCCACCAGCAATAACTATTTCCTACAACTGTGTTTCTTCCATAACTTCCCCTTCTCACTACCCAGAGAAAGGCAGCCAAGCAGCACTTACCTGGTGGGAGAAAGGCTGTATGCTGCTGTAACTGCATGTTGGCAAGAGCTTGCTGGTATTGGAAGATACCAGTGTTAAAGACTGCGGTGGCACCATTGGTTTTTTCAAGCGCAGGCCTCTTTGGTAAGGGGGGAAGTACAGCTTGAGGAATTCCCTGAATGGTGAATGGGTATAAAAATAAAGTCCAGTAACAAAAAGAAAAAAATAAAACAAAAGGGGGTGGGTGGGGTGTGGAGGAGGATGGGAAGGAGGATGGGAAGGAGGGAGGGAGGGAGGG
>VWZF01003703.1:563690-620934 GCA_013396755.1 Sclerurus mexicanus | reverse complement strand
CCCTCGCCTTGCCAGGAAACCACCTCCTGAGTGGGTCCAGACCTGGCTGCTACAGCTACGGGGCCTGTGCCCGTGGGAGCTGCCGCCAGCCCTCGGGGGACACGGGACGGGGACAGCGGTAACATGGTCAGATCCACTTCAAGCTACACCTCTGCAAACATGGACTTACAGGAACTAAGTAGGGGTTCATCTATCTGTGCAGCTAGATAGATACACATCTGCCCACATACAGATATACAGCCAACCAGATACACATGTAGCCCACACATACAGACACGCACACACATATGTGTATGCACACACATGGGTACATACAGGTACTCTACATCAGCAGGCAAAATTAGTCAAACACCTCAACAGTCTGGAAGTACTTCAGAACAGATCTGGCACCACATGCTGAGAAAGCTCATTGCACCGTGTAGTGACCAGGGTCCCCAGGCACACACCCCCCCCCAGCAAGGACAGACACACATCCACTGGCACCTCTCCTCAACATATGTCTACATCCAGAGGTGTTCCCGCACTCACCATGGCAGCTGCAGTTGCTGCTGCCTGGGCAGCTGCAGCTTGGTTAACCTGGTACTGGGCAGCCTTGATCTTGGCTTGCAGGTGTGCAGGAGGGTGAAAATATTTGCACTTTTCCCGGGAGCATCTCCCTTTGATGTAATCCATGCAGACGGTGACCGTGTTGTCATTGGTGTCGATCATCGCACTGTCAGCGGGGTGAGCAAACCGGCAGTCGTTCTCTCCTCTGTTGCAGTTCCCACGCTGGTATTCTCGACATACCTGCGACACCAGGAAAAGAAAGACCCTTAGTTTGGGTGACGAGCGTTGCAGGCATGGCTTGGAGCGGAGCCAGGGCTTCCAAATGCCTGTGAGAGCACTGGAAGGATGGGGGCCCGGCCCTAGGTGGTGCACGGCAGGAGTGGGATGGTGCGACTGGGGGCCTGGCAGCAGAGACTGGCTTCTCTAGAGCCATTTCGGATGTCAAAGAGCATCAAATCCCACCAGGATCAGAGCAAAGCATACAGCTGGTCTCGTTTTGGCTCCTGCTTAACCACCCACAGGACTGTTTTTGTTCTGTGAAGAAATGTGCTGTGGTCGCTCTTGGGGACCACCCAAGCACCCCAAGGTGCTTGGCCATGCTTCGCTAGGACCTGGCAGTGCTGAGTCACCACAGCCAATGTGCTCATTCAGGTGAGGGGTCACAAGTGCTGGGAAGGTGGCATGTGGCTGCCCCCAGCGAGCTGCTCCGTGTCCATGTGCCCTCATGATCCAAGCACTTGCCAGGAGAGGGCAATACACAGCACACAGTGGTGGCCTCCTGGAGCAGTCACAGGTCCCGCTGCCACACACCAGCAGCCAGCTGAAGCTGGAGGGATCAGACACTGCAGCAAGGAAGCCTCTTGGATGGCAGACTCCTGCAGCATCCCTGCTATGCCACGTGGGCCCCAGCTGGCCCCGAGCCCACGCAGACCCTCTGGACCCCTCGCAACCCCAGCACTGCAGGCACAAACTCTGTCACCAGTACGACAAACACAGGCCCCCTCCCCACATACCATGCAAACTCCATGTTTGACAGATGGACATGGGCTCCTGTCATGGTCAGTTCTCCCCACACCACCACAAAACACACTTGGTATTCCAGTGTTCCAAAGGCCATAGGAAACAAAGTGACAAAAGCAACTGGGTCGGTATAAAAATAAAACCACTACAGAAGATGGAATTTCCGGTTCAAGGTGGGTGCCCACCAGCTTGGATCATCAGCATTTCCTCAAGAACCTTGGCTCCAATCCCTGCAACAACCCAAATATGGTGGTGGTTTGGTTTCCCTCCATGCTGATGCTCTGACTGTTTAACCCCCGTGCTGCTGCCAGTGCCACCTGCCATCCTCTGCACTTACGAACTGACACTCCTGCAGGACCAGAGCAATGGCACGTGTGAACCCGACCGCAGGAAACATCCATTTGTCCAGGGTCACGTCTGCTTGACCCTAGTTAAACACTTTTTTCACATGGTGACAGACTGGGTTAGTATTTGCAGCAGAGCCACACGAGCCAGACCCAGATTCTGCAGCACAGAGGAAACAGCTCAGGCAAGTTCCTCAGCTGAAAAATAACCACCTGCCTGCCAGGTAATTCTGCAGCCAGACCCCTTTCCTGTTCAGTCCCACACAGTGACACGGGCCACTGTTCCAGTCAGCATGACACAGGGAGGACCAGGGAAGCAGGTTCTTCTTCATCACCTAGGAATACTTTTTGGGTCAGGAGCCAATACCTTCAACCCAAACACAGGCCTCTACATAGACAAAAACGGATAATGCCCTTTGATTATTTGTCTTCAGTCTAGCAGTAAACTGAACCCTCTTCCTCTGAAGATGAAGAAAAGGATGAACTAAAGGCAGCTGATTGTCTTAGCTCCTTGTCTCGTACTGGTAATCCACTAAACCAAGGTCTCAAAATCACTCCACATGTAAGCAAGAACTACACCATTAATAAGACAGAGATATATACAAATTCATATATAAGTGTGTATATATATATAAAGCATCTATATACAGAGAGAGAGAATGCATTCACAGAAGAGCTAATTTTATCCTGGTTAAAAACCAAAACCCAATGACCAGAACACTGATATAGGCAGGTAGAGATAATCTTTGGCATGTCCAGGGCAAGTTTTCAGAGCTGCCACGCAGTTGCTGCGCTAAGGTGAAGAACAGCTCCCTCAGTGCTCTCGAACAGACCTCGGGATAAAGGCTCACAGCAGCCAGGCGCAACCCTGAACTGCTGCTCCTTCTAACCAGCGTGACCAGCAACGGCTTTTCAACCACTGTGAGCGTAACAACCAAGAACATTTCCAGTTCTTGCTTATTTAAAAGTAAGCATTGAAATGGGGTTACTTTTGCCATGGGCACGCTGCAACATATCACTGATCTGCTTGAGTTCAGAGAGGCACAAAAGCATGATGTGCTGTCTGGTCCTTCAGATCTGGAGAGTTTTTGTTAGTTATTTATTAATAGCCCTGTAATTAGTACGGCAATTTTCAACTCAGTATGTTAGGAAACATAAACAGAAGAGGCATGCATACACCAGTCTGCTACAAAATGCTGAGTTAGAGCTATAGTGTCACTGCCTCAGTCTAATTCCCTTCCCTTGCTTGGGCTTTGGGCTGAGTTTGCTTTGATGGTCCTGGTGGGACTCAAGGTGCCAACCTAGTAGGGATACAGCCAGCCCTCAGCCACAGCAGAGTCCCTCACCACTCATCCCAGCTTTGGGCAGGGTATGGATGGAGAGACATGGCCAGGCTCCCAGAGCACACCCCACCTCCTGCATCCCAGAGAACCCATCAAAATGGGTGTGCTGGGATCCAGGATGCTCCGAGCATTTGAACACACAGCCCCGCCTGGTCACAGTCCTGATCACCCAGAGCTGACAAGTTCCAAAAACTAAGTTGCTTCTTTCTGGCAAAAAATGGCATATAAGAATCAAGCAGGAAAGAGCAGCTTGGCTGTGGTCATTCTCGACTCTGGAACACTTCTAGCAGAAAATTATGGCATTACAAAGAAAACCATCATTTTTGATAAAGTATTAGGTAATTCCTTTCTCTTTTACCTCCCTGTCCTCCTCGCTTCTTTTCTAGTTCACCAAAGAATCACATTTTATTCAAGATATTTCCGGCAAGGGAGGAGTGAGAGGAAAGCTGTGGAAAAGCCTCAATCTATGACCTTTCCACGGAGAGATGCAGATTCTTCATGGGAGCAGCTGGACACACTGGACACAAAAACACCTGCACGCTGTATGAAATACAGATGAAAGCAATCCTACTGGTATTAACAGCCACCAAACTCATATTTAATTCCGGAGACACAGCACGGTGCCCGACAGAGCTGTGGTGTCTGCCTGCTTCCCTTCAAACCCCAGGTGTACCTACTGGGAGCTTTCAGCTGTGGAACAGCCTGATTCGGTGTCCTAGAACGTGTGGTGACTTAATTCCTGCCAGGGCACATCACTCTTGAAAATAAATATTTAAAATTCTAAGCAGAACCAATCATACTCCAGGATTAGATGCTAACATCATCGTGGTTATTTTTCTCCAGGACAGTTTATTCCAAGGGAGAGTGAGCGGAGCCTTATAAAGCTCTGATCATGCTATAACAAACGGCAGTGTCACAGCAGCAGATCCCTGGGAGAGCAGGTAGACACTGCTGGCTCCTCTGGGAGGTAGCAGTCAGACCATGCAAAATCTCCAAAATCCATCCTGTATTTCTGTAACCTATAAAGTACATTCAAATGTTTTGCTGTTTATAAAGATGGTGTGCTTGTTTAGTGTTTGGATACCGTATTTGGATACTCCAGATCAAAGGACCACTACACTGGAATGCTCTTGCAAATTATCTTCTCACTTGCATGTTTCACTGTTTAAACTCAGCTGCAGAAGGAAAAAATAGCAACAGACATCCTCTCCTCCCAGCAGTCAAGTGTGGACTGCAGAGTCCATGGGTCAACCTGGATGTGCTCTTGATTCCAGTGAATGTAGAAAGCAAAGCTCAAACAGTTTAAAGGGCAGAAGCAGTTGAATTGGTTTAAAGGGATCTACATGGTGTGGTGGCCAGAGCAGAGCCCAGGTGAGAGCCCTGAGAGGACAGCAGGGCTGGGACAGCCCTCCTCCAAGGACAAGGATATCTCCCAGGAGCACAGATGAGAAAGATGCAACCACAGAACAGAAGGTTGTTTGGGCTGACGAGATGGGACATTCATCAATGGAGAGACATGGCTGAGGAGTGAGCACCTGCTCGGCCACGTTCTGGCTGCAAGCAGAGCCCAGAGCCACCTTCAGCTCCACCAGGACAGCTGACAAAAAGGTGCTCCTCAAAGCCTCAGCCCTTGTTTTCAGGGGTTTGCAACTTGACCATCTCTTCCTTTCATAAAAGTTCAAAGCAAAACCATCTGGCCTTTTAAAAATTTTACTGATTTCAGATGTTTTTCCTAATTGATAGTTTTTACTGCAGATTGTGCCCCTGGGTGTTCTGTGACAGTGCTACTCTCACAGCTCCCTCTTGTGCAGAGGACTTTGACTTAGCAGTGCATCACTCCTCTGAACAGCCATATCAAGAGCATGCAGCATCTGGAGAGTCAAATCCTGCACTCTGAAGTCCCAAACTTTAAAAGCTCCCTGTATGCTATGGTCACAGTCTCAGCCAGCAGCAGGGCTGCCCTGGAGGCACCACACAAAGGAGCGCTCCTGCACAGCTTCCCTCAGGCTCCTAATGGATGCACCTGCTCCCTGGCCTTGGGCAGAGCCAATACATGGAGACAATGGGTACAACCAGGATGCTTTTGAGCCCTCATGTCCCCACAGCACTGACCCACTGCACAGCCACTGCACAGCTGGAAGTACAAACACAGCAGCCGACCTTGGCACCACAACTCAAAGGGCTCCTGCCATTGGCATCCTCCTCTCTGTACTCATTTCCAAATCCAGTGTGATTTATGTATGAATTTATCTAATTGCATTTTGGTTTTAATCCATCTCTGGCAGGTGTCCTTCACAAAACAGAGTCCTCAAGGGAAAAACATCCCTGGGCGATTCCAACCAGCCACCCACGCGCCAGCTCGGAGCTCAGAGCGGCTGCCTCCCCTGTAACCTGAGCGTGCTTTGGGGAACACTTCCCTCAGGGGAAACATCTCTAAAAAGGGAAACAGTGTGATCCCACAGGAGGGGAACCTGTGGTGATGTGAGCTCTGAGAATAGTGACAGCGGCAGCAGGAAATGCTGGCTGCTGGATGACCCTCCACACTCCTCCTAGCTCACCCCTTCTGAGCGGCAGCTCGTCAGTCAGATGCAACTAAGGAAAAGGAACCTATTGCCCTGGCAAGGAGAGTTAATCCCTGTTAATGAAGATGCACAGGCAGAAAGAAAAGCATTAGCAAATACAGCAGGCTGCATAAAACGGAGATCCTTCTCATTCCTCCTATCATGCTCCCTGAGTTCAGGACCCAGACCCAGCATCAGGAGGGAGAGTGGCAGCAGCCGTGCACTGGGAGAGCGGCCCCTTGCAGGTGTCATGTGCCCAACACACCGTCGTGTCCAGCAGACACGCCAGGTGACAGCAGGCCAGTCCGGCTGCTCAGCCTCTCCCATTGCCACGTTTCACCACCAGACCTGACTGCGGCTGCCAAGGACCCCCAGAGAGGTTGTGATCTATCCTGGCGGCGGTGCTCTTGGGCTGTGCCCACAGGCTGGCTGTGCCAATGGGCTGTGATCCACACTCTCAGGCTGTGCCCAGGGGTTGTGCCCACAGGCTGTGATCTATGTTCATGACTGTGCTCCCAGGCTGTGCCCACAGGCTATGATCTGTGCTCATGAGTGTGCTCTCAGGCTGTGCCCATGGGCTGTGCTCGCAGGCTGCATGCACAGCCTGTGATCTGTGCCCGTGGCTGTACCCACAGGCTGTGCACGGGCTGTGCTCACATGCTGTCCTTGTGGGCTGTGATCTACACTCATGGCTGAGCTACCAAGCTGTGCCCATGGGCTGTGCTCACAGGCTGTGCCCCAAGCACGTGGCACACCGCTGGCTCACCACCCACACTGCTGCAGCACCGATAAAGTGCCGAAAACATTGTCAGGCCTTTCAGATAAGAAAGATTTAGAGCAAGGGAGAGCACCAGCTTGAGAGCACCAACACTTGTCAGCACTGTAGTAAGTACGATAAGCTGGGCGCAGGAGGCCAGCGGGGGAGTGTGGACAGCATCTGCCCAAAGCCAAAGTCAGAGAGGCTGAAAGTCATCCTGCAACCAGGCAGCTGAAGCTCTGCACCTTTCCCTGGTACTCAGTGCTTGTGCCTGTGCTTCTACCACATTAACACCCCCTGGGCACAGACTAACTCAGTTTCATCGCATTCTTGCTGCTGCCATGGTCATTCCTAAATATTTCCGTTTCTTTCTGCAAGGGAGGGTCAGAAGAACAGCAGCATGAACTGACTGTACAATCACTCAGTCACTCCTTGTTCACACCCGTCACCAAGATATCGCATTATTAGCCCAAGTAAAACCTGCATTTGCTTTCATAAGAAAAATATTTCATATCTAGGTGACATAATAAACGGTACACTTGTGAGAGTAAGTTACACCAAGCAGCTCCTACCTCCAGCCTGTCTGTCCTCATCAGCTTCTGGGCAGCAGCGGCAGCAGCGGCAGGAACTGGGACACCGGGGTTCCCTGTCACCAGCATCGGGGCCGTGGGCAGGATCTCCGCAGGGACCAGGCCAGGGGAGACAGGCCCCAGGTAGGGGTTGAAGGCGGCTGACGCATTGGTGGCTAAGCTCGGTGTGACGGAAAACATTGGCTGCAAGCAGAGACAAGGACACAGACACTTAATATTTGCACTTGCTACGCTCTCACTGTCATCTTGAGCAGAACAAGGTCTCTGTTACGAACGGGAAAGAAGCACTTGTCACGTTTGTGAGACACGGGGAACACCTGTGCAGATGACACAAGTACGAAGTGAGCAAGACGATGGGGACAGGCATCCCTGCCATCCCTGCTGCTCCAGCTCCAGCTTCCCTGCGTGCTCACAGCACGTGGCAGCTCCTGGAGCAAAGTCCTGTCCGATCCACACTCCAGCAATGCCATAATGAACTACACTCTGAGGGGTCATGGAGAATCCAGGGCTGCCGGAGGAACACAGCCACAGTGGGAACAAGTGCCCACTCTGGGGGAAAAGGCATGTGAAAGCCCCAACACAGCATCAGCCACACTCGACTTCAGGCACAGGCAAAGCCTTTCTGACCCTGGTGGCAGACGGCGCTGGCTCAGGAATTACAGAGGTTTAATACAGGAACAAGAGCAGCTGACCACAGTCCTTTGATTTTCCAAAATTCAACAGGCTGGCCATGCAGACATTCAGACACTGCATTGGGGAGGTGCTTTAGTTAGGCTAAAGCAATAAACCAGAGGAAGACAGCATATGCAAATATGATTTTCTTTTGTTGGTTTGCATGTTTTCAGAAAAGAGTCAGGTGCCCTTGTGGGCTGTGCTTTGGTGTGAAGATATTTGGGTGTAGAGCCCAAATAATGCTGTGAAACCCAACACAGACCTGCTACACTGCAGCAGGGATTAAATAACCCTCTGGCCCCTGAACACACAGTGTAACTGCCAAGTAAAATTCAGCCAGGAGTGTTTATCTTTCATAATCTAAATAAAGCAGTTACTCAAGGCATTTAGGTTTTTCTTCCAAACTAATTTTTAGAAGGAAAAACAACTACAGAGTTAACACAACTCTTTCTCTGTTTCATATCAATTTAAGGCCGACAGCACAGAACGCCACATGTTTTTGTATTCTTGAGGAAATGACTGAACTGTTTGGAAGCAAGGGACATTGGAAACACTGGACAAAAACATGCAGAGATTACTGGAGGAAATAGACTGAGAGTTGTGTAAATGGTGATAATTTCTGTAACACTTCCAGATTTTCATCCATGTGAATGAAAAACAAACAGGCAGATTTTACAGGAAATGAAATTTCACTCTTATAAGCACCATTAATTAACCACACTTTTCTTTACTGTGTTATCTGCTATGTAATAAGGAAAATTAAAAATAGAACTATGAACCAGTCTGCTAGTGTGTAATTAAAGAGATACTAGTGTTTGATTTCAGCCCAATACACTCACTGTACAGTAAATAAAAGACTACCCCGTTTATTTTCTACTGAGCTCATTTTATACCAATATAAATATCCTGTGGCCTTTCAACCACTGCAAATAGCATATGCTATCAAAGCCACTTCACATTATTCTGCAGCTCACAGGTACATTGTGATATGCTATACAGGTGTAAATCACGACTTGCACACCTCCCTCGCTGGCAGGGAGAGCATGGTGACAGCTGGGCAGCCACAGCCACTGCTGGGGCAGGGCACAGAGCCACCCCAATGCCTGGCACGTGGGAAAATGTCTGGCAATCCAGTGGCCTCAGAGGACATCAGCACAGACAGGATCTCCCAGGGACTGCCCCAACACTGTCCCCAGGCTGGGTGGCCGCGGGACAGGGAGCAGTGGGACTGAGCCAGAGCAGATGGGGTCAGCCTGGGCTCCCCCTGCCCATGACTGCAAACTGGTCAGAACTGGGGCCTCAGGGCCTTGCAGGAGAGGAGGGAGTGCAGAGCTCCAGTGCAGAGCCCTGGGCTCTCCTCTGCTCACCTGTTTTCCAGGCAGCCTTCACTTTCCTGGCTCTAGAAGTACAGGTAATGTTTCTCTCTCATCAGGACCAAACCACACAAATACTTATTGGCTTTGCAGTTTGGGCCTTGCTGTGCTGTGCACCACACACATCATCTGACAAAGGGAAAAACAACTGCTGTAGATCAGCAGAGAGAGAAGAGGGGAAGGAGAACACAGCCCTGGATGCAGCTCTCTGCTGCCAGATGCCCCATAATCTGAAGGGCTGGTATCGACTGATGTATTAGTACCACAGCACTGGTCTATCTGAGCACAACTCCTCCTAAACCAAAGTCTAATTCCAGCAAGTAATTCCCTGGAAAGGTTCCCCTGCATGAAGAGAAGACATCCAGTGGGCATCTTCTCAAAGCCAGAAGTTTCCTAGAGTATATGAAATTGCAAAGAAAACAAAAATCCTACACACAGATCACTCATGTTCTAAACTTCAAAAAATAAGTTGCAAAAAATGAACTAAATTAACCAAAGATTAACAAACTTAACAATATTACTTCAGGCAAGGTGGAATTAAGCAGCACAAAGACAGACCAGCGTTTTACTGCAGTCGATTTCTCCCCCCATTCCCAACTTTTGTGGGCTATCACAGGTGTGCGAGCCTGTGCTGCCTGCCCTCGGCTCCAAGTCCCTGTCCCCGCCGGTGGAAGCCCCAGGCACGTACCACAGGCTGCAGAGGGGCTCCGGGCATCATGGCGTTGGCGAGCTGCATCTGCTGGGCCAGCATGGCCATGTTCTTCTGCTGGATCAGGTTATTGCGGCCATTGATCTCCAGCTGTGTTTTTAAGTGTGGTGGTGGGTGAAGATATTTGCAGTTTTCCCTTGAACATCGACCCTGAAGAAGAGAATTGACACAGCTGGATTAGAAGCTGTGGATACATCTTTGTTCCTTATGTCATCAGCTAAAGCAAATCCAATCCAGGCCACAGACCGCGGGGAAAGGGCTGTCACACACTGCCCAGAGCCACTTCACAGTTCCTTCATCTGCTGCTTGCTTTGCTTTTCTGAGATATGGATTTCTGCAGCACAACTCTAAAACACACTGTTTCTTTTTAAAGTTCCCGAAGGTGAGCAAATATGAGTTGTTCTGAAAGTACAGCACGTCCCTCCTGTGTGCAGTCACGTTCCTGCTCCAGGAAGGAAACCAGCACTGCTCTGCGCTTCACTAGACCTGGGATCCAGCATCTTGGAGGGAAACCTCCTCCATAGGATGCAGTTTTGTTGTGATTGCATAAACCAAACAGGAAAACCAGAACTGCCTTGCTTCTAAATTTTTCATGAAATTCAGATGTGGTAAACGAATTTCATGCACCAGTTTAACATGGATGAAAGGATGTTCAGCAATGTGACAACCATTGACATCCAGAAACGATAAACAACTCTGTGTGCAGCGCACACCCAGACCCCACTGTACCCTTCTGAGACCAGCAAAACACAAGGGCAACTGGTGAGAACCGGCCCCAAATCCCTCCCAGCTGGTCTAAAAACCTCTAAAGCCAAAGGCCAGTGGGAGTAAAGGCACTGCCCGTGCGGATGCTCAGACAGAGCGTGTGGGCAAAGGGATGGGGAGAGAGAGACCCCTCTCCTGAGGAACTGAGATACCCCTGCTGGGGAATAGAGACCCCTCTCCTGGGGAAAAGAATCCCCTCTCCAGGAGAACAGAGTCCCCTTTTCTCACAGCACAGGAGTGATGATGCCACACGCCATGTCCCTTCGGAAAATGCAAGTTCATTAATATGGAAGCTTTACACACTAATTGTTCTTTAAAATTGTTAAAACCAAGTCCATACTTTCACTAAGGGGATGGCAACAATAAAAATTTAAAAAAAAAATTTAAAAGGACAATTAAATTCTCTTCTGAAAAAAACACAGCCAAACAGATTCCTTAAATTACAGTTTATTCCTTTACTCATTCATCGTAGAAAAAAATCCAAACAAGAACAATGACAAGGCAAAAGACAGACATAATTTGAGTAAGAAACTGTTTTTATCAGGAAACAAATTGATTCAATACAGTTTGACCTTATCCTGCAATTTTGCTCAGAAAGTTAAAATTTATCCTTGTTAAACGATCTGCCAGAAATCTAATTTGTAGCATGATTTTTGCCTGCCCTAAAGGCTGGGATAACTGGTTTGCTGCTGCCTCTCTCCCAATCTGTCTCTCCCGCTGGCACTGCAACCTTCTTAAAACTCATTTTCATAGTTATTCAGCTGACATCTGAGTGATCCCTGCATAAGAAGACAGACCTGATAGAAAAAAAATATGCCAAGTTTTGTGTGTGTCTTTAGGCAACAGACCACAATTATGGAGAGTACTACTTTAAAAGATTATGAAGACAGTGACTGCATGGGTGTTGTTGGATGAGAAGCTCTACATGCCCTGACCACAGGCACAGAAACCCACCCTGTGCTGGGCTCATCCCCGGTGTGGGCAGCAGGTGAGGGGAGGATGCTGGTCTTGTTTGTGGCAAGAGCTGGGGGCTTCTCCAAGTCCTCTGATGGGGGCCCTTTGCTGTCCCGAGAAAACCCTGTGACAGGGCTCCTGTGAGCATTTGAGAGGGACTGTGGGCTGGGACTGAGGGGGCTGTGTTCTGTCCTCAGCAGAGGTGACGGGGAGCACCACTGAAGTCACTTGCAAGAAAATCTCCCTAATAACAGCCCCAAGTGCTGGAAAGCAATCAAGACAGGGGCCAGAAAATACCCAAAAGCCAAGAGCCCAACTGTACTGCAGATAAGACAGAGAAAAAAACATGTGCTGCCTGAGGAAATATTGTTAGGGGGAAAGGAGCTTCCTAGAGCAAACAAGGATTTGGGTACTCCAGTAACAAACAGCGACAATGCATTAGCACAAATGGTGGCCGCAGGCATCAGTGCTTATTCAGCGTGCGTTTCAGTCCCTGTGCTATTTACTGAAGCAGTGTTTTATATTTGTGTAAATATACCTGTACATGCCTGGAAAAGCACATCTGCTGGAGTTTGCTCCACCTGTGGGTGATCCGCAAACACGCCCAGACCCACAGGGCTGCCCCATCCGTGTCTACAGGGACCAAAGCTGGCACCTGATACCCCGGGTTAGTGGCCAAACCTGCCCAAGCACCAGCACAGCCAGCAGTGGATGGCTCAACAATGCCTGGGACATCTCCCAGCCCACTGTCACCTGGCAGCCTTCATTCAGGGAAGGCAACTCTCAGCTCAGGGGGTGCTTTAGGGTAAAAGGACCCTCCGTTCTCTCCTTTAAACCCAAACCAACTCATTTCAGAACTCCCAGGCCCCCCAAAGCACCTCACCACTGTGTGAACTGGCAGGTAAAGCCTGGTGCTTTGAAACAGCTTTATTTAAGTCAATTCTCTCAGCATTAACCCTGTGTTAGGTGTTGCTACCCCTCAGTACCACGGGGCAGGCTGACACATTTACCAGCTGCCCGGAAAATGAGATCTTACATGAGCACAATGTAAAAATCAGAGCTAATTATTGCTAAATGAGTAACATGGAACTACAAAAAGTGTTGCTGGAATCAGAGAGGAGCAGTTAACAAACCTGATTCTGAAATGCAGATTAAACTCAATGTCCTCATTTCACGACTGGGTTTAGGCTGCCCCACAACTCACTGGATCGGATCCAAAGCCTGGCAGTACATGTTGTAAATCCCGACCACTTAGTGTACTTCATACACTCAAATGCTTTAAAACCATAAAAAAACATTCCCAAGATCTAACACAATGTCCTCTGGCTCCCAGGAAACAAGGAGCCCCTCTGCTGCTTCCCTATTGAGGCCATCATTTCCATCCACTTAGGAGCTGGGTTTAAAGGAAAACAATTTACTCTAAGTTGAAGACAACAAGAGTAAACCACATCCCCAGGTAAACTGTGTTCATGCTTAGTTATCACCAGCTACTATCAAAACATTTACATTCTCCTTGTTTGTGTGTTGCTTTGGAGCGCAGGGCACCTTTAACCTTCAATCTTTTTTAATCTGCAGATCTTAGCAAATTCCCCAAAAGAAACGCAGACTTGTCTGGCTGGGAATAGGTTTCTTGTTTTACTTTTATTCCATGGACCTTTACAAATGGTCTACAGAGCGTCCAGGAGTCAGAAACCGCAGGCTGTGAACCACTGTCACAGATCTCCCCAGAACACGGGCAGCATTCATCCACACGACCCCGCAGGCAAGCAGTTCCTAATTACCTTGTTACTGGATCCCGGTAACTGCAGTCAACAGCGTTCAAGGCAGATTTTCATCTCTCTGAACCTTTTCTGAACTCTCTTTCAGTCATCACAAAAAAGAACACTATAAGTGAGTATATGCAGATGTGGCAGTTTCACGCCACAGGAGAGCAGCAAACTCACCACCTGGTGCACTTTGCTCCAGCCTAAAACTTTCTTGGAAAGCACAGCCTAGTGACACAACAGATTGGCTCTAATTATCAAACTGCTCTTGCAAGGTCATTACGCCTCCAGGAACAACCCCTCAGGACCCAGGGGTGCCTGTGCAGGGGCACTGCCAGAGCTGGGATGCCCGGACCTCAGAAATGCTGCAAGCAGGCAGCAGGAGGTTCTCCAGCCAGCGCCCTCCTGAGGTGCAGAAAGCAGGGAAGACCCAGAGCTCCCTGCTGTGTTGTCACCCAGTGCGACACCCAACACGATCCCTCCTCTCCCAGAGAGAGCCTGGGGAGGCACTGCACCTCCCTCTAGCATCCCCTGAGCCTCAGGCTGGGGTTCCTCAGATCAGGGTTACTTCCCCAGTGACACTGCTGGCAGTACTGTGTCACTGCTGTCAGCATTCCCCCTAACACCCGGATGGCTGCTGGGCTGTGACGGGGTGCACATGGCCACGGGGACAGGCGCAGCCCCAATCCTGTCAGCATGGCAGGGGAGCACTGCTGAGCTGTGCTGAGTGCGCCGTTCTGCTCACAGTGTTCCGGTGATCGCACACTGACAGTGCTGGGATGCAGCCCACAGCTCTGGAGAGGGGCCATCCCCTGCAGGAGAAGATGAAGGTTTGGGGAGAACCACCAAACATCAGCTTGGGCTCAGGCAAAGCAGAGATACAGGAGGATTTTGTATGGAGAGAGTCTAAACAAGATCCCAGTTACTGCTGTCCCTGACAAACACCGGAGCGCACACAGAGCTCAGCAATCCTGCCATCCCTGCTTGAGGTCATCCTCCTGCAGCAGCATAAACCCAGGATAAACACTCAGACCCAGCAGGCCGTGTGTGCCCACCCCCAGGCCAGTGCTGACCCCACGCCAGCCAGGGCAACCTGCCTGCTCCACATGGAGCTTCTGTGCTGCTGGGTCAGGCAACCCTGTCTGCCCTTCACACCCCCGAGGGTCGCACACCTGTATGGACAGCTGTCAGAAATGCAGCTGCTCTGGGGAAGTCTTAGCTGAGCTGCACCAGCCTGCTGGGTCTGTTTATTTATGCTATTTTTATACCACTGCGGTAGCACAAGCTGAGCTCCCGAGCACTGGCTGCACTGCTCTGTGCATGGTTCTACACGAACTATTGCTCAAAGGAGAACAGAAAAGCTTTCAATCCACCAACACCACACCACAAAAGCATCTCCCATAGAAGTCCAAGGGCAGAGAGCTGAGAGCAGGGACGTGCTGCTCACTGCATGCAGAGACATCACTAGAATAACCCCTGGCTCTCTCTGAAGTCCGTGGAATAAACCCCTGACTCTTACCTTGAGGTCCTTGGAATAAACCCTTGGCTCTCCCCCAGGTCCCAGTGCCGACCCCATCACTGCAGGCAGAGCCACACTTCCTGCTGGCACAGCTCAAGGAAGTGTACGGAGCTCAGAGTGGTGTGGACACCAGTGGGCGCTGATCATCCTGACCACACTGATGCAAAAACCTTTCCATTTAAATTTATTAAATTGCTGCTCAGGATGTCCCAGACCCAAATTAATTCTCCAATTAAAAACTGTTGCTTAGCAACAGGGCTTGTGATGCAGGAGAACGAAGTGGGATGCACCAGGAGCTGCCTCTGCCCGCAGCCAGCGCCAAACGCCCACGTCAATGGAAGTGTGTGTGTGGCAGCTTGTGCAACAGGTAAAACCGATCTTCTTGCGCCCCAAGAAAACAGGCCCAAACTTTGTTTTTGCTTATTCCAAACTAAAACTGAAGTGAAATAAACAGCAGCCCCACAGAGTTGCTCTGGGTTTTAAGCAAAAGATTTTTTCTCAGATGGTCCTGAGATGATGGTTAAATCCATGACTATCACACAATGTTGCTGTCGTCATTGCTACCACTGAATCGAGAAGAGAACCTCCAGTGGCAGGATGCAAAGAATCTGGCCTTTAAACATGACCGTGTTGAACGGAAGCAGCTGTAATTTCTGCTGATGGCCTTGGGCAATGACCATGGCCTGTAACCATCTGCAGCACTCTGAGGGACTCACCAGTGTGTTTCTGTGCCAGCAGTCCCAGGAGGTGTCCCCACTTCCCCATCCCTGGAAGCGTTCAAGGTCAGGTTGGGCTTGAAGCTACTTGATCTAGTGGAAGGTGTCCCAGCACATGGAAGGCGCTGGGACAAGATGAGCTTTAAAGTCCATCTCAAACCAAACCAGCCTGGGATTCTATGATTCTATAATTTTAAGTAGCTTTTCATGATCAGACCTACAACCCTCTGACATTTAACAGGCTGCCTAGGGACAAAAGGAAAGCTCCTTGTGGCCAGCACAGACTCCTATGAACGCTGCACATTCCAACTGCAACCCGTGAACATGCACCACCCCATCACTATTTAACAGCTATTAAAGACTGACACAATTTACAGTCACTTCCAATACTTTCAGTTGCTCTGTGCCGTGGTACCGACTGGCCGCTGCCAGAGCTGAGGCCACTCTGCTGGTGTTCCCTCGACCAAGAGGCTCTGCCTGTAGCCAGCACACACAGCATGAGCCACAGCCAGAGAACCATCAGACAAGGCTCAACAGCGCAGTTGCAACACATGAAATACTTCTGATCCAAAACAAACATGCAAACACCTCCCTCTGTTAGGGAGTACGAATTCCTCCCAACCCAGCACATTAGAACCCGAGCAGGAGCATGGCTGTGATGGCTGTTACGTACCATCGAGTATTGCCTGTAAATGGTGAAACTATTTATCCTGAAGCCCATGTGTTTTACAGGAAAACATTTAACTCCCCGTAAGCTACGGTTTCCTTTTTAAAAATAAACTGTTTGCAAGCACTTTGTATCGTGGCTGGTTTGCCAAGCACACATTCAGAGAAACTTTTTTAGCATTAAACAAAAAAGAGTTACAGGACCTATTTTACTGCCACGAAGCACACAGACTGCAGTCCTGAAGCCAGACAGTGGTCCAGAGGCAAGGCAGCAATTGCTGAGGCCCCACACAAGGTCAAGACACAGCCTGTTTGGAGACCCAGCCCAAACTGCACCAGAGGAGGAGTCACTGCACCCCAGCTCCACCACGGCCCCAGTGCACAGCCAGCCACTCGGGTGCTGTGGGACTGTGGGTGCCTCTCCGACATCACAACCAGCTCCTGGTTCATGGCCAAACCCAGTGCTGGGAGCAGTGCTTGCTGATGAACCCACTGTCAGACTGCCCCTCTGCACCTGCCAGGCCCTGCGGCACCTCCAGCTCACAGCCCGACAGCCTGCCAAGGGGGTGGTGTGGGCTTGGATACTCCCCAACAACTTTGAGGCGCAAGGAGAAGGTCTGCTGATGGCAAACACTCATCTCCATGGGAAGGAGGTATGGGCATCTCCCCTGTGAAGTCCCCTCAGCCCCCTTCAGGGCTGGGCTATGCACAGGGACACTGACAGCAGCACACGGTGTTCACTTTTCTAAGTGAATCATATTAAAACACACCGAAGTGACCACTTAATGACGTCTCTGCCTGTGATTATTATACATAAAAGCCTCAACTCCTCTAACGGATCATTTGGCTCACACAGCTAATGGCACTCCTACGGGAGCTGTCCTATTGCCATGAAATCCAACAGGATTTAAAAAAAGAAAGAAAAAAGCAAACAGAACGAGCAGACTGCCAGCCCGAAACCAGAAGGAAAGACACCAGCTCAGCAGCAAAACCCTTTCTGCTGCTCCTGCAGTCTGTGGGTCCCTCCTCCTCTGAGGAAACACAGAATGATCCACAGCACCAGACCAGGGGGACAGGGATGGGAATGGGGATGTGGATGGGGACACACACCCCCATGACAGTTTGCTTTTCACCCACAGCAGCATCACAAGTGCCTGTCTAGCACAGACCATGCTGTGACCCGCTGGGACTCCCGCAAACCACCTGAATCTTCATTTTGTAACAGTAATTGGCAAATGCATCAAGAGCTTATGGAAATACAAATATTTATTTATATATGTTTTGATTTATATACACTTTCATTTATATTTATAAAAAATTAAAAGTTTTCATAAAATACTTAATACAATTTGGGATTGATCTTGGTATTATTACAAATATTTGTATACCCACATCTGTATACACACATGGTGTTTATCAATCCATCAGTATTTATACTGACATTCCCAGGACACACAAACTGCAGACTGCACTAGACCAACACCAGCCTTCCTCCCAGGTAACATCCCCACCTGCCCTCAGCCAGTACAGGAAAAGCGCACCCCCCACATGGGGTATGCCCCCCGAGGGGTAGCACAGGGGTCACACCTGCATTAGGAAGCACGAGTCATTCCCAGTGAGAACTTCAGCTGCTCTCTCAACTCCCAGTGCCACCAAATCCTTTTAGAGCAGTATCTGGTAATCCATATGATCCTTACTCAAGTGTGTAATAACTCACATTTTAAGAGGAGAATTAATGACTTTATGTCCAGATCAACTAAAACACAGGGGAGATTTAATCTGTTTATTGGTGCAGTTCCTTGTGGTGCTGAGCAGCAAGTGGCTGGAACAGCCTCGAGCTGAGCAGGTACCGGGATCCCTCTGATTCACTCTCCTGCTCACAGCTGTAATCCCCTGCCAATGACTCCATCTGAAACCAGCCCCTTGGCCTCTCTCTGCTGCTCTCAGGCTCTCAGCAGTTCCAACGCAAGGCGGAATGACTGGAATGAGCAGTGAGCTGAAGGTCCATCAGGTCCCACTGCAACTGTTTAATGGGTGAGTTGAAGCATAGTTAATATTTAATAATATTTTCAGGCTTATGATTTGTTTTAATGTATTTGGTGGTATGAGAGAAAATGGGCACATTGTCAAAAGCTGCCTCCAAACTGGGGGAACAAACAAAAAAGACACAGCCCTTGCTCTTTAGAGCTGCTGGAACAGGTCGGTGATATTTATGACATATTTAAAAAGGGAATCCCATATGAAGGAGGGCACCAGGTGTGTTATCGTGTACTTTTTACACAGTTGATGTAGTTTAAAACTGCTTTGGAACCTGCCCTGGCTGGCTGCAGTGCTGTTTCCACCATCCCCACCAATGCCAGCCACAGCATGCACTTCATTGTCCCCCTTGCCTCTAGCAGTCTTCTTCCTAGTTATCAAACCTAAGTTCTAAGGCAGGTATTTGCACAGGTGAAATACCCCAGATGTAACTGTTTTCATTTGGTTTTTCAGCACACTGCCATTTGAAGTCTCTCCTGCCTGGTGCAGGGAGATGATGGCAGGTGACCTGCACTGGGTCACTGGTGTCCTCACCCAAGCATAGATGCCCAGGATTCACCATTAGTGGTGCTATACTTGAATTGTTCCAGTTTAAAATTAAAACCTTCCTTTTGTGATTTCAAGAGAGAGAAATTGCCATCCCCTTCTCTGGCCCCCACAAACAGAGGGTACCTGAGGCCTAAGGCAGCGAGCAGAATCTGGCCACAGGCAGGACACAGGGTGGGACAGCCTGGCAGGAGTGATGTCACACTGCTGCTTCAGTTATAAACCTATTCCCCAAATCGTATAGGCAGGAGACAGAGCACTATATAGCATCTTCACAATAAATTTGCCCTGGAACATACAGAACAGGTAAAGCGAACAAGCAGCATGAGATGGGCAAGGCATCATCGCTCTGCCAATCCTTCTGTGCAGAGCCCGGGACCGAGCCCCTCAGGGGCACCCACTGCCAGGAACCCCAGCACAGGCACCCCTGAACACTGCCTTTACCTCCCAGTGAAGCCCACAGCCACAGCATCCCCCTACCTGCCCTGCCAAGACAGGGCACCTGCCCCTTCCAAAAGGACCAGCATCCCCTGCCTGCAGCTGGATGGGACCAGGGACAGAGTGAACCCTTCCAGCTGTGCACAAGCACTTGAGGTGAGCTCCACAAGGACCAGGAGGGAGAGGGGGGGAAAGAGACATGATCCCTAAAATGGTGCACTATTACTCCCACAATATCCATGACTTCCACTAGTGTATTTTTGCAGCGGCGGTGTTTCTCCTGAAACCTCCTCCCACCAGCACCCTCACAGGGTTAGGTTTGAGCAAATGGCACGTTTGAATCCCAGCAGGTATCTGATCCACCTCCATCCCAATGAACACCTTGGCTGCAGAGGGCTGAGGCCCCAGGTGAGGCGAGGACAGGGACTGCAATGCTCTGCCTGGGAGACGTCAGCGGGCGGGCGCTGGCAGTGCCGGCAGCCGCGGTTATGGCTGAGGGCAGTGCTGAATAACACAAAAATCAACGTCACGTTGATAAACTGCTCTCCATGTCCAACAGCACACCCACAGCCTCCTCCAGCAGGCTGAAGGTCAATGGCTGTCAGTATTTATGTCTGGATTTTTATGGGAGAGAGGCTGCTCTAAAAGCATTACTGAGAACTGCAGTCCCACACTCCAGACACTGCAAAACACTGCTGGAATCGTATCCTGAAAAACCAACATATCCACGTTTGGTGTTTTTACTGACAGGGTTTACATAAGAATTACACCTTTCTCAATTTTCTTGCTATCCTTTTTGTTGTAGTGTCCCCTTGTTTTTAGCACATACAGCATCCTGACATGCTGTTTTAAATACAATTAGAATACATTTGCCAGGTAAATATTTTATTGACTGAAAAATAATGAATATGAATTGACTGAAACTGTTCCTAGGTTTGACTAAAAGTTACCTAACAACAACATTAGTGGGGAAAATAATGGTAAAAATATTATTTTATTCAAATGAAATTATAAATTCTGACTGAAATATGGAAAATTTATTAAACTTTATTTCGAAATAGGGTTTCAGCTTACATCTGAGCACAGATGAAACAAGGTGCTCTGAGGGGGAAAGGTCAGAACAGGAAATGTCACAGAATCACAGACTGGCTTGAGTTGGAAGGGACCTTAAAGATCACCCAGTTCCTGCCATGGGCAGGGACATCTTCCACTGGACCCAGGTTGCTCCAATCTGGCCTTGGACACTTCCAGGGATGGGGCAGCCACAGATTCTCTGGCCTAGCTGTGCCACCCTCAAAGGGAACAACTTCTGCCTAAAGAAGAAATTCCTTCCTAAAGAAGAAATTTGCCAGGATCTGTACTTCTTACAGATAAATAAAACATTTCACTGAAACCAAGGTCAGACACTCAAATAGGAACTGTTATGAGAATCAATACCAAAGCCTGGAGAAATGATTTCAGATTCAGCCTCTGAGCTCTGCTCTGAGATGCCATTTCCCCTGGAATGTGGAAAGCAAATAGTGAATCTTCCCCGGGTGCACAGCAAGAGTGGGGCTCTAAGCCACCTGTGCACAGGTACCAAGAAGGTTAGTGGCACTGTGGGAAGCAATGGCTGTTTTTACCTGGAAAGCGAATAGCTGCTTTCTCAGCACTATAAACTTTTCCCAAGAATTCACAAAGAATCACAGGTTTGAATTAGCAGCGTGAGAAATGATCTTGACCCTCTTTCAGCAATGCCACACTGAAATTTCTGCTGAGCCATGTGCTCTGCTGCTCTGTGTGGTTCTGGAAGAGCTGGCTGGCATCTGACAAAAAAAAACCTGGCGCCTTTCGCTTGGTGGAAAACCCACGGGCTGCAGGGCATGGTCATCCCATGAATCCCTGAAAGGAACATGAAGAAGTGACCTGATTTTCAGGAATGCAAACAGCTCCAGGTCCCTGACCCCACACACAATGTGCAAGAGACATTTTACAACACAATAAACTGCCTTAGATGGAAACATACTGCTTCGATCACAACCAAACCTTTCTACCTAATTATCACACACCCCTGGTACTGCCAAGATAACCCAGAGCAGTGGTTGTGGAGGGGATGGGGAGAACTGACGGGGGACTGGGACACAGGCCCTGGGCATTAGAGAACCGACAGCCTTTCATAGCAGCCAGGAGAGCCCTGTGGGTGCCACCAGGGCACAGCGGTGCCACAGCTGAGGACAGGCTGCCTTCGGCAGCTGACACCAAGTCCTGCCCTCTGGCAACCAAAAAATTAACACTTCTGGCCCTTTCTGTACAGTTTGCTTACACAATCATAAAATTAAGGCCATTCAGCCTACTCAATAATAAAAAAAGGAGAGACTGGAATAGTGCACACAGGACAGGCGCTGCAGGAGGCAGGGTGCACACCATCCTGAGGGCACCCAAATCCCAGAGCAGTTTAGTCTGATGTCACCGCACCACAAAACACTACACTTGCAGATTAATTTCCACGAGGGGTTCAGCTCTGAGCTACACGAGGATATTGGGGCTGATGGACCACTAACATCCATCACAGCAGGCAAAAGGTGGACAGTAAGACCCTGAGAGCAGCAGCGTGGGGTGCCACAAGCAGCCCTGAGCTCCCCACAGCACCAGCACAAGTGACTCACAGGGTTAACAGTGAAGGTCTGCATTTGGATCACAGCTGTCACCACCAGACAGACAAACCCACAGACAGATTTCAGTAAAGCAGAAAACACTGTCCCTGTCCAACAAGAACTTTATAAACTAATAAAAGTTGAAGAATTTCTCCTTCGAGAAAAAAAAACCCAACACAAAACCAGGAAATCTTTAACAACGTCTAAGAAAAAATTCCACCTGTTTTCCACAAGAGGGAACTCCGTGAAGCCAATGGCCACTGCTTTTGACAAGACACTGATTTCCTACAAAACACACCTTCAACATCACTACCCAGCCCATCTGCAGTCAGGGCAGCCCCCCAGGACCACCGGGCAGGGACTGCCAGAGCCCACAGAAACACACCTGCAGTAGCAAGTACACGCCTGGTGATAAATTAGGTATTTAATGGAACTGTATTCCTAATGGGAGCAAGAACCCAGAGGGAGCAGTTGGCCCGCACACCCCACCGGAGCCGAGAAGTGTCACTGTGTGATGACTTTACTGCCAGGCTGGGGCTGGCAGGAGCTGCTGTGAGCACTCGTACACTAAAGAAGCAGTAATTAGTGAGCACCATGCACCAGCCCAGGGCAATGTCAGCTGCCCCAGGGTCAGCAGGAAACCCAGATCCACACACATCTCACCCCTCCTGGGCTGCGAGCACACAACTACAACTCCTCCCATAGCCTGACATTGGGGCACTGAACAAGGGAGCCGCAGCAATGAGACTCTGCATGACTTCATCAGCAATTCAAGAGGAATTAACAAACCCGGCCACACACACCTATAAGTAAGGTCAACACACAAGCCTCACACCCGGATCAGCAACAGCCCCTGAAGTCGCTGCTGCCCCGCAAGGGCACCACCACATTTCCCCCTCACAGAAGGCACTGCCGTGTGTCCCCGCCAGGCACCACCACATCCCACCCCAGGACACTGCCACATGCCTTCCCTAAAGGGAACTGGTATGTTCCACCCCAGGCACCAACCATTACATCCCACCCCAAGGCACCCCCGTGTCCCACACACTTCCTCTTTATATCTGTTGGCTGGCAATTAAATACTCCTGTTCTTTTGATTTTTTTCTTTTAAAGCTAATTCCGTCTGATTTGAAGTGAAAATCAAAGAACAATCATTAAAAGATAAAGACTAGGCTGATGGAAAGCTAGCCTTGCATCTTTTCTTAAATGTGCAAGACAGAACAAACACAGCTCTTCTCCTTTCCCTCTCAACTGCATCATGATTACCATGTAAGCAGAATCTTTAGCTTTGGCCTTTCTTTCTGCACGTGCAGACACATGCAAACATACCACTTAAACTTCATATTCTACCAAATGGGGAAATCTTTCTCCTCAAGTTAGACTGATTACTAGAAATCATATACAAGAGTAAGTTTTACGTAAAGGAACCGTAAATGCACTGCAAAAGGAAAAGGGATAAGGGCTCACTATATGCACACAACTCTTGGGGACACCTGATAATAAGGTAAATAAGTTATCCATCTGCCACAAGGTTGCTCTTCACAACTCCTTCTTGCTCTCCTTGCTGGCTACTGGGTGTTGAAGGAAAGAAGGTGTTTCAAGAGGGACGATTTGGTTGAACAGAGAGAGTACACATGAAATTTGTCAGCAAGCAACCCCTGAGACAGGAGGGACAAGCAGTAAGTCAAGTTTTTAAGAGACCTGGAAGACAGTTCTATCCCAGGAATATCTGGTGGTGGAAAGAGATGCTCATCAGAGAGGTGAGCAAAGCTTTGGAGAATTACCTAAGTCAGTCCATTCCCAAAAAAGGGCAGAGAATAAAAGAGGAGATTTAGATAGGTAAGCCGGCACCAGCACAGCACCACAGAGGGCTCTTCCTGGCCATGAAGAGAGCATGGCCAATGCACATGATGTAGTCATGCAAGCAAAATAGACATAACATTAAATCGAAAATACAGGCTCCAATACAAGCACTTACAGCATGCCTAGAGCCTCGTAGGAGACAACCTCTGTAAATGAATAGGGAGCAAGCCCCCAGAAATGAGAAGAGCTTTGTACGTGGCCACTGGCCATCACTATCACACACGGAGCCTAAAAGGAATGGTACTGTGCCCTGGAAGTCAGTCATTGACAGAATTCAGCACGTGTAAATGAAAACAATTAAAATTAATACTTGTTACAGTGGTAGGCTGCCATGAAAAAGTAAAACAAAAGAGAGCTGCTCTCCCTGGTGCAGCCAATCCTGCTGTAGCCTGGGGGTGACAAGTAGTTTAATTATACAGATGAGAACCTGGTTTCCATTCTGTGTCAGTTTTCACACTCAATCTCTGCTGAGTACCATTCATTTCCTACCAGCTCTGTCCTTATTCACTTCCAGAGAATGTTTCCCTCATAGTTTGCTGAAAAGCCATGTAATTAATGGTTCGCGGCAGTGGCTCTGGCAGGACCCACATGTGCTGCTGTGGGACCCCCACACCTGGCACTTGGCTGCCCACTCCTCCATGACACAGCAGCATCACCTGGCAGACAGCAGCACCCCCACCCCAGGTGCTGACACCTCCCGTGTCCCACTGGCCTCATCCCACCTTCCCAAAACCAGGGGAAGCACCTCAAGCTGTTCTAAATGCTCAGGACGTCTGAGTAAGCCCTCGGTGGCAGCGCAAGGCAAGGCCCTGAGTCAGCTCTGCATGGCCACCCCTAATACACAAAAATAACTTGTTTATTCCTCCTGAGCTGTTATTTTTATACCGGCAGTGCTGGGTAGCCGTGGCCATTTGCTGCCACTGGTCCCAGTAAGGCACGTGGTGAGGGCTGGGTGCATGAGCCCTGCAAGGTGCCAGATTGAGGATGTCCCTGTCCTGCCCAGCTGTCCCATCTCAGTTCAAAGGGCTCAGTGGGGGGGTGGGAGAGGTTCACAGACCTGAAGGGTGCATGAAAAGCACCTTCCGCCACTGCCCACCCTGCCAGATATGCCAAGCACCTGAGGAGAGCCAACCTTCTCCTCCCCACATCAGCCAGTGCCTCCAGGCTCCCCATGGACTTCCAGAGGAAAAACCTGCCCCTGAGCTGCTCCTTTCATTTCTAATCATCTGGAGGAAAGTCCTGAAAAATCAAAGTGTGCCCATGGTTTCCAATGAGGCAAAAGCAACTCCTCCATATGCAGGAGCAGCATCTGACAGCTTGGGACAGCTGAGGGCAATGCCACGATGCCACCCTGACTGCACCCATGCCACAGCTCACACCAAGAACCAAAGTGCAGCTCTCCCTCTGCAGACTCAACGTGGTCCACAGTGCACTCCTGAAGTATCCAGTTAACGCTCTCCCAGGGTTCACTACTCTTTATAAACTCTCGCTTTGGAGGATACAAGTCCAACCCAGCAAATGCAAACAACCCTAAGGACTGTGAATAACAAAGTGTGGCTGGTGAGAGGTAAGTGGGAACATGACAGAGTGAAACAGCGGTAGAGGAAGCTGCTGGCAAGTAAATATTGCTCAACAGGACAGCAGGACTGAGGAAAAACTGACAGAGTGGAATAACAGGAAGCTTAGTCACTTCTGGACAAAAAAAGCGAAGCGTGTGAGCAGGGCGGAGGGAGCGGAGAGGCCGGAGCGCCAGGATGGCAGGGCAGGCATGGGACACGCTGCCACGGGCACTGGACCGGCCAGAGGAGGAGGAGGAGGAGGAGACGGTCCTGTCTGGGTGCCCCACTGCAGCAAACCCTTCACAAATACAGCAGGATCCTGCACAGGCTTCTCCAGCTTCTGACTCGTGCTGACGACCCAGTTAACCCCCATCCCCAGCTCCTCCTTCACCTTCCTCAGCACAGAGAGCACTCTAATTGCTCAGCTTGGGGTGACTAAAACACCAGGGGAGGCCAAGGAGGGCTGGAATACAGCAGTTAGAATTTAAGGATGCAGTTGATTTTGAATAATCAGCACTATCATGCAAACCCACTGCAGGAGGCGGCCAGTGGCTGCATGGAAGTGTGTGAACCACAGCCGAGGACAGGCCACCGGCGGACAGGCCAGAGTGAGACCCTGGAGAACGTTCTGCTATGGATGGAATCATCATGTTTCTGGTCCCTCTCTAGCCATTCTGCAGCAGACCATAAAGGCACTTTGCAGAAGCCTCAGGAGTGGGGAGGAAAGTCGAAAGGGAGATCAGATTTCCCTGATGGTGATCTTCCACACTGAAAAGTGCCCGTTACCCTTGAAACACAGTCTGCCCTGATCACTGATGATGGGATAACAGCACTAGGAGTAAAGGCACTAGAAGAACGCAAACCCGAGATTTTACTACATCATTCAGATTAGAAGCTAGATAGTCACCAAACCACGGCAAACTGCCGACAAGCTTGATTAATAAAGTGTTTACTGTTTAGGCAAATTAGGGAAGAAAAGGATATAAACAACAATGGGTTCAGCAACAGAAAAGTAAGAAAACTTTAATAAGTTAATGGTTCAAAGATTCCTACAGTGAGGATCTATACACAATTCAGACTTCAGTGGCAAAAAAAAGACACCAAAAAAGGTGATCTATTTGATATCGGAAGGCAAAGGGAGAGTTAAAAGTCCTTAACAAAGAACAAATTGAAGCAAGCAAGGGTAGGAAAGGGAAAGTGTCATGGGCAAACAAAGGCTGACACGTCAGTCAGATTTGTTTTACCTCGCAAGTGTGTGCTGAGGCACAGTAAAAGCTTCCTAACCAAATAAACACCCTTCCAGTCTCTGCGGGAACCAGAGTGGTGGCAAACCTGGGACCTGGGGTATGACTGGAGGCCCCGCTGGGGAGGCACGTGGGGCCTCGCACGGAGCACTGCTCCACTGTGAACTTCGGGACATACTTGTCATGTTTCCGCACAAAAATCCAACCCGAAGCAAAGCCAACGCTGATGCTGTAACAGCTCCACGGCAAACCAAGGAGCGGAGGACATCCCAGCTGGTGGGCAGGGAAGGACACGCTGCCTCACTGAAGTGAGCACATCACAGGCACAGCAGGGACCCGTGGGGCTGCGAGGGGGCACACAGAGCACGAGCACTTGGCTTAATTTCTAATTTGGGCCAGCCAGTGGGCCTTGCCTCCCCCACAAGGAACAGGACAGCCCCAAGGCACGGGCTCAGTGCAGTGTCCAGCTGCCACTCCCTCAGGTCAGTGTCCGCCTCCAGCACCAACATACCTACGACATGATCCAATAATCATTAACGCCGGGACATGGAAGCACTAATCAACATGGGAAGTTCTGACCCGTGCCAAATTCCTTGCTCCGCTCTGTGCTGCGCTCCAGAGCGGGCAAAGCCGGGATACCAGGCTCAACATGCCCTGTATCAGTCCCAGATTTTTTTCTCATACAGCTCAGGAACAATTTCCTGCACTAAGTGCTTTCCAGGCCTCCTAACACTGATATTGCAGATCAATATTTCACAACGACAAGGCTGTCTAAAGGGTGTGTTGCGCTTATTTAAGCGTCTCTAACAGGCAGTGCTGCTGTAATCACACACGCTGCACCCCTGCTGCCTTCTACCCAAGAGGTTTGGCCTCAATCACTTTCCACATGAAACAAAATGACAATAAAAGGACAGAACGAAAGATCCGCTGTAAGGCAATGTGCAAATAAAGACAGTATCTATCTGCACTGTCTGCACCAGCACTGTGCAAATACAACTAAGGCTACGAGAAAACATCACTTGCTCTCAGGAGTTCTCTATCCTCTCTCTGTTAAAGCCTCTGTATAGGCTTTATTTTTGAAAACGCAACTCTTTCTTAAGCAAATACACACAGAGAGCAGAGCCCTTCGCTGTAGGAACAAGGTCCCGGTGAGAACCTGTGTGTGCTCAGAAATGCGGCTGCAGGGTGAATATTGTCAAAGCCTTGAAAGCTCAACTCTCTCAGTCTCAGTGAGGGAAAAAAGCTGAGAAAAGCTTATGAAATATGTGACAATGACATTAGACGAGCAAAAAGAACACGTAAACAGCAGAAGCTGTTTCTCAATGTCTGTAAGGCTTCACAGAGCACTTGGGCTCTGCAGGAACACAGAGGTGCAGATTCATCAGCTGTGAACGGAGCAGGTCAGCGCACACTGACTAGTGGGAAATATGGGTGGCAGGATTTATTTTTATAAAGTTAAATAATCACAAAACATGCCAAAACACTACTCTGTGGTCAGAATTCCCTTTGATTGTTTATTTTCACATGAGCACTGACAACTGCAATGTCCTGTCCCAAAGCTGAGCTGTGGCAGCGTTCTGCTCCTCTGGAGCAAAGCTCAGCTCCGTGGTCCATCCCAGCAGCCACCCCAGGGCTGGGCAGGGGATCCCATCCCACAAGGAAGTTACAAAAGCCCAAACCCAATGGTGAAAAGGACAGGGGGGTAATATGTGTTTTACAGAAGCAATTTTTCTGTAGGAAACAGCATTTTCAGGAAGAATTTCTTTCTGGAAAGGGTGGTCAGGCATTGGAAGGGGCTGCCCAGGGAAGTAAGTGGTGGATTCCCCATCCCTGGAGGTGTTCAAAGAATGATTGGACGTGGCACTCAGTGCTCCGGTCCAGTTGACAAGGTGGGGATGGGTCACAGGTTGGACTCAATGCTCTTGTATGTCTTGTCCAACCTTAATGATTCTGTGATTTCTGCTACTGGCAGTTTAAGTCTGTTGTAAGACATTTCAACTGTGCCATTACCCTTCCCATACACGCCAAGGCGAAGGAAATGCCACCTCTGCAGATATTATCTGTGTGTGTGTGAGCTCAAACACACGCCCATGACCTGAACACTCAAATGCTCTTGCTTGAAGTGTTCACTCACATAGCTGGTGGGAAATGAAAAACTTTCCATGTGTGGGAGCCAACCGAGCTGATGAAACAAACAGGAACACTCAGAGGGAGGACTGGCGTATTATGATCTCATTGCAGAAGCACTTTTTCCCCAGGTTCAGCATGGGTGAGGCAGAATCAAAGCCCTGGAGACGAGAGCATCTGCCCAGGGCTGGGCTGCAAAACTGCCTTACAGGTGCTTCCACTTCAAAAACCCAATTTTCTTCTAATATATTTCACACAGATCTATGAGAGGAAATAATTTATTTCTGAGCATTAAAAGGAAATAAAATCACTATTAAACTCCCCTCTTTTCCCCTTTTTTTTTTTTCAAATGTGAGACCATACTGATTCTAAACATAGTAAAACAGGAAAGTAGTGCAATAGCAATTGAGAACTTTCTACCCCGCAACCTCTCTACAAAGAAAAACGTTCAAGAGGAGAGCTTTACCCACCACTTCGGTCAAGCCCTGAGAGCCCCAGCAAGGTGTTTCAGGGCACCTGGAGAGGAGCTGTTCCCAATAGGTGGTCCTGCTCTTTCACAGCCCAATCACACTGGGAATCCCTGCCTTCCACAGCTCCCAGGGCTCAGACAGCTTTTACACAACTTTAAGGAGCAGAAGCTGAACCGAGTAATTTGTCAGGTGATCAAAACAGAATTTGAGTAGTTCCTCAGTAACACTTAATTATTTGTCATTTAAACAGAACAGAGAGCAAAGAATGGAACAACTACAGATGGTGCTGGACAACTGACCCATGGCTGTACTCCAGACGACAATAAAATCCAGCAGTGCGTTCCAAATTTTAAATATTAGATGAGTGTATTTTTAGCAACCACTATTTTCAGTTTGTTTAAGCACAAAAGAATTTTTAATTCACAAAAGGTCTTTGCAGCTGCTGAAGGCTCCTTTTTACATACAAACCCAAAGTCAACACACAAAACATACAGCCTGAAAAAAACTTGGAGGAGCTAGCCAGCACCAGTGGCTGCAATTGCTGGAATAATGCACAGAAGGGCCAAGGATTTGAGAGACATGGGATGAAACTGCTGGTCTCTAAACGCTACTTTAGCTCCCTGCTGCAGGCAGGATCACGGGGTACATCACAATGATAACCCTCTGTTGTCCCAAGCCAACCTCTCATCCTGAGGGGGATTCCCACGGAGGTGCCCAAAGAAGGTCCCACTTGGTACCTGCCTCCCTCATGGCACAGTCAGATTTGACAGGTCCCGCTGGAGGCCAAGGACTGTGCTCCCTGCTAGACCTGAGCAGTAACACGCCCAGTGCCACTGCCAGCCCCTCCAGGTGTGCAGAAGGTGTCACTGCCACACCCTCAAAGACTGCCAGCAGCCCTTCTCTCCGGTTTCAGCAAGTGTATACGGGGAATGGAATTAGGAAAACATTACGTTCCAAAAAATATTAAAACCCAACCACCAAAGTACTGCAAAAATAGGTGCAGCAGTAATGTCTGTCCTATGTACATACCAAGGGAAGCCCCCCAGCCAACCACAGCCTGATCAGAACATTTGCACATAAGAAAGACAGAGAAGGGATGTTCCAGCTTCAGAGTCCTGCTGGAATCAGTGGTGGATAAAGTGTAAAATCCAGAAAGTCATTTTGACATAATTTACATCATATAGTTTAATTTTTTAAAACTGTCATGTGCAATAAAATAGAATAATACTGAGAGCAGCTATTTTTCAAACCAGTATGGTTAATAACGGAGAAGAACATAAAGACACATCAAAATGAAATCACTTTGTGTTTCCCTCATGTCTTTGGAGGGAACAAAACTCTCTCCTTACCCCAAAGGCCAGCTCCTATTCAACAAAACAGGAACACTCCCCCTGCCTCTCTCCCTCATGCTCTTGAGGGGCTTCCTTGGTCTCCCCCACACAGGCCAACCAATGCCAGAGATCAAGGGCAAAAAAAATCTGAAAATCAGCCTGACTTAAAAAACTTTATGTGATATAGACAGAGAGCCAGGAGCAAGCAATGCACTGTGATTAGTAAATCACCTAGGAGCTGGAACACCCCTGGCTACCTACACTACACCAATACACAGAATCAATTAGGTTGGAAAAACCCTCCCAGACCACTGAGTTCACCCTGTGCCCGATTCCCACTTGTCACTAGACCACAGCACTGAGTGCCACGTCCAGTTATTCCTTGAACACCTCCAGGGACAGGGACTCCACTAGCTCCCTGGGCAGCCCCTTCCAGTGCCTGACTACCCTCTCCAGGGAAAAATTCCTCCTGATGTCCAACCTGAACCTCATCTGGCACAGTTGAGGCTGTTTCCGCTTGTGCTGTCCATTGTTCACTGTAATCAAGGCCCAAACCCGCCCTGGCTCCCCTCTTCTGTCAGGGAGTTGCAGAGCCAGAATGTCCCCTCTGAGCTTCCTTTTCTCCAGGCTGAGCCCCCCCAGCTCCCTCAGCCACTCCTGCTGCTCCAGAGCCTTCCCCAGCCCCATACTCTTACCTGGACACACTGCAGTCCCTCAATGTCTTTCTTGCAGTGAAGGACCCAGAACTAGACCCAGCACTTGAGGAAGAGTCTCACCAGTGCAAATTAGTTTGCTTCCCCAGCACACAACATGTATGTGTATTACACATAACTGTAATATTACACAGCATGTGTCCTTGCTCCCAAGCACCTCAGGCCTGCCTGCTCACAACTAATGCCTGTGAGCCGAACACTGTCATCAGAATCCAAACCCATCATGGGAACCTCAGAGCAAATCTACTTTAACTCCGTGATCCTTTCAAGCACTTTGAGGCAACATTTCCCTGGATCTGCAGCCAGTGAGCAGGGCTGGGCTCCACCTGGGTGGCACTGGACACCACCAGCCTCCTGGGGCCTCCTGCACCCCACAAACCCTCCAAAAAGACACACCTCTAGAAATTTACACCTCCTGTCCCTCACCTGCCTTCAGGGAACCTGGCTTGTGTCATTAATCTCTCATGCTCATATACATACAGACACATAGATATAGTATACAATGAGCATGTATGCACGAACAGTCTATACTGTGTACATAAACAGATGTGTACAACCCAGAGCATAATACGTAGTTCACGGGTATAACCAGTAACTTTAACCTTCCATTGTAGCTACTTTCTCAGTGTCTAACCACTTAGGTATTCAAAATCATCAGAAACATCTAAACCATAAATGTATGACAACACTGTGTAAAACTATTTCACATTGTTACAGACATTAACAGTGTCTCAGTCAATGGCCTGAAACATGAAGAAGAGACCTCATTTCCCTCCTGATTTCAGTGCCTGACTTAATGAAGCCAAATGCTAAAGGCTTCCCACAACACAAAACTATTTGTCCTTTCCTCCATAGTAAAAAAAAAATAAATAAAAAAAGAAATCCATCAACAAACGTTAGTTTTCTCTTCAGATATATTTAATCACACCAGTAGCCACACTTGGAATTAGTTGCCAAAAACGTCTTGAGAAAGCTGGCAGAAACTGGGAACAAACAGCTTTCCTGGAGGAATCTCAGAGCCCGTCTGCACGCTGCACCCCCTGCAGCACTGCCCTGAGCTGTGGGTACTCCTGTCTCCTGTGTTTTACTTCTGCTTCCCATCCTGTCTGCTCACACTGTTCAAACACAGCCCTCTCTCCAGTGCCATCTTCCACATGGTGTAACAGCATCTGACCTCCTCAGCCTCCTGCCCTTTCTCTCTCCTGATTTCTCTTCTAGTTAAAGACTTAATCACCTCCTTACGTATTTTATTTTGGTCTGCTGAGGAACTCCCGTGCTTGTCACCTTCTCTTTCCCTCTGGCTACTTTCTTTTCTCACTTTCCTCTGGTATCATCATCTCTGTGTGCTCTGAATACGCCTTTCACCCATGGGTACCTCCCCTGGGACCTTTCTTCTACCATTGGAAAAGGGTCCTTGCTTAGCCCATCAATTTCCTTTTATTTAACACACATTTGAGTTGACTTGTTGCTTATTTAACAATTGCATGCAGAAGAGTTAATGCCTCACCAACATTCACACATCTTCTATGCCTTTAGGTTCATTTTCCCCCAGGAGTTCACTGAGCTTCCTTGCAAACCTGTCTCCCCTCAGCAGCAACACCGCCCCATGTATTCCAGCCTTTGGCAGAGGAGAGCACAGATCCGAGCAGTGTGCTCACTGCTCCGTCTGCACAGTCACGAAATGATCACTCAGGAGTGTTTTCTGAACACAAAATGCAACATACAAATAAATGGCTACAAGTAAGTTACTGGGGGAAAAGAAGTTTAAACCCTTCTAAACACTTTTCCCAGCCATGTTTAAATGACTGTTCAACCCTACACTGCCCCGACCTTCACTGGTGCCATTGGGTAAGTAGTTTTACTTTCATTGAAACAAAAAACTGAGTTGACTACTTTAACTTCTGCTCTCAAAAGTTTATAATTATTTCAAAAGAAACCAGTTTTAACCAATGCTGCATGGTGCTGCTGTTCCAAAAGCCCCTGGCTTCCTCCTGTTCAGTCCAGCCACGGGAAAAGACCAAGCCCACTGGTCCAGGTTGCAGTGAGCCCACCCTTTGCTGCAGGTCTACTTTGCCAGCTCCAGCTACACACAGAGTCAATTCCGTGCAACAAATGCCTATACCAGTTAGGGGTTCCCTGGACCAACGAATCCCACCACAAACCCCCCAGCATCATCAGGAAATATTTAAATCACATACGAATTCTTTTTCTATGAAACCATTCCTTGTGCTCCAGGGTCAGTAAGAACTTTGCATTGTAAGGTACTTTACTTGGAATTAAAGCTGCTGCATATATCCATCCATTCATCCATCACCTGCATGCCTTTTCCAAGGGAAGCATCTCACTGTGCTCCAAAGACAGGAGGTGCAGCTGCAGTGTTAGATCAATAACCAGAGTAAATAACAACATAACAGACACAAAGAACTGACTCTTCTGTTTCCTCTGACGTGTGTCTAGTGAGTGTGAACTCTTTAACCCTTCACTGTGCCCAGTCAGGGGTTTTCCCATTTCACCTGCATCTGGATTTGGTTACAATCACTGCAGACACCCCCAGCTGTCTCCTGACTCAGCTCACAGCAGGCAAGATTTTACTAGGGCACGGACAAGCAAGAGTATGTCAATGCATATGATCTTCTGAACATGCCCTACCACCAGAAAGCTGAATCCCAGGCACAATTTCCCCATCCACAACTGACTCTAAACCCTGATTCCACTGTAAGAAATGGGAAGGGACAGCACAGCCAGCAGCCCGTCCAGCTCCAGCTCTGTCTCCAGCGGCAGAACACGCTCAGTCCGAGCTGCTGCACACTGACAGCCGAACTCCACTCAAAGAGATAACCAACTGTACACTTTTTTCTCCTCACAGAATTGGCTTCACCAATGTCAGTTTAGAGCAAGCCCCAAGGTCCCAGAAAACATTTCATTCTTCCTGATTTCAGAAGACTTCAGTTAAATGTGCACACTCTAGCTCCTACATAACAGAACAAATGAAGAGAAATGGTGTTCCTGACACTGCTGTGCTGGCTGCTGCACACCTGAAAACCTGCCAGGCTCCTGAGGAATGAAAACCTCTCCCGGAGCCAGCCAAGGCTGGAAAGATGCTCTGAAATAAAAAAGGTGCAAAGTCCCCCTCATCCAGTATCAAAGACCAGCACTGAAACTGCACAGGGTTTTAGACTGAATCCTGCAAGAATAAAGAAATTCCCTTCTGCTATTATCAGTCTGTGCTCCCACAGTGTGACCACTGTTACACACTCACTGTGGGACTCCGACTGCTCACTTGCATGCTTCCACACATGGTTATTCCACAGGTTCCTCTCCAGCACATTAAAGCAATCTTACCCTAGTGATGTTTATGATCAGCTTGTGTTTCTGCTTTCAACACTGAGAATGTTTTTAAAAACAGCTAGGGAAAGGAAAAACAACACTGGAAAAGCTGGAAGCTGAAGGAGCATTAACATTGCTAGGGGCTCAAATGCCACAGGGCTTCTGATGTTCCTGAATTTCAGCAGGTGGGTACTTCCCTTGGGACAGCAACTCCATTCATGGCCAGGACACAGGAACGACTTAAGCAGAGCAGAAAACAATGAGGTTTACTCCTGTGAAGTGGTGGTTACCAATTACACCTTCATCTACATGGAGTTTGCTAGCTGCTCCTGGACCGTGGGGGCTTTCAGCGAGTGCCTGAATGATCCTGCTCCTCAGGGATACCACAGACCCCTTGGGCCTGAGCCAACTTGTGCCCATGACCTGCCCCAGCCACAAACTGCCATGTTCCACCTCAGGTTCAATGGCATGTTTGCCCCCCTGGTCCCACAGGAACGTTCCTCAGCGAAGGTGGCCTTGGAGACACCCACCTTCCACATCCTCACAGCCTCCACTCTAGGCCAGCTGCTTCCTCATCCCTTGGGCACACACGGACACGTGCTCTCCCATGCAGCCAGCACGGCAGAATGGGCAGTGTACACATACATGAAGGACAATTTCCATACTTTGCCATTCCTCTTTTTCAAATTTAAATCTCAATCTCACGACTATTTATGTCTCCATTTAAGCCTGGAATTCTCCCACATAAATTCACTGAAATTACACCAGCAAAAAGTAATAAGCTTTGTTTCCTCCCAAAACGGCTCCTCTCTTCAAACAGCACTGTCTCTCTTTTTGCTAACTCTGTACTATTTTGCCAAGTTAGGAATGGTCCAGAGAAATCTGGAGCTGAAGAGTGTCTTTCCAGGAACCTGACAGGACTCGAAGTGCTCTGAGATGAAGCCGGATCCAAACCTGCTCCCCCAGCCAGCCCCTGTCCCCCTCCTGCTCCAGCACCACCGCAATCTGTCAGCAAACTTGAGAAGCATCGGCACTCTCCCACCACTCTACCATGCCCACCATCCCACTGCTGGAAAGCCAGAGAACTTTTCGGGATCTCCAGGGCTGAGAGCTGGGAAGTTTATGCAGTGAGCGAGGCATAACAAAAATGCAGTCTAAGGAAGCAGCTTGTCAGTGCCAGGGTGAAGCCCTCCAGCACCACTACGCTGGATTTATTCTTCTTTAAAAATCCAGTTCATCAGATGTATTCTGCTCTATTTGATCAAAATGTTGCAGTTGCTTTCAACTACCTCAATACATGTTCTGCATTAGTTAAATCCTTAGATGTTCCCTAATGAAGAGGGTAACTCATAAGTATATCGATAAATTCAAACGTGAACCTTCAGACAGTTTTCTTACTTGCATAATCCTGTGTTTCAGGACCTGACAATTCAGTGCTGACTTAAATTTCAACAGCAGTAATCCTCCTAGTGGCACCATGAAATGAGGAACAAGACAGATCTCTGGATCAGGATAAAAGCAGTTCTTGTTATTTCATACAGGGACTGATTTGAACACTGCTGCGCAGCCCTGGATGAAGAAACAGGCCTGGACCCCCAGCCCTCACGAGAACTCAGGCAGGGCCAGCACTGCATAAAGCCAAGCACAAGCAAACAGAGGATTAAGGAGGTGCCTGTTACTGACCAGCCCCAAAACCATGCCAGTTCTCTCTCTTAACAAGGTTGTCTGGACCTGAGAGAGCTGACAGGAGGGATACAGACTTGCCTTGGCTTTGGCCAGTCCACTAGAGAAGAGGCTCCTTCTCAGGCATCAGACACACTCCGACACAAGAGCTGCTCCTGACGGGAAGCACAGGCTCCTAAGCAGCACCTGGGGCAGGAGCTCCTAAATGACATCCAGTTGGGCTAGGGAGGCTTTGCAGTTCCAATAAAGAAACACCAGCGCATCTCCTAAGTCAAAAACCAGATGTGATCATTTGGTCTTGAATGCAATTTGTTGCTTCCAACAAATTTCAGTGAGCCTTGGCAACAATGCATCTGTATTTGGAAAAACAGAGACTTGGGGTCATCCTGGAAAGGAGAGAGGCCTCACAGGCTGCTTCTGACCACTCACTTAAGACCTGGGACAAATGACTGTATGTTCTAGACATGAAGTTTCCTTATTTTATGCCTTTTTACAATTCCCCTGTACACCAGTTCAGAATTTTACTGATTCTGACTACGTACAGCAGAGTTCCAGAGTGTAACAGAAGCCCATGCTGGTTTCTATTATGCACAGCCTCTAAAAGATGAGTGCAAATGCTGCAGAGCAATGTTTTAATTTTTATTTAATTTCTTCCTGCTGAAGCTGTAAAATGAGCCGTAACTCTTTTGTCCCAGGATCTGATAAGATTTCAAAACACCATTTATCTTCTCACAGAGGAACACACGTGCTTTCCATTGTTTGGTTTGTTAATGGACTATTTGCCACTCAGCCTAACAATTGCCCCATTTTGCCTATGTATTTGCCACTTTCCCTTCACTTCCTCTTCTGGAGCTCAGCCTGTTGGCAAACGCACAGGCTGGAGAGGAGAAAAATGGCAAATCAGACCTTAGGAATTTGAACATTGTTTATGTTTTCATTTTTTGCCAAGGGTTACTGCTTTACGAGCTTCCTTGGAATCAGCCATGTGTCCATATGCCTCCCAGCCTGAGCCTCACCTCACCTCTGCACCCAGAATCCCGTCCCTGTCTCGCACTTAAGGGATGCCAGATACCACACAGGTAAAACTACCCAAGAGTCACCTGTTCAAGCACTCTGGGTTTTTCATTCTGTCTTAATTAAAGAATCAGAGCCATGATCTGCCATTCTCACATTACTAGTGAGATACGCTTACTGGGATTTTCTTTTCTTCATTTTTAAAGAAACAAGGTTCTTATTCTATGCCTTTAGGCAAGTGTCTCACAAAGAGGAACAACAAGTCAAAACATTAATAGTTTTTGAAGCAGTAATGAAGTCGAGAGATTTGAAAAATTAACAGTTACATCTCTGAAATGGAAGAAATAAGGTGCACACTAATTTCAACAATAATAACAATAATAATAATGCACTTATATATTTTTAAGCCTTCTTGGTAAAAAGATGCAATCACTTCTACAGAATTCAGGAGTTTCATTTTTAAAAAATAAATACTTCTACACCAGAAGATAAAATGCTATCAGAACAACTACTGGTGGATCTTAGACACAAAGTGCCAGAGCTTCAAGCTCAGACATCATCAGTAAAGAGACCTGGACTTCTAGTTTCCAGCTTTTTCTTAGAATTTAGAAACAGCACAGAAATGTGGAAGTTCAAGACTTTTCAGCTGTCGAAGGGAGAGTAGGAAAACACTTTTACACTTCATTGGGACACTCAGCTTGAGCATGAAGGAGCTGCCTTAGCAGGAGTGTAATGCAAGAGAGGAAAAACTGATTTAGAAGCTGCAGAGTCCACGGTGAATGTTCGCTCTAAAGGGAGGGTGTGTGACTTGTGTTCACCAAGTCCACTGAACAACCAGCAGGTTTTGGACCACAACAGCTCCCAGCTCGCAGAAAGCTCGTGTGAAGACGCACTGACCACAGCCCAGCAGCACTATGGGCCAGGCTGAGCCCTCCCTGGCCATTTGTTTTACGCTTCCCCAGCACAGAGGCAGCAGAGGCCGCGTGGCAGCCGCTCTGCCGGGTGTCCTCTGCATCTGCAGCTCCCACAAGATTTGCATTTGACATCCATCTCCCCATTGTTCAGACATCTTCATCTCAGCTTTCAGGAAACGCGGATGACTCATCTATCGGAACATCTGACGAGGGTAACGTAATTTCAAAATGAGTTCTACTTAGGCTTATTTTTCCAAGCAACAAAAAAAAAAACCCGAAGAAAATGTTTCAAAATTACACTAAAAATGAAATTTCTGTTGCAAACCAGTTTCCGGATTTAGGAACTCAAGTGCTTATTTTTGCTGTAGACAGTCTAACAGACTTTTAGGCATCCAAATTTAGGAAAAAAATCCTACGGCATTTAAACAAGGCAGAGCCAGAGCTGGAGCTGACTCAGCTGCTCCAGCGCACAATTTGAATACACTACATAATCATTCTTGGTTTAAAATTATCCTCCTAATATCTAAAGGCCAGATTATCCCACACACGTTCATCTTGATTTGTGCACTCCCCTAGGCCGGCCTTGGAGGTTTCATTAGCGCTAATTAGGCAGCAGGATGACAACATCCCGCTGGGACTGTCCCAGCCCTGACCTCCTCCTGCAGCACCTCAGAGGTTACAGCCACGGGCCTGGCTGCCTCTTCCTCCCCACACTCCCAATTAACACGGACCAGCAGCTGCTTGTTCCTGCTCACAGATAAGAAGGAGCTGCCAGGTGTGCCCACAGGATGCGTTTCCCAACAAGTGACAGTGTCCAGAGCCCAGGACTAAAATGCCACCGCTTCTCACACAGAGCAGGGCAGAACCTCGGGAGTCAAAACCCCTCTTCCTGCTCCAGCCCTACACAGAGTTTGTGTAGTTCATTTCACAGGGAGGGGAAAAAAAATAATAAAAAAAGAAAAAAAAGTGTCTTACCCAAACCTAAAGTTCCACCTCTGGCACCTATTTTTGCCTCCTTCAGGCAGGGCAGGGCACAGCAGTGGTGTCTGCCTGCGGCGGCTTTGCACTTTGCGCGCTCGGTCCCTGTGCCTGCAGAGGACACCTGGGCCGGGGCCAGAGGCGAAGGGCACCGCCACTGCACAGGGTCTCCTCTGAGTATCTGCTGTGCCTGTTTATGTTCTAAATATAGCAGAGCACATGGGCCTTCTCCAGCTCCGGAGAAGTCCTGCTCCAGCGGCCGCAGCTCCGCAGCACTCACACCTGCCTGACGTCAGCACTCACACAGCAGTTATTCCTAAGGCACACTCACACCAGGTCTTGGGAGTGATACCAGTGACAGATTACAGAATCACAGACTGCTTTGGACTAGAAGGGCCCTTAAAGACCATCTCATTCCAACTGTCTGCCAAGATGCATTCTTAGTTTGTAAAAAAAAAATAATTCAGTGACGAAATACCTGTCTTACATCCAAGAGATAATGTAGGGATAGCTGCTTAATTAATACTACTATCATATACATTTAATAAAAAATCAAGTACTTTAACATTAATGTCAATTTTTCAGCATACTCCTATTTTAGTAAACAGCAATGGTATTAGATATTGAATTGAAAAATTAATTTTGAATGTCCTAATCGAAAGATCTTTTCTTCTCTGTGCTAAACTATTGACTGACCGTACAGGGTCCAGATGGAGCTGGTGCAGCATTACTATAAACTGTTCTTACAGAAAATCTGAAGTCTGGGATACTGCAGACACGGTAACACAGTGACTAGCGCTGCTCAGATCAGCACACACCAAAACTGACACGGAGCTGACACAAACCCAAAACTGAGCAATGGCTTTGGCAATGGGGACGAGGAATTCCCAGAAGGAAGATATCCCTCTTCTGTTTACCCAAGGTATTCTTGTACATGATACAGCTCCTTAACTAACCAGCCCAGCACAGGGGAGCCACTGGCAGCCAGAGGTGCCAGGCCCAGGCCCCACCGGTCCAGCAGGAGCAGCTCCCCTGCCCCGTGCCTCAGCTGCAGCAATGGGATCGCCCGATCCCGCGGGAGCCTCTCCAGCACACAGCAGCTCAGCCACAGGCCAACCTTTCAGCAGGAGCACAAGTAAACAGCTCTGGTCAGCAGTGTATTTTTAAACAGCAGATTCTTTCCTGGCTCCCAGCTCGGTCACTGCACTGGCTCCCCAGGGCAGCAGCAGGCTCCTCTGCTCCGAGGATCTGCAGGAACACAGATATCACTCACGGACCTTGCAGCACCTGACAAAGGTCATCATTAGCTCCTGCATTAAAAAAGGAGGCGAAGTGCTCTGATGAGGCAGCAGAGGAGCCAGCCATGCCTCTGGGGCTGGGGAAGCCTGGCCAGCCTCCCGTTCGTCCCCTCTCATACAGACACCAGCCCATGATGCTGCCCAGCTCCAGCACCGCCAGCCTCCCCAGCCAGCACTGAGATCTTAAGGCACTTCCAGTGACCACGGACGTCAGAACTCTGAGCAGATGCTGATATGCAACAAACCTGGGCGATACCTCCTCTGGTGAAGGAGATTCATGTCCATTTCATTCTGGTGGCCAGTTTTCCACCTTTCTAGCGGGATCCTCATCCCAAGGCCAGCGGGGTCGGACCGCTGCGGCCGGACAGCACGTTGCTGGGAATCATGGGACACTGTGGCTGCTGTTTCACCAGCAAACCCACTCTGGCTCTCTCAGCCCCTCACACAGGGACAGGCTGGAGGCTCCAAGGCCAGGCCCGTGTTCTGGCAGCACCGAAGTGACACCACAGGGCTGGGCCTCTCCACCAGAACTGGCTCTGCTCCTACCTCCCGCTCCTGTTTAATGCATAAAAACATCTTGTTCTGACATTTTAAAATCAATACCCCCCACACACTGTAATCACTGTAACTTTAAAACAAATTTAAACAACACAGAAACAAAACCATTTCAATATCTGCAAGTTAAACCATGTCTGGGGGTGATGGGGTGGGTATTTCAGGCCTGAGAGCACAGTAAAGCTTTACCCTCTACCCCAATCTGACACAAAACACAACTTCAAGCTCAGGATGCTGCAAGATTTACACAAACCTGCTGTAACCCACTTCCTGCCACTGATGCCGGGGCCTGGCTGTGCACGACCTGCAGTAGCTGCTACAGCTACAACTCCCTCCCTGAGCACGTCCCTGCCAGCAGCCAGCTCTGCACACTCGCTCCACTTCCCAGGAGCTGGGCCCAGCATGAGAAAATTACACTGGAGAAAAAACTGACAGACAGATTTCTGCTTCTCAACTTCTGATCTTTTTTCATGACTCTACTGAATTAATTCTGTACTGTTTGTGGGATGAGTATTTTACATAGTTTATTTAATTCATGAAAAATGAAGGAAAGGCAACGGGACCCACACGTTTAACGCCCATCCCTGAAACTGCAGCTACGGCGAAACAACAGTCATACATTTACAGTACCAAGCTTGGATATGTCTCCTGAAAACCCTCTCTGCTCTTGCCCTGCTTGCACATCCAGAGGCACCTTGCCTTCTGCTAAGTGCTGTCCTTCCCTTAAGCAAGTGCATTTGGGAAAAAGATGGGATAACCACAGCAGTGCCAACCACAGAAAGGCAAGTGGAGTGCTCACGGACACCCAAATAACTCGGGGAGGAAAACACTCCTCTAAGGTTCGCCATCAGCTGTCCAGAGACACCAACAACCTGCTGGTAGTTAAAGAGATGGAAACAAATCCTCATATTGCTTACACGGTTTGTGCTATTAAAAACAAAGAATCCTTACAGTGACTTTGCTGTTTCTACATGAAGTGCCCTTTATTCCAGCTACAGACAGGGAATAATTTGGAGGCAAAGAACGAGTCCCTGTAGCTATACCAGAGGATTTGAGCCCTGTCAGGTATATTTTCCCTTCATTCCCCCTACCCCTCCCCTGAGGAAAGCAGCAAAATAAATCGACAAGCATCAATAAAAGCAGCAAAACACCCCACTGCTGGCAGCCAGCACTCACTCCAGTTCAGCTGCAGGTTTCCTCTGGCTACAACTGCTTCTTTCATTAACTACATATCCTTGAAAATAATGTAATATTTACTCACTTTCAATGAGTCAAAGCAGGCGATTACGCGTCCGTTTTCAACTTGGCAGCTTTTCGATGGGTGTGCAAATTTACATTCCGTGTCTGGTCGTGAGCAAGTCCCCCTTTGGAACTCCCTACACACTTCCAGCGTTAGCCATTTTGTGTCCCGGATCGGTGTGACGCTAACAGCCATCTTTAGATTTTACAGGTAGTTAAAATTTCCAATAAAAACGGGCAAGCGAGGAGCTGAGCTGATAAACTGGAAATCACCAAAGTGCCACCTCCAGAACACAGTTCTGCCCCGCTCCCTATTTCAAAACAAGTGCATGTAACACCGGGCGGCTGCAGTCCCGAGGAAGAGCTGTGTCACCGGGAGGGCGCGGAGCGGGGCCGGGGCAGCCGGCCGGGTGCGCCCCGCGCGGCTCAGCAGCCCATGCTGCGCGCGGGTGCTGCGGGTGCTCCGGGCGGGCGCTCCGGGCTCTGCGGTGCGCCCGGGATCGATTAGTTTGGCACGGACAGATGCAGCAGTTTAGAGCAACGACCGACACCGGCTGGGGGCCGGGGCTTTTCTCCTCCTCTCCTCGGCTTTCGGGGGCAGCGCTCTGACCTTCGGGGCGCACTTTAGCGCACAGCGCGGCGGGGGCGCGGCGCCGGACCCTCCTCCCGGCGGCGCGGGGCTGGCAGCGGCGGAGCGCTGTCGTCGCAGTCTAGCTGGCAGCAAGCAAGGCAAAAGCAGCGGCTGCTCTAGAAGCGGTCCCAAGCAGCAGCGCCGTCAGGAAAGGCACTTCTTAGTACCAACCTGTGGAGAGAAGAGACACGTTACGGGCGGCGGGCGCCCCGCGAGCCGCGCCCCGCGCANACAGAGCCGCGGTGCCACCTGCGAACACAAGCTCAGGATCACCGTGCGCGGCCCCGGCCCCGCCGGGGGCTCTCCGAGCAGCAGCACGCAGCACAGGGAAGACGGGCCCTCGTGACACGGCCCGGGATGTGCCGACGGACACCACCAGCAGCGGGAGTTCCCTCGCCAGCATCCCGCCTGCCTTCAGGGGAAGGCTGTGCCCATCGCCATCCTTCTAAAGACACTGCTTCGCTATCTTCCATCTCCCGCCAGCCCCAGAGCCGGTCACTGCCGCAGTCACCACAAACACACCCCGCGAAGCGATGCTGGCAGCGTGGCTGCAAACCAACGAGAAAGAGCTACAAAGTCTTTTTGCAGCGACCAAGCGATCAGAACAACCACAGGGGAAGGACAGCACACCTAACAGAGCTAATGAGATTACAACAGGCACCGTGGGTTCCTTGCCAGGACGCTTGTAATCATGCCACACTTTTAATCCCTGCTAACAAGAGACAAACAACTGTGCATAATTACTTACAAGCACAAGTTAACAAGCAAGTGTCTTCATGGTAAACACAGATACTTATTTGCTTCAACTGCCTAAAACTCTCAAGTCAGGGTCATCCTATGTCAGTAGTCACTACTCATCAGTGCTTGGGATATTGAAGACTCAGGTCTTGAAAACTTGTTTCCTAACAAGTGCCCAGGCAAACCAGTTTGGCTGTCCCGCCAGTCCCACACTCCCGGCCATGACAGATTAGCACCAACAGATCTGAAAGCCCGGAACACGCTGCCCTGCCAGTGGATCCACCATGCCCACAGGGCATCCCAGCTGCCCCACGAAGGATTGCCAGCACATCAGAGAGCTCTCAGGGGCCTGAATACATCCCCCAGCCTCCAGTCAAGGTGCTCTGCAACTTGTCCTTTACAGACTAGAGGGGGATCCACATCCTTCACCATCACTCCTGCACTGCACGAAAGGACTTGTGAGTGTTATGTTTATTCCCCATGAGACCCTCAGGACAGGGTGCTGCTGGCAGGAAGAGCTCTCCAACAAAGCTGTGGAATAGCTCTAAGCAGTGTTTTCTCCTATTCATCACTTTGGTACCCAATCCATACCAAGCATTGATTTTTCCAAACACCAAGAAGAGTTAGAGCAGCAATTGATGTATTTTACATGCTAAAGCCAATGAAAGTTAAAGGCCACCTTGTTTCCAAACAAGGTATTTAATTTCACTCTCATTACATGAGTAGTCACCCCTAACGAGGAATGAAAGAGAGCATGAAGGCAGTGCACAAAATAAAAACAGATGAAAACTAGCTTTGGTTCTCACGTGTACTGACAGGAGAAATATTCCTAGTAAAACGCCCAAACCCATGTTTTAGCCCTGGGTTTGCAATAAGTTTTCTGTTGCGAGTTGGACAGCCCTTGACTCAGAGGGAAATCCTGCTCCTGCTGAGGTCACAGACATACCTGTGACTGCACTAACCCAGGCTGAATTCCACCCTTCCTTCTTCATGCGGTCAACCACAAAAAGAAAAGTATTACTCCGAGGAGCTGTAATGCTTTCAAGATAAATCTTCAGAACGTGAAGAAATACTAAATGTATATTTTGTATGCACAGTTACTTGAAGAAAAAGTGTTTTGTCAGAATTTGTTATCTACCTGAAAACAGCCCGAAATGTCTGCTTTAAAAATAGCCTTCAAGCAGAAATAAAGACTGATTGCAGACCAGAGATTTATCTTCAATATCTCCAGTAAATAAGGAAAGATGTTAGCACAGAATTATAATTTTTTATCAGCATAAACTATTTTCCCCTCACTTTGAAATTCCCTTGTCATACTGTAAGTCACTAAGGAGTCTCCAATAAGCTTCAAATGCTACAGGATACACTGTCTGCAAAACGCAGGTGACACATGTGATGTCTCCTTTCGACTGTTTTTGATAAGCTGAGAATGACTGCAATAAATCCAGAGGGAGAACCATAGGGACAGCACAGGAAAAGGATTGAGCTTAACTTTTTTTTTAAATTTAATTAAAATTGATTTAGAGACAGTTTCCAGACCCCATCTAGAAGGCCAGTCAGTACTAAAGGCTGTTCTTAATCCACAGATAGTTCACCTTTTGAAATTTGGAAGGATTTGCTACTTGTTTTGGGAATGTTGCAACACTGGCTTAGGCAAAGCATGACCTTACCTTCACTGATTATCAGGAATACAAGGAAAATGGAGCTAAAAATGTTGAAAGCAAATAAAAAAACGATTCTCAGAAAAGACAGAAGAGAGAAATAACACCAAGAAGTCATTCCTTCAGAGGGTAACAGAGATGACTCAGTTGTCTACTGAGGTGGGTCAATGAAAACGATTAAGAAACAGCCTCACAAATCAATGGAAAGGTTATCTGGAAATGCCCAAGAAAGTAAAACTAACTCAGAGTCCTATTACTTCTCATTATTGCTATAAAGAAATGTTGTACAGCCAGGTTAATGATGCATTTTCCCTCCTCATTGCAGTCTTTGACACAAAAATAAGGTGTCTCCCTGAACTGGGAATTGTCCCGAAAGAGCCACGGTTTTCACTCTTCCTGTAACTGGGTTTGCTGGACGTCCTTGTTTTCTCTATCTCAATTCAGACATATCTCTCAAAAAAAGATGTATAAAGCTGGGCAGGCAAAAAGCCCAACACTGAAGGAGAAGATGGCAGGAAAGAATGCTATTTTTATGCTCACAGAAAGTGGAAGCTGAAAACACCAGTCTCAATGACATGAGAACTGTCAACAAGAACAGATAATTACACAACGTGAATTCATCCTCATGACAATGACCCTAATGAGATAGGAAATGGAATAAGATCAATATTCTATTTACACTGACAGGGCAGTCTCAAAGCTTGAAATTGCCAAATGGCTGTCTTTTAAATCAAAGAACACAAAATTACTGACTGCCTTATAGTATTTTCAAAACACCTCTGCCAAACTCAAAGTTTACCAATAACGTATCTCAACATAAAATTTGGAAGAGATACAGCAATTACTTCTTGGCACAATTGAAGGATATAATTATAGTGCTGTCACAAAATTAAGCTGAAACAATGAGCTAATTAACATCTTGGCCACATAACAGTATAGGACTGGGTAAAAAAAAATATTCTTTAGTAAACTACAGCTGAACAGCCCAATTGTCTCGTACTGTGACTCCGTAGGAGCTGCACCCACTGCTCGCATAAGGCAGCACGGAAAAGCAAGATGACCCCTCTCTCAATTTTGTACTTTCACATATATCAGGAAAAAATGGTGCAAAGGCAGAGCTGAGAGCAGCCGGCTCTGGAGCAGGACTGCCCAGGTACTGTACCCTGAGATGGATTCCACAGCTCCCCAGCCCAGCAACTTGGGCCTCAGAGCCCGATAAAACTACAAGCACATGTTAGCTCTGAACTAGAGTCCCACACTGGGTTTGTAAAAAACTGCCAACACTGCTTCTGTGACCCAGATATTTTGCATGATATACATAGTTTTAGTAGTAGTAGTACTAGTGTTTTAAAGATTTTTTTCTGTACTGTTTTAGTTCTGACAGACTTGCCTGGTGCAACCTCCCACTGGCTTCAGTGGCTCTTCTGGCACATCCCCATCAGACGTGATTTTATCCTGAGTCTATTTCACAGTTTCGGAAACTGTTTTAGCAGAACCACCTAACTGTGACATTCCATCTGAATTTAACACACCCAAGTGCACTCAGTTCATGAAAGTGGGATAAATAATGAAAAAAGAGGCAATACGTTGTACACTATGTGCCTTAATCACATGCAGAAATTAGGTATTGCTCCAAGATTTCCATCCCGAATCAAACACGAACCATTTCCCACCAGCAGCGCACCGACACTGACGTATAAATCCCACAGCCCAATCCTCTCTTACTTTAGATTACAGTAATGCTATTTTCAAGTCACAAAGTTACACTGCAAATTCCATAAACCCTCTTTCCTTTAAGGAGCAGACGGTTACGGATTAACTGCTATTGCCGCAATTTTAAAAATCTTTAAAGTCAAGAAATATGCCTGTTGATTTCTCTTTTTAATAGCCTGGGGCATAGATCAATCTCCTTTACAGAATTTGGTACTTCAGGGACACGCAGAATTCACAGCCTGACAGCATTAGCTGGATGTGTATTTATGAGGAGCACAGGGACAGGCCAATGCCTGTCTCTGGACAAGGACATGGCACACGAGCTGTTATTCTGCTTTTGCAACTTTAAGCCAGGGACAAAAAACAGGGAAGGATTACTCTGCCTTTAACCCATTTTCCATCAAATTTATGTATTATGAAGCATTCATGTAACCATCTCCACCACTGAACTTGCAAATACTGTTTCTGGTAATAAAACCAAATCCACACTGTCTCCTTTACCGTAACATTCACGTAATGTATTTTGGAAACGGGAAGTTCTGTGTTACTCTGGCATAGGGGAATTTCAATTATAAAAGAACTGAAATTTCCCAAGCAAGTCTAAAAAGAACTTGTTTGTCTTTAAAAATAACCATAATCTAGTGATGCAAGTTAAAGTTCTGAGAAGTAACAAACTGAACAGAAAAAAACAAAAGCTCTTTTAATAAAATCAGTCTTACATCCTTGTTCTAATTAATAGTCATTTTGAATGTGTCATTTCTATCCAAAGACATCTGAAAGGCCCTAACAAAACAACTATGTGCTCTTCTAAAAACTACAAGCTATTTATTAATCAGACTCTTGCACATTTGTTTGATTAACTGCAAATGTACACAAGCCAGAGAAGGCAGGAGAACAGTGAGATGACCCACGGCAGTGAGGTCAGACCAGGATCAGGGCCCCCAACCTGCCATGTCCATGGGGCAGCACAAGATGCACGAGCACAGACTTGTAAAACCTCCCCTGGTTCCTCCTGACCTGTGCAGGTGTGTGACCCTCATCCTCACTACCCTGCCTGCTTCAATGGGAGCGGGTGTCAGGTATTCTCCTCAAGAACAGCCATACGGCAAAACCCCCAGGATAAGTCCTGCAGCCGAGAATCAAAGCTACGAGATCCCTGTAACAGTAGCAAAGAGGCTACTACACACAGCTGGAAACACCCCCATAGTGACAGGTGATTTCTAACCATACATGTGTGTATGCATTTATATAAAACACCATTATTGGCATCATCCATGATAACCACCACTACAGAAAAAACCTCACATCCATGACTCAGCAAGAGAAGCAACTGCTTCCCTCTGCTATCAAATTCAGCTGGTGCCAATGGTTTCAGGGAGAAGTGATCCAGGGGAGCTCTCACTGGTGAGAGGTGCAGTAGACACCCACTCCAGCTTCTTGCAGGCCCAGTGCATGAACATCTCCTGTACTGCACAGGAAAACAGACCAGCACCTTATTACTGCTCAGGTTCCCACTTTTTACAATCAGATAAATGGGTTTTCACTTCCCTTCCTAATGGAGCTGCCCCATGGCCGTGGTTACAAAAGGTGGCTTTTCCTTCCCCAGAAACAGCTGGATAAAGCAGTGGGGAAAAGGAGTCCTGAGAGACCACTGCACTGAGCTGCTGATGGATCAGAGCATACACGTGATCACTACTAATATTAATTTATTACCAGGAGCACTTGCTCCAGCCAACAAGCTCCTCCACTCGGCCTCATTAACCCACCCCTGTCTGGGCTCCTCGCTCCAAATTCACCCCAACACCAAACTCTGGATTTCAAAGTTCTTGCCTATTAACACGACAATTGCTTTGTTAGGAGGATAATTTCAAGTCAGGAGTCTGGATGCAGCCACCACATCCCTACACACATCAAATTACTTGGTGAGATTAAATCTGAACCTAATTACCAGGAACAGAACAAGCCATTCATGTCACCTGCTCCGAGCCAGCGTGTCATCCTGCTCCAGGTGACAAGGCCAGCAGCCCTGCTGGCCCTGTGCTGTCACACAGGGAGTGTGACACATGGGGGCTGACGGGGAATCCTCAGCACAGTTCTGTGGGGGCCCCTTCCCACTCACTGCCTGCTGCATAACAGGCACTCTCCCAGCTAGGCCTAGCAGAGTTATGGGAATTACCTGGATTGCTTCACCTTGCATCTGACTTGAGGGTAACCAAAAAGGGACGTGAGTGCAGCTAAGGAGGAACTCGTTACACTGAGTTCCACTTTCAGCAGCGGTCAGAGCTCGGCATCTGATGGCCCAGTCACTTCAGCTCAGTCATGGTGAGCTGTGGCAATGCAGGGACAATCATGTGCTTCTCCAAGGACCAGAAAACTACATGGGAATGGGGGAAAGTGGGGTCACTGCCACAGTCTGGACTGAAGGAATGCTGCAGCAAGTGGCAACCCCACACCCTGGCTCTGCAGCAAGGCCAAGCAGCACCCCAAGGAAGTCTCGTGGGATCCACACCTCCAAAGCCACCCCAGGATCCCACGGGCAGCCCTGCCATGCCAGGGACACCCAGAGGAGAGAGGCATCGCCAGCTCAGAGCAAGGCCAGCACTGCCCGACTCGGTCACCAACAACATGAACCACAGGGCAAGGACAGTGCTGGAACCACTCCAGCATCTGCTGCAAGACAGGAGAAATGGCCAACCATGTTCCTGTTCACAGCTGTCTGTTCCTCAGTGAGTCTCAGATCCAAAATAGACTATTTTCTGAACGTGGTTTTTAACTCTCTCTGCTCTGTCACCATCTGAGGCATCCAAGATCACTGTTATGCAGTACCACAAAAGCAAAAAGATTCTTCCGTGCACAGCAAAACTAATCCAGTTTAGGAGACTGCTTTCTTTGACTTAACAGAGCTTTCCTTAACAGCGTTCCCTACACATACAGTGCTCAGCAGCACAGAAACACTTCTTGATGTGATTAATTCTGCATCGTGACCAATCTCACCCAAGCTAAATGAATACATGTGTCTTCAGATACCAAGGAAAAGCTCCAAATTAGTCACTGGTATTAAAGAGAAGTAATAAAAACTGCATGACTACGTTTTATTTTAGGAAAGAGGTGGAAAATGTCTTCGAAACAATTTTTAATCAGTATTTTGCTTTAGTATATTGTTATGCTTGTTCATCTTGAATCATGATATTTACATAGCTAACAACAACCATGAGAAACAACCTACTAATGGCCCCTGTTTGGAACAGCTTTTACTGCACAAGATCTCAGCCAGGAGAGCTGCCACAACACATGGAGGTGGTCTAGGAAGGGACTTCTGAGCTGGGCTAGTCCCCATGTCAGAGACGGCAGCAGGGCCCTTATCACAGCCCCGTGGACTTTCTCACATGGAAAACTCCTCCCTATCCTCCCCTTGGGTTCTCCTCAGCGTGTTCCCTTTTCAACTAACACACCTATACAAGCTACTCAACTTGACTGCGCAATGAAGGCGTTCTGGGGAAAGCTCAAAAGATTACAGTTTTCCTTGTATTTCCTCTCTTACCTCTAAAAGCCATTGAAAAACATGAATTATGAAAGTTGAAATCTCTACTCTTACACAGAAACCCCATGGAATATCTGAAAAATACCTACTGAAAAGGGTTAAGAAAAAGCAGTTTTTAAAAAACTGTGACTAAAGACAAAATGCTTAGAAGTTGTAGAAAACAAAACAAATGAACGCAAAGCATTAATTTTGTCAGCCATGCAGAAAACAAGTGAAAGAAGTTCAAATTCTAGTATTTCAGTTCCATCATTAGCGGTATTTAATTGGAAGAATAGAACAGAGCTGTGTCTACTTTTCACAACAAAAATCACATCATTAAAGATTTATTTATGGAATCTATTTGCAAATAAATACAGGAGCTCCATAAAATGCTGATAAGCAGCAAACAAGATATCTGCCCAGGGACTTTCTTCCCAGCAGCCTGCAAAGCTCCAGTACGGCAGCAAGTGCTGGCATTCCCAGAACAACATTTTTAACTGCTGCACATCAAAAAGCTGAAAAACATATAATTACATTATCAGGATCACAGACTCACTACCTTTGATTTTTCACTGCTTGGAAGAAGGCTCAAAGTCCACTGAAGTTGTGCATATGTATGCAGCACAAAAAGATTCCCGTATGAAATTATGGATAAAGAATAACAGACTTCACTGAAAACCAAAGGCAATACAAAGTCAAGAATCCTACCCAGGCACTACTAAACTCATCCAAACACTGGAATAAACATTTTCATTTGGATTTCATTCCAAGCTTCAGAGAGTCACAGAAGAAAATATGGAGGGTTTATTTCTCCCAAGAAGCCCCTGCTGTGTTTATCAGTGCACGCAGCTGACGGGATCTTCCTCCCATGGAAGCCAGATGGCTCACACAGCACCGAAACAGCCGTCAAGCAGTGGCCCTTGGGACCAGCGAGGAAGAGGAAGGGCGGGTGGCCCAGCACAGCCAGCCCGGCACAGCCGCCAGCGGACTCGGCGGATGCTGGAGCACCAGTTCCCAGCGCCTGCGCACACCCAGACACACTATGGCCAATCCAGGCCTGATGCCTGCTGCCTCCAGCTTGGCAACCTGCTCGGAAAACCTGACACATGTGCCTGGAGCAGCACACTCCAGAGCCTGCACACTCCTGCACGGTGCCCGGGGAGCGCCGAGTTTAAAGGCTCCAGACCTTGGGCACATCTAGGCCCAAATAACGCAGCAAACTCCATGTGCTCCTACAGCAATTTACTCACATTCCAAGGAAAAGCTTATCTTCTCGAGCACTGTGTAGTGTCACTGCAGTGCAGATAACGTCACTGCAATGCCACAGCTCCAGCAGCCCCGGGAGCACTCCCATCCGGCACATCCCACATAGGAAAGGGCCGCCCACCCACAGCCCATCCCCACCCAGGGCAAGGGACGAGCGTGGGGTTACACACAGCCCAGAGAGGAATGCCAAGGGCCTTGCAGGACCGAGCAGGCCGTTCCGATCACTCTCCCTTTTTTAGAAGGAAAAAATTCCCATTAACTGTTCTGGAAGCAGGATTGGGCCCAGAGCCCAAAAATGCCCTGGGTTCCCAAGTCCTTACTCATCGCTCACAGTTGGACTTGCTCACACCAGAGCCAGCAGCAGAGCAGGAATGTGTGGAGCTGCTGCAGGAGGATTTGGGAGCCTGGGGCCTGGCACTTCTCTCTGCTCCTTCAGCCTGCACCCAAGCTCAGCCAGGGCCCTGTACGTGCTGCATTAAATACCAGCCATGTACGGTACAAATGCTGCCTTCGCTCTCTGGTCCATCCAAAAGGGGAATGCAGATGCCATCAGCAGCCTCCCGTGCAGGCTCTGCAGGCAGACCTGAGACCACAGCCACCCCAGTCACGACACGTTATTTATAATGCTTTCAACATTTTACTTTTCTCTGCAAATAATACCTGCTCCAAGTTCAAGTCCAAGGCATATTTTGCCTTTGCCAGATGATCTGCGACCGTCTCATGACTTATTACATTGTTATCGCCGCTAAGCTGAGCAAACAGGGCTGCTAAGTCTATTAATCTTCTGGAACATGAAGTCTGAAACCGTAGAAACAAAACATCTCACTACAAGATACATAAAATGTGCTATAAGGAGATAAGGGGGGAATTCAGTGCATGCTCTGGTAAGTTTTTTCTGTGCCACCGCAAGGAAGGCTGACGCGCTTCTGCAAGAGCTGACTCTGGATGTAACGCTACCAACAAGTTACATAAGGGAAAAAAAAATTCCTTTTACAAGAGCAGCCTGCCCCGGGGTGGACAGCAAGATACGCTTCCCACAGGAATACCTGGGCCCTCTGCCCTCTGTTGGAACTGCCACCTGTACATTCAGAGGAAGAGCTGGTAAAATGAGTCTGACTCAGCCAGGCTGGGTGGGAACTCACTGCTCAAAATACCAAAGGGCTGGACATATTTTCACTTATCTAGTACTTACTGGTTTTTATTGTGCTGAAATTCACCCCATTCAGCCACTCATATATAGCTTGCGTATGCATGCCCCAAAATATTTTCCTGTGAAAACAAGTGTTTGTCCTATTTGCCCAAAGCAAAGGTCCCACAAACACACAGGAGTCACACGTTTTATGACAGCGCTTGGATCAGGGCTGCTCCAGGAGGGAGTGGGGCTGTGGAAGGATGGACCGATCCGGGGGCTGAGTTGGACTGTGCTCTGGGCTGGACTAATGTTGGTCATGCACTTGGCTTAGAGGGAGAGAGCAAGAGAACTTACTGCTGGTTCTGAAAGCACAGATCAGGGGAAACCAATGTTTGTCACTGGCTTCATTCTTCAAGCAAAGCACTAAGACATTCCCACTCCCCCTGCACAGACTGTTGAAGGGGGAGTGGGCTCCAGCATCCTTACAGGAACCACACCCAGCTATGAAATGACATATGCAAAGCCTTCACCTCTCACCTCTGCAAATTAACTGTGTATTTTCTTATCTTGGGATGTATTGAAGTTTCATCACAACTGTGACGAGGTTTTAATGGCCCCTTCTCTGTCCTCACTAATTGCTGGAAACTCTCCTTGATACTAATGGAATGACAATTGTACATAATCGTGACAGAGCAGGCTCCAAATGTAACAGAGGGCAGTAATCAAACACGCTCACATGTTTTTCCTTTTGGTAAATAACTATGGGGTAGGAGGAAGGAAACGTTGTTTACTTCACTGCATTACTTGGGAAACTAAGTTTACAGTATATAATTGTAAATAAAATTTAAAAATAATAATCATAGGCAACTGCTCTAATCCCTAAGGCACAGAAACAGCAGAGACCACCACTCACACAGGGGAAGGAGAGCCCCGGAGCCTCTGCCCTGCACGGGACTGGGCACAGCAGGGCAGCCGGAGCGTAGGAGTCCCCAGAGAGGCAACCTAACCCTGTCAGATCCTCCCTTCTCCCTTCCTTCTGGACAGGAGTAGTAGCAGGAATTTGTTGATAAATACTCATAGGTGCAGAAGTCAACCTTAGCATGGACACAAATCATAAAGATATGACAACAAAAGGGACCAGAACATTTTCTGCAGTTTTACCTTAGCTGTTCAGGTATCCAGAGGTGCTAAGGCTCATGCCCCTAATTACAGGAATCCCTGTGCCAGTACCACCTCCCCCTGGAAGGTGAAGCAGCAGAACAAAACAAGTATCTAAAGGAAATAAAAACAGAGCAGGAAGCCTATGCTTTAATCTGAACTGGCCATGAGATCTTCATCTCCACCACATGTGTAAGAACTTCCCTGTGGCCACAGAAGCCCTCCTGGACAGTGAGGCCGAAACCACGTGACTTATGCGATGTGACTGCTCCGAGCAGCCAAACCCTTCTGGCTGCTAACATGTGTCCCAGCTGTTTGCTGGGATCCATCACCATCTCCTGTACTTCACGGTTATATTCCAGGTTTCCAACAGATGCAGGCTCCAAGGTCAGGGAACTCAGAGCTGTGCCTAATCCAGGGATGCAGTGACAGAGCTGGGACATCATGCCAAGGCCACGGAACAGGGTATTTACCTGCCCTCCAAAGACCTCTCAGACAAAGACTGCAGTGAGTGCATTACAGATTCTCCTCAGTAGGATCTTCCCTGCTGATGAAATTTTGGAAAGCAGCATTCCCAGTGCTCCCAAGACACACAAAACTGGACAAGGACCAGAAACTTCGATGCAAAACACGTTTTAAAAGAAAGCAACAGCAGCACCTGTTACTTTCAAATGCTCATCTGTGTGTGGTATTTGTCAGAGAAGTGTCTAAAAATGTTAGTTTATTCAATCCTTGGCCTCACTATAGGAAGCAGAATACAGATAACTCAGTAACTATTACCTAGTAATACCAGAAAATGATGAACAGCACCTGAGACTTAGTGAAGCAACACAGTAGTACAATTCAGGAGGTGGAGCAACGCACAACAAAATCAACCTTGATCCAACACTGAAAAGGAATGTCTACATTTAAGGCTTGAAACAACTTGATTCACACATTTATTTCTGATTATACTGTTGAACTTCTCAAAGCAAAATGAACCAACAGCATTTCCAGTCTATAGTAACACCAACCAAAAGCCCAGAATTTTTATATGCCTCCTCAGCACAGCATGGAGGGCCACATGCCCCTCACAGAACCTGCCCCAAACCTCCTGCCTCTGGACATTGCCAGCAGCAAGGCAGCCAAAGAAAAACTCCCTGACCTGACTGCCTACAGAAAACCCTTTCAGTAAAAACTGTTCCCAATTATGATTACAAGACTAATTAGATAGTAATATACCAGAGAAATTTTAAATTAAAATTCTCTGCTTCCACTAATTAAACTGCTTCATTGATACTCCTACAGACAGACGCTATCCATTACCTTGCTAATCCACCAGATCTAAACCTCTAACACCTCCTGGCCCGAGGGTGAAGAAGGTGGTCAGGCACCTGCCCAGGAGGGACCAGGCTAGAGGCAGCTGTGGGATACACCCAAACTGGCCATTTCCCGTATTTACAGCACAGCTTTCAGCCCAGGAAACACAGAGCTCATGCTTGTCCCACACGTGGCACAGCTGTGCTTCCAAACACTCCTGAGACAGCAAGCACAGAGGAGGATTTGACAGGAAAATAAAAAGAAATCACAAAGGCAGGCTGTTCCTAGCACAGGAAGGCTGGCGCTTGGTAAGGGACGGATGGAAACCATGGACATAATCTCGGCTGCAGCCTGGGGGTTCATAAGGCAGCCTTGGCACTGCTGCTGACTGAAGTGAATTACAGATATTGCTCACATAATGCCCCAGTTTCGTCTGTTGATTCAAGTGCCTCACAGTATCACAAAGCATCCCTGGACTTGGCCCCTTGCTGCCATTCAGAACAAATGTAATCCAATGATGGCTTTAAAGAAATGAGACAAACACACCCCAGCACTTTCGCTCTCATATCAGACCAAGAATTCTGTTCCTGTACATCTTTCCTCAGTAGTCTGAGTAAATAACTGCACTCCTGAACTTTTAGGTGTCACACAAACCAGGTAGACTCCACAATTACCTTTAATTCAGCTATACAATGTACAGAGAAAGTAAGTTTTCCAAATTTTCTCGTCTAGAAACGAACTGTGAAACTTGAACTGTTCAGTCATCACCATTGCTTTTCCATTTAAACAGCCCTTGGTTTAACTAAGCCTGGAGTTTTGCAGCTCAGCAGCCCTGAGCTTTTAAATCCAGGCCTTTAAACCCAGGGTAGCCCAATTCCATTTTATAGCGTTCCAATCTACACCTGATTCAGCATGAGCTGAGGAACGCAGAGAGACCCAGGTCTCACAGAATTTTAACTCCAAAAGCACATGGAGCTCAGCTCAGCGTCACCCAGCAGCTCTGCCCCACCAGATGGGCTGTCTGGGTGCCCTGCACCCCAGAGCCCCTCCCGGCTCAGCCCACACCGCCCTGCAAGTGGAGACTCCGACACCTCTACCTGCTGCACTGCACACGCCAGCCTTCCACACACAGCAGTTCTGTCACCACTGCACTGAGCGTGGGGCGCCGAGCCTTTCGTTTCTTACTCTTCTATCTACTTTAAATTGCCATAATACTGTTTTATGCCAGCGGGCCTGTCCAGGTCACGCAGAGCCTGTGATCCAGCTCTGCCCTCAGGCTCTCGCCCCAAACTCCCCCTGCAGCAACAAGTGACACTGGTTAATTATTCATCAAGCAGATCATTTCCTTGTCACTTTGCAATGTGTTGTTGCTTCATTATATCTTTTTCCATAATGCTACAGAAGACATAACCCAATTAGTTATTCCCTGTTACTATTCATTACTCCCATCCCTCTCCCTTCCCTAAACCAGCTCTCCCACAGTTCACAATCTCTGTCACCCGTCTCCTGCTGCTGCTGGTGTGCTTTGGGGCATATATTCCCCGCCTCGAAAAATCACCAATAGAAATTATTCCTTTCTGAAAGAAATAATCACATATTTTTCCAAGACAACCATTTTATGCAGACAACATCTCTGCGTCTTTCTCTTCCACTGTACCGTCTCAAACAAACTGATTTGCTCGCAACCGCAGAACAAAGTTCTGAATTCAAGAGCTTTCTCTAAGCAGAAAACAAACAGCTCTGCTCGCCCCCGCCCCGGTGCCCCGATGGGTGCGGGCCGAGGCCCTGCCCGGCCCCGCCCGGCTCCCCGCGTGCCCCGCACACCGGGCCCGGGCAGCGGGGCCCGCCGGGGCAGGGCC
>VWZF01003703.1:395140-563318 GCA_013396755.1 Sclerurus mexicanus | reverse complement strand
GGCCGGTGCCGCCCGGCCGCGGGGCCGCCCGCACCCCAGAGCGCCCCGGGGCCGCAGCGGGGTCGGCGGCACCCGGGAGGCTGCGGGGAAGGAGCCGCAGTGAACACCTCGGTGTGTGCCCTGACAGGACACTCACACCCAGCCCCACACGTGAGGGAAATCTACCAGAGCACTGTGGTGCCAACCACGCCGTAAGAAAGACAGAAAACTGGAAAAATCCCAAGGGAGGGCAAAAAATAACATGAGATTTAAAAGCATGACTTACCAAGGTGAAAGGAAGTGATAAAGAAGACTAAGGAAGAAGCTGCTCGATTTCTCTCGCCTATAAAAAGTCATTATAATCTTGATGGTTTACTACTGCTCTCTGCACTAACCCACAGAAAGAGAGGGACAGGCACCTAAACACAGGGAGAAGCAGGTGGGCAGGCACGGACACAGGGGGGGTCTCGTCCCACCAGTGTCACCTCGCTGAGATGTGGGACAAGAGCTCCAGGAAGAGTGGCGGGAATGAAAGCACGGAATGAACAAGAGTGAGGGAAGCGCAGCAGTGATGACCTGAGATTTAAGGGCACTAAAAAGAGCAGGGAACAATCGTCCCTGTATTTATGTCAGTGGGGACAGGAAGATGGGCTTAAACTGCAGGGAGAGAGAGTCACGCTGGACTGAGAGGGGGGAAAAGGACCCACTAGGTACTAAATCAAGGTCGGGCACTTCTCTGGAGGAGGGATTCAGGTACCCCCCTTCCTGCCTGGGGCAAGGGAACAGATGAAGTGATTTTCTGTTGTCCCTCTTTCAGCTCTTTGTTTCCCTGGCCCTGCCAGGTTTAAGATGTTTGACCTCTCTTCTCTGTTACAGCAGCAGTCCACTCCCTCACAATAACCTATTACATTGTTCATCCTTTTTCTTTTGTTTTTGAGCCATTTACCATAAAAGTGTCTTATGCCTTTGAAAACTGTGGTTTTCAGTTCTCTCTCTGCGTTATCATTTTAGTAAAGTCTGTGTCAGGATTCTCTGACTTTGTCCCTCACTATCAAAGTGGCAGTCGGGCCTGAGCAAAACTGACACCCAAACCCTGCAAATATTTGTGATGAGTCCAGGAGACATTTTGCTTAGCATTTTTTTCCAGAGTATTGAATGAATAACTGAGTACATCTTAATGCATATATACATATGCTTTCAAAAAACCCTCAACTGTTCTCTTTTCCCTTAAGCTTTTAGTTTTGATTTCTGTTCTGCAGGGAGCAATTCAGAGTTCTGTTGCCTCATGGTGAGCGCTCCAGCAGTTTCTGTTCCTCTCATGCTAAATTTAACAGTGCCAGTTACCCAAGACAGGGAAAACCCTTCCTGCCCTGGGCTCAGGCTCTGCCCAAGCGGCTCTGGCGGGTGCCAAAACACGGGTGGGTGCCCAGCCCTGTCCCTGTGAGTCTCTCAGCAGCAGGTTCCTGGATGAGCAGCGTGTCTGCCTCTCTGCAGGAACAACAGGCACCACAGGGAGCTTCCACAGAGGCTTTAACTACTCTGAGTTTTGAGAAGCATTATAAAATGGACATGTCACACACTCTCAACTCCACCTACAAAGAGTTTTCTCCTCGCTTTGGTCATGAAAATAAAGAGCCATCAAATGTTCATGGAGTGAAAGAATGTGACTCCTGCACACGAATTCACTGCCAGTATAACCTACACCATGCAAAGTGACATCATAATGTCTATAAGGAGTTATTTTGTCTATAAGTCCCACAGCTGTTTCATGTCGTCCCTGTACCGGCAGGGACTGTGGTGCATGGTGAGGGAAGGGGTTTGAGGGCTGCTGCAAAGAGCTGGGTACCATGGGTACCACATACCTTCAAAATCAAAGCACAAAAATTATGGAAGGCTTTTCCATGGTTAAGTTTTCAAATTTGGTCAGATTTCCGTTCCAGCTCCCTAACAGCTCAGGCCAGTGTCCCAGTGCAGCACGGGCACATCACCAAGGGGCTGATGCCGTTCTCTGTGCATGTGCCCCACTGCTCTCCTCCTGTGGCAAAACACCAGATACTCCAAACACTTCACACTCCTTGGTGACTTTATTCTGAATTCCCATCCCTCTCTCCTTTACTATTTTCAGTGTTAATAGAAAGTTACCATCTCTCGCCAGGAACACAGGGTGGCCACAGCAGCCCTTGGTATGGATACTTGGGCTGGATGCTGCTCTAGAGATCTGAACTCCAGCTGCTTCCTTGTGAGGCTTTTTGTTCTATTACATGGCCTGGTGTGGATATACTTAACTTTGCTTTTTGTGTGCTCTAATCCCAGCTGCAACAGAGCAGGCAGGACTCTGGAAACAAAATGGGTTAAGTGAGCATCCCTCCTTGGAGCCTCCCAGCCTCGGGAGCATCCCCTGTGCTGCATGCCTGAGGGAACGCAAGCACCTCACTGACTCCAAGAGCTTTGTGATACCTGCTGGTTGGCTCTACTGGCTTTTTTTCTAGAAACTGGAAACTGAAAGGACACAGAAACATTTGATTTTTTTGTAGAAAAACATCATGATCTTCCACTTGTGTTTCAGTTAAGTTTAATCCAGATCAGAACAAAATTCATGACAACTGGTACCCCATCATATTTTTCTATTTGCCTGCCTCCCGTGGCTTTTGCACTGCGCAGGCAGTGCAGATGTGCCCTCAGATAATGCAGCCCTGGCTGCACGGCCCCAGTGGACTCTGGGAGTGAATATTGTACCAGGCCATTTGTGCTCTTCCTGTTCCAGCACAAAGAACTCTGTGAGGCCGTTTCCTCTGCAAGCACCGACATTGCTGCACTGGGCATTTTCAGAGTACTTGTTCCAGTCACAGAGTTTCTGTACAAACTCCACGGTGCCCAAATTCTTCTTAAATAACGTCCATAGGGCAGTGCTTACATAAGTGACCTTTTCTATGCACAGAGCTAGCTTTAAAAAACAACCAGTGCTTAATTGTGCTCCTGGTCCTGCCTGGGCATCAGCAGTGTGGCGGGTGTGGGTGCACAGCTGGCACAGCTGGAAGGGCAGCTCCCACCCCCCTCCACTGCTGGTCACAGGGCTGAGATCCATGGCCAGTGTTTGGTTGCAATGCTAATTAGGTTTATTTAATTTCATTTTCCCATGGGAACAACCTCCTGTTGCGTTGAGTGCTGCTGCCTGCAGTGGGACAGCCCTGCCAGCGACCCTGCCAGCTCCACAGGGAGCTGCAGCTGCCAGCACTGCCTCGGGTGCTGGTGCCTGCTGGGAACCCCGCTCGGACACCTCCCTCTGGGACAAGGCACAGCTCCCATCTGCCTTAGGGCTGAGTTTATGTCCTGGGCACCTCTGATTGCATTTCTCACTATATCCTGGAAAGTCAATGCATTCCATTCACAGCACTTTATGTAGGTTACAGGAGATCAAACCCTAGGGCATGGATGTTAAACACAAGCTCTGTCATAACAAGATGTCCAGGCAGGGCAGGGTAAAGAGGAAACCTTAAGGAAATCTCAGATCCAGGGGTCTCTCAGATCATCATTCAATATCAACAACAATTACCATCTGGGAACCCAAACACTACAACAGATTAATTATCTTACAGCAGAGAAAGATAAAGAAACATCATTGCACGCTTGTGTGTCACTCAAACCAAAAGGTGTAAATCAGGACTCAAGGACAAAGGGAAACTTGTGCAGAGAAAGTCTTTTGAGAGATATTTTATGATTTAGAGTCCCTATGTGCTATTGCAACTGGAGCAAGAAAGAGGAACTTTCCTGGCTGAGCTAGCACAGCCCTGGCAGAAGTGAGGCAAGAGTCTGACTCCAAAAATGGTGCCAAAGTGCCGGCCCTTCCCTCTGAACCCAGTGAGGCAGCAGCAGGGCCAGCAGTGACCCAGCCTGGGCTGGCAGGAGCCCCAGAGCACAGCAGGGGGACACCAACGTGACCCAGAGCCCGGCATGAGGATGGCTGTGGGCATCCTCTTTGCAGCTACACCTCAGGGAGAGTAAAAGTGCTTCCTCACTGCAGAGCTCCTACCCACGAGGGGCACAGGCTGCTCCATACCTGGCCTCACACACCCAGAGAGAAACCACAGTGCAAATCCAGCAAGCTCCAAGTAAGTCCTGTATCGTCATTTTATCTCACCAAATAGCTGCTATACAACAGTCACAAAATAAACCTGGGCTCTGGTTTTCCTCCTCCCCAGCTTTTATTAAAGGCAGACACACGAGTTACTTTAAACCCAAACTGAACACAACTGCGACCCTGAAGAAGCTGCTTGCTTCCTGATGCCCTTATTTGTGCAGCACTGGTGAAGCTCAAGTTCCCCAAAAAGGTCTGACACAAGCTCCAGCGCTGCCTCCCTGCTCCTCCGGAACCCGCTTCCGTGGCTGCTGCAGGCGCACGTGGCCATCGCTCCCAGCGGGGCCAGAAGATGTCTTTTTTCTCTGTTTTAATGATATTATCTGCATGTGCGTTTTTTTAAAGATAACGCACAAATTTCTGAGTTGGCCCTTCCACCACGGTGTCCTTTTATTTTAAAGCCGCCTGCAACTATTAGATGATAATATTTTCATGAAAAGAAATAAAATATATATATAAATAGTTGTCCAAAAATAAAATATAATCTTTTCTAGTCTACAAGCACATAAATGAGCAAAATACACACTGTAAATTCTTGGCAAATAATTGTGATATGCGTTATGCATAGGCTTTTGCACTTTCTGCAAAGGCAATTCCTTTCCTGCTCTGCAGCTCATGCTGGAGCCCCTTCAGCAGCACCAGGTCCACTCCCCCCGACCCCTCTGGGAGCAGTGGGGCTCTTCCCACATCTGCTGCCTGTGGCATTGTGTTTAGTCAAGGAAAAGTGGCGGGACATTTGCTGGCAGCAGCAGATTTCACGGTAGGAAGCCAAGACTTCACTCTCCGAGGATTAATGTGGTTTTAATTTCCCATGGGCTTAACAAACAACCCCCCTAGGGAGCTGCAGGGATGGGCACCCACCCACCTTACCCAGGGCTGGAGGGACCCTGCAGGGGAGCAGCACTCGGCCCCATTGGGAAACACACCCAAACTGGGGAAGCGCCTCAGCCAGCCCCATCTTTGCTCCAGCAACAGAGCAGAAGTTAAACCAGCTCACAGGGCTCCTGCGAGCACATGAAAGCCTTTCTCTCAAGTTTCCCAGCGCAGTAAGCCCCGCAGGAGAAGAACTGGTGAAACGGTAGTAAAAGCAGGAGGAAGAGGAGATGCACCGTCAGCACCTTGGCAGTGGCTCCCGCGCCCTGTTTGCCCTGCGTGTCCCCCGGTGCTCGCTCACGGTGGAGCTCCACACCATGGGGGTCCTGCTGCCCCCCGGCACACGCCACGAAGGGCCTCTGGTGGGGTCTGGCCACGACTTTTGACACTACTTGGAACCACAGAGCTTTGTTACTTAAACTTTGCATAGCAAAATCTTACATTTAGTATCAGTTTCTCTAGTATATTATTTAAATTTCCGTAACTCGGGACAGCAAGACACGTACGCGAAGGCAGCGCAATGAAACACAACCATGACACCAGCCCGCTTTGCAAATAACTCACCGTCACCCCCGAGAGCAGCCCTGTCCCGCTGTGTCCTGCAGGGCCGCGCGCTGGGCTGGCAGGATCGGTCCCCACCTGGGGCTCCTGTGCGGAGCGCGGGGTGCGCGGCAGCGCCGTCGGCACAGCCACCGCAGCCACCGCCTCCCCGGTGCCACGGGGCCAATTACAACATGCTGCTCGCTGACCGCGGACGGAGGCCTGGCAAGGGGGAAGCGGTGGCAGGCCAGAGAATGACACCTATGGCGCCAAGGGTGTGAAGGGAGCCCTATGTATAGCGGTAACCGTGGCCATGGGCTTGGGTTTGCATGTATATTTTCTTAAAGAGGCAAAAATTGCTTTCAGCTAATGAGAAAGGACATGCCAGAGGAAGTGCTTTTGCATGGCGGCTGCAGCCGGAGCGCAGCTCGGTGCCGGGGAGCTCTCGTCTGGGGCACAGACGCGCACTTAGAGACGCTCCAGTTGAAGACAGCTCTGCTGCAACCCGTTAATCTGCCCACTGGCATCTGGAGGGGGAAACAGGTTCAGGTCGCTGACACGGCCATGGCCTGCAGTCCCTGGAAAAGGGGCGATGGCTGGGGAGGTGCCCCCGGAGCTCCTTCCTGCTGTGAGCCGCAGATAACAGCTGCCTGGCCAGCAGCACCCACAGCACTGCTGCCCTCCCCGGCCAGGGACTTTCAGACCCCTTTTTGCTATTTCTGCCATGGCGCCGTCATCTCTGAGCTCCCAGCACCAGCAGCCCTTCCACTCCGAGCTGTGCTGCACTCAGAGCTGGCAGGAAACGTCCCCTGCTCAACCCAGGGGGAAACACTGCGGTCCCTCAACTCCACTGGTCACGCCAGCCCTGGTAAAACCCGAGAAGCAGCTCCATCCTGGCGGTGCCCATGGTGGCCATGGTCCGTGGTGGGCACGGCTCAGGGCAGGGGGTGCGCAGGAGCAGTGCAGCCTCAGTGCAAGCACCACTGCAGCGGAAACACAGCCTGGCTTCCGCTTGGCTCTGCAGCCGCTCCCCACACTGGAGCAGGGGGCTCGTTCCCGCAGGGAGCAGAGGCATCCTGCCCAGCTCCAGGGTGTGCTGGAGGTTCAAAACATGAATAAAGCAGCCTGGAACCACTGCCAAGGGACTCTGTAGCCAGAACCAGCGTGGCCAAGGACAGGATTTCCTGTCATTTCTTTCTGCTCCTCCACCAGCGTCCTCCTCCACTATTGCCTTGCATGAGAGCACTGATGGGTTCACCATCCCACCCTATTGCTGTAGTTAAGGAAACATCCATGAGTCCCTCAGCCTGTCTTGTGGCACATACCAGCCAACTCCAGCCTGGCACAGCCCCAGTTCCACCACCAAAGTGGGGTAGCAGGTCTCTGTCTGCAGGGCTTCCCCACTCAGGCTGCTGAAAGGACTGCCCTGTGGGGAAAAAACAAACTTGGAGCCTGATTTCAATCACTAATAAATAACAAAATCAATTGAAGAGTGTAAATTCTATACAGTGATTGGATTTTACTGGGATTTTGGAACAGTCTCCTGAGAAATACCCATTCCTAGTATAGAATTTAGTGTGTTTTGACAAGAATAGTGATAGCCTGCATGAAGGATCTCCTCTTTTCCCATCCTGAAGCCTTTTTACAGGCAAAGCACAGGCACCCTGGTCAGTTCTCTTGGCTTTCTATAGGTGCAACAACCTGGTAAGAGTAAAATCCCTGACGAGGGTGAAAGGTACCCAGAAATTTCACCCACAGAGATACAACAGATAAAATTTCCCATGGGTGTCAGCCACCTGTGCATGAACCCCAGCATCCTCAAGGGCTCTGCCAGAACAGAGGCATCCCCAGGGAGGGGTCCTGATCTGGTCTGAGAATCATGGCTGAAGTGACAGAAACTTTCTCCTTTGTGGCACAACTCTGGCACTGTGGGGCACAGCACGAGAGCAAACACCCCATTTAGTGTGACATGAATACGTGGGCTATAAATGCTGGGAGCAGGGCCCATATACCTTCCCTGCAGTGTCAGACACACAGCTGGGGAAGTCTTCATGCTCTGATGAACGAGTAAAACTGCTCATTAATTACTGATCACAGGCAAACTGGTCGGCACATTTGTGCTCAGGCCACAGTTTGCTTTGCTGCATTGGTTCTGCATTGAGCTGAAGTGTCATCAGCCCCAGACTGCACAGGATGAGTCGTGGCGGTGGAACACGTGACAACACTGTCTGGCTTTTTTCCTTTTTAATTGTTATTACTCCCGAAAAGTTGTCCAAAGCCTCAGGTCTTTCTTAGGCTGCAGTTATTAAGATAATGAGTTCCTTCGGAAAGGCTTTCTTCTCTCTCAGCCCAAATGCCCTCCCATGGGGACTGGGCAGGAGGAGGACGGGCAGGAGGAGGACCACCAGGACGGAGCACAGTGTCACCAGCTGCCTCTCACAGCCGAGCTGGGAGGTTCCTGCTGCCTGGCGCTCACCGACCTTCGCGTGCTCCCGGGCCGAGGTCACAGTCCTGTGTGGGACCGGTTGCTGTGGAGATGCCGCATCACGAGCGGCACTGAGCAAAAGGCTTCCTCTGCCTGCAAATGTGATCAGTGCCTGAGAACCCTGCGAAGGAGGATCTTTGGAGGGGACTGTGGATGTGTCTGCCCCGGCACAGCCGGGCCCACACGTGCCATGCCGAGGGCAGGACTCTGCACCAGGGCTCGTGCCACTGGCAGCAGCAAGGCCAGTGCCAGTGCTGGTTGAAGGGGTTTCTGTTCCAAATGCGTCAGTAGATTTAATGCTTTCTCCTTAAAGGTGACAGTGCCTGACTGATCACCTGACTGGTTTTTTTCATTATTTTTCAAAATTTTGGTCATGTCTTTGTTTAGAAAAAGGACGACTATAAAAGTTTCCAGGGGTAGGAGCACTTCGTTTTGTTTGCAAAGAATGAGGAGCCTTTGATTAACCTGTAAAAGATTATCTGAATCAGAGGAAATGTGGGAAACATATGGACTATCTCTCCTCTCCGTCATTAGGAGATAAAGTGTCCTTACTCCTCATTGTCACCCTAGTGTTGGAGATAACAGCTTTGCCTTTCTCCTGGATATCAAGGCAAACAGATCCAGATTGAAAACAAAGGTCTCTTCCCTGATACAGGAACCAGGAGCAGAATCCTCATGTTTTTATATCAAACCTCAGTGTGATTTGTAATAGTAGACTGGGGTTGCAAAAGACCTTTTTGTACCTTCCTGTGTTGTTTAGGCAGCTTTCCTATTTTCTGTGAGGAACTGTGTAACTGGAGGCAGACCTGTACTGTGGGCACACAGGCCTGCTGGGTGCTGGGCAGGAGTGGGAGCATCTCAGCACCCCTGAGATCAATCCCCTACAGGATTGTTTAGATTGAGATCATCAGGTCCAAACATAGACGAGGGGTCTGGCTCAAAGAAATAAAACACGTAATTCCCAAAAGTGAAAGCCACATGTAAGTGCAAAGTGCACCACGTAAAACAACGGATACTTTCTTTGTGTTTGGCGTTTTTCCCCCTTCTGAAGTAGATCCGAAACAACTGATGCTATTAAGGGCCCTTCCTGTTAACATTTTTGTGTTTCTTCTTTTTACTAAGTGTATTCAAGTATAAAATAAAAGATGGTTTTAAGAAGTTTGGAGATTTTCAGGCCTAGGACTTTAATTTTCTGTTTCAGTCCTACCTGTTATCATCCCAGTGCCTGGCACTCCCCTCCTTTTCTGCCTTTCACAGCCTCCCTGGGCTTCCAGAGAGAAATGCCACATTCCTGCCTGCACCAACGCAGCCAAATGAAATATTAACTGCTGAAAATGTTGCTCATTTCTCTCACATATCTGGGTGAGGGTCCCCAAGCTCTGAAGTTCACCTGTACCACAGCACCTGCGATGCTGATGGCAGTTCTCCAGAGGAAGGAGTTCCCCTCCCGGAGCTGCAGCGCTGGACCCCCATCTCCTGCCATCCTCAGCACACAGGCATCACATCCAACCCTCCCGAACAACCAGAACCTCAGGCACTTTGATCTCCTCTCCAAATCTGCTCTTTCAAATCTGAGCTGCCCAGCTGTGGGGTCCATGAGGGACATTGCCTGTAATGACAGAGGCATCAAATAGTTCACAGCCACATTTAGAAACAAAGGAATTCTTCATGGAAAGACCACAGCCAACTTCTTATTAGTTACTCGCAATGTTTAACTCAAAGCACGGCTGCTGCTGCGTGAACAGGAGCAGAAAACGCTGCTCTGGGTGAAAGCTCTGGAGTTTTGGCATTTTATCCAAGTATTCCCTTTGCTTCCAGAGGGTTTGTGTATCTGATCCAAAGCAGCCGTGTTTCAAAGTCTTCTGCTGCAGAACTGCCAAGGGGCACAAGTGGAAGCAGAAGGCAAGTCTGCCTTCATACAGAGCACAGCAACTCCAGGCATGGAATTGTTTATAAAGGATCACACTCTAAAGGACAATCATCATTTTTGTCTGACATTTGTTACAGCAGCATCAGCTGATCAACATGGGCTGGCAGAGCAGTACAAGCTGGATGCGCTGCTGAAATGCTGAGAGCTGTTCATGCTGCTGGCTGGCTTCAGCATTGGGAGTGGCAGAGCGGCTCCGAAATAATGCACAGCCTCCCCTGTATGGTGAAATAACGCACAGCCTTCCCTACAGTCCCACACTATACAGCACAGTCATGCTGCCAGCACTGCCACGGGTGGGTAGGCACTGACAGTCCTCTCCTGCCAATGAGGGACATTAAAATTGCATTTCAACATCTGATTTCATTTTTATGTGACAATGGAGGGATGTTGCAGCTTGGCCTGTGCATACACTGCAGTATTACAGTATAAGGAGTGGGGCAGACGTAACTTTCTGTGTCCCCCATATTTTTAGGCAAATGACAGGAATGCTATTTTTTCCCATGTTCTAGCAAGCTCTGGCCCCAGCAGTGCCCAGCTCCAGCCAGACAGCATCCTCCGCATTTTTGCACACCGGTGTTAGCATCACACCCCTCCTGCCAGCTCTGGCAAAGCCACATCCACGCCGCTGCCCTCTTAGAGCACCAGGCTCCTGTGCCAAGAGGGAAAGGCTGTTCCAGTCCTTCTAAGGCGGTGTAAGGGCCCGGCCCCGGTGGGAGCGGGCAGTGCCAGGGCTGAGCCCTGACGGAGCCGGGACACGGAGGGCAGTGGGAGCACGGCAGGAAGGGCTGTGGGTGCAAAGAACAGCCAGTGGCACTGCGAGAACACCGTGAAGCCTCTCCGGCAGCGACCAGAGACCTCGTGCCATAAATCCTCGCTCTGACAGCCGAGTGCAGGCAGAGAGTGCCCTGCCCCAGTCCCGCCTGCTGCAGAGGGGACAGAGCAGGGACAGGGCCACGGGAACCCCCCGAGGGACCCACCACTGGTCCCAGTGACTGTCGTGGGCACAGCCCTCCCTGCCCTTGCTCTGCTTCCAACAGCAAAGTGCAATCCTTGTGGTGCCAAGGGGGTTGGAAGGTCTCGTGTGAAGGCACAGCCATGGACGCTCAAACCAAAGCAGTCCCTGTGAGTGGGGTTTGGGAGGGTTGTTTCTGGGGGGTGAGCTGGGGACGGGCAGCAGAACCTGCCTTGGCTGCCAGGGACCTCTGCATCAGGTTGGTGACCCAGCTCAAGGCGAGGGGAAGAGCCTGGCAAAGAGCTTGTTACCATATTTCTGCCACGTTTGCCCCAGCTCCAGGGGAGGATGGTGGGATGTGCTCGAGGAAACAGGACTGGAGGCACATTTTGGGAAAGGACTGACCAGTCAGCCCTGCCAGAGCAGGGGGGCAGCTCGGAGGGACTGGGGGCTGTGGTCACCTGAAACCCTTCTGGTTCCTGCCTGGGAGAAAGCATTTCTTTTTTATCACTTCACTGAAGTGATGCCTAAAGTTTTCCTCCAACCTTTCAAATGGGAACACTCGAACCAATATATCCCTCTGTGTCTTCAGCAAACCACCGTCCTCAGTTTCTTTAGAAGATGCTGCTAATTCCCACAGGTCTAGTTGAGACCTACTTTCATCTCCCATGAGACACCCTCCAAATAAGAATTTTTATAGCACATATTTTCCCAGGCTGAGGAATTAACCAACACAGACAGAGTATTTTGGGATGGGCATTGGGTTCACAACACCAGAGGCCACATCACTCCATTAGAATAACTTCTCTGGTCAACAGCCCTCATCTGGACGCAGCAGCCCCATCCTGTTACGCACAAAGTAAAAGTTATCAGAATAAAAAAAGGGGAAGACAACAAAAGTATTGGTTCTGTCTTGCTCTCTCCAAAGCCATGCCAAAAAAAATAAAAAGACAATTTCAGAGGTTTTTCTGTAATGACAAAGAGGCTGATGGACCCCTTGGGTAACCAAAGCGTGGTGACAGGCACAAACCCCAGCTGACAGTCAGAGGACAGACAGAACACACCACCCACCTCACCTTGACACCAACCAAGAAGTTCTACAATCTGCTTTTCTACAACACAACTGTTCACAGAAACATCCATCCCGTTCACCCAGACCCCTGACCATATTCCCGTGGGGCACAGCACTTCCACACCCTGCCATGCCACAGACAGAAAACCAGAGCAGTGCTCGCCCAGTACAGACCAGTAGGTGCAACAGGCATACTGGGGCATAGAACAATATCCCCAGAGCCAGGGTCAACTATTAGCTCATTCCATAAACAGCAGCTGGATCCTCTAACTCAATATTTATAGTTGTTCTCTTTGTAGTTAAGTAATGGCTATAGCTGCATGTCATAAAAATAAGATTGTGGGTAACTGATTATTAGGTCATATTTTAATTACGTTATTTTTTTAGTGAAAAGGGCACTATTTTTTTGTTTTTCAAAAGGATATAAAGAAAAATATGAAAGATACAATTACAGAAGGACAGAAAAATAAATAAGTAGCAGCATATCCAGACAGTGAGTGCATTAAACAGATTTACAGGCTGTCTATTACAGGCACAAAGCAGAAACTTTCTTTAAAACAATATTTAAACAGCCCAAGGAATCAAAATTAAGCCTTTCATGCTAAGAAATACTATTGGAGAAACTTAGTTTCAATGATATCGGTACAATAAAATCACTATAATGACAGGCAACAGCTTTCAGGAAAAAACACTGATTTCTCTGATACAATTCAAAATAGGAATGAAGTAGGTAAAAAGAAGCATTTAAGTCTGTTTACTTTTATCTTTTTCTTGTGTAGAGCAATACTAGGTGTCATGTAGAGCAGTGTGAAAAGCATTTTAGAAGGTACGCAGGCTTATTCTTCCTCACACAGGCAGCAGAACCCGAAAAGCTGCTTTCATAAATGTAACAAAAGTCACAGCAAACCCCTTGGAACCTTGTATGTCACAGTGAGCAGAGGAACTGTTAATGAGAACAGGATAATTGTAACCAAACATTAATTCCTCTCTATTTATTTTGGTACAAGGTCAATTCCGATGTTATTTCTTCCCTTGCCAAGTTGTAGCAAACACTCAGCTCAAAGGTGTTGCAGGCAGGAGAAAACAAAGGCTGAATTAACCTCTGATGGGAACAGGAAAAGTCATTTCATGCTCCTTGGAGAATACTCCTGAAACCCCTCTAGGAAATAACAGATCAAAGCAGAGGAGAGGAGCATCTGCCCAGGAACTCCAGCGCCACGCTCCAGATGGGGATGAAGGATGGGCACTGGTCCTAGGGGAGGGCAGGGACAGGGGCTGGGAGAGGCACTGGGGAGGTCACAGCACTCATCCTGAAACACAACCAAACCCTGAATCCAAAGGGATTTTATGGAAATCAAGCCATCTAAAGCATCTTGTGACACTGCTCTACATGAACCAAAACAAGCAGCACAAAGCACCACCATTTTGTAATGACTGCCCTGAAATGCACAACAACTAATTAGAAGGAAATATGAAAAAAACCACCCCAAAAACCAAATAGGCACTGAAAACAAATTGCTCCCAGATCAGGAAAAGGTTATATCTCTGTGACAGAACTGTACACACAAACCTCAGACAAGCCGGCATTGCTTAGGGCAGTCAAGAGCTAACCCATTCCCCACAGAAATACTGGATTGAAATACACAGAAACCAGAATTTCTCCACACACCATAAAGAAAAAGAATGGTTAGGATGATAAAGTACTCTCTCTTCACTAAAAGAATATATTGCTAGATATAAAACTATGGTAATCGAACCTCACATAAGAAGTTTTTAAATTCAGACTCCTGTAGAAATGTGCTCTAGCAGGACGATATTTGTTTTCCCTGGCTGCTGCTCGCCCTGGAGAGCCCCCAGCCATTGTACTCCTGCAGGAGGAGGATTTCCGCTAGTAAACCTGCCAGGGAAACACAACCAGGCATCCCGGGAGCTGTATTTCATTAGCAGAATGGCAAACTCCTCAAGTGCCAGGAGCTGTTCAATAATAAAATAGACAGGAGCAGCCCAAAGTCTATTAAATAAAGACACATTCATTTTGAGATCTCCATGGGCTGATCAGGGAAAAGGAGACACAAGCACTGTTTGTTTAAAGTAAAAAAGGGAAAGTCCAAATTGTCTTTAAAGCTACCATTGCAAGGATGGGGAGAGCACATTAGAATGATTGACATGTCCCGAGCCATTTCCCAGATCAGCCAAGGACAGAGGGGCCGTGTATCCCTGCAGAGCCCTGGTGCGCAGCTCCTGGCTGGTGCCTTGGGTTACATCTGCTCTTTGAACTTCCATTTACGGCGGGTATTTCTGGGTATTTTTACTTGTAACCCAGCTCTGCAGATGAGTTTTTTGCACATTGCCCCTCATTTGCTACATCTGCAGAAGCCACAGGCCCTGTGTGCCAACCCTGCTTCTGCGTGCCACATTTCACAACCCTCCTGCTCATGTCACAGAGAGCCTCAGCGCACACTAGTTCCCCCTCACGTTGCTGTACAGACACCAAACACACATTTCCGCTGCTAGATAAACAAAACTGGGTCACTGTTTCTCTACAGTAACTCCTGATTCCATCTGACTGTCCCACCACAGCCCAACACCCACACAGCGTTCACACGAGCTCTGTCTCCAGCAGATAACCTAAACAGGCTTTCCCAAGAAATGCCATGTTCAGCAGTATTTTTTTCTGCTGTATTTTGTTTAGTTAGTAAAAAGGCATTTGAGAACTGACACCTCATTCTTACCTGTTCAGTTGGCTCCTTCCTCATGCACCTGTGGCACAGCTCTGTGGGTGCTCCCGCCCACATCTTGCAGGCAGTGCAGGACTGGGAGTCCTTATGCAGGCAAGGATACGGTACCATGGCTCCTGTTGAACCCCTCTGGGCCTCACACTCTTTCTGATGGAGCTCCTGGGGCAGGTGGGATCCATCACCTCCTCTGGCTCATCAGCACTGGTCGCCCCAGCCCTCACCTGGGCAGGGGACACTCCCTGATCTCTTGCCCAGCACTGCATCACCTGCCTGGGCAGGTCAACATCTCCCTCAAGGTATTTCCTCTGGGTGTTTGGAAAGATGGGCTGTGCCAGGCTCAGTCCTCACCTTTCCCATCAGAAAAAAGGAATCAAGCCAGCAACAGGTGGGCTGTGTCTGCTCCTGAACAGCACTCACCAAACAGAGCAGGTCTCTGGGAAGGAAAGAGAATTCCTAAAACCAAGTCTTGGAGCAGCTCAGAGCACAGGGTTTATTTCAGAAGTCAGCAGGCAAGCTGCTGGATTGCTTTATTTATCAAATTACTCAATTATTTCAACTGAAAGGTTATTCATGAGACCTTCCATCCTGTGATCCTTACGTGACTATGTCAGGAAGTGAGGCAAGAGCGCGGACACAGACAAAGCAGCAGTTAAACGTTCCACCGTGCCTGCCTCTAACAGGCCCTTTGCCCTGACATCGGTCACCCGCAATGCCCTGCCCTCAGGAGTTCACGTGCTCGGGTCAGACCCTGATGCTGCCGATCCAAAAGCTGCTCTGAACCGACATGTAAAAGTATAATTGCTGAGGCGTGTGGTGCTGCACAGCTCAGGTGCTGCCCAGGGACCCTGGGGGGCTGCTGACGTGACAACACTTCAGCAGCCAAAGGGGAGTGTTGGGCTGGCATACAGACTCCCCAGTGTAAAGTTCCTCCTGGGCTCCAGGAAGATTATTTAGCTTAAGTATTCTTAGAAAGTGGAAACCAAATTGAAACCAAGCAGAACTCAGCTGAATTAATGTCCCCATTGCTGTCATCAGCAGCAGTTAAACTCTGAATTGCCAACGTGCCCATGACATGGTCAGGACGCACCATTGGGACTCCACACAAAGGGCGTCAGCTCATTCCAGATGTCCAGGGCTGGACATGCAGCCAGTCCTTGTATAGGCACAGTGCTATACAAGCTCCTGCAGCACCCTGTGGGAAGTCCTGCTCTGCTGGAGAGATCTTCTTAAAAATAATTTTTCAAATAATGCAGAGCAGGAGCTGCTGTGGCACAGAGCACTGTGGAGAGCTGGGGGGCAAAGAGCAGGGCACCTGTCCCCAGAGCAGCACCACTGGGGCAGTGGCAGGCCAAGGGGTGATGGGAGCAAAGGCAAATCTTGGAAATACCCTCTAAATGTCAGGAAAAACCTTGTAGGACATTTTACATCTTCCGAACTGCAGACAAGCTGAGGTTTTCTGAGGTTTGGAATGGATGACAACCAGACCTATGCATTTTCCAGTGGGTGTGGCACTCACCATGATTTCCCTACAAAGGCAGGTTCCAGCAGCTCTATCCTCTCCAACCAGTCGCCTGCTGGAGAGCATGTCTCCCTCTCAGACTGACTCATCAGGCACCTAAAACAGTGGTTGAAAGTAGCCCAGTGTCTTGGCCCTGCGTTTGCCTGGGAAAGTGGCTGCTGGGCTGGGCAGAGCCGAGGGTGACAGCACAGCCCCTCGCCCTCCCCACAGCTCATCCCAGGAACGCTTATTTTTAGATCACTTACTGCCACTAAAACATACTTGGACTGTTTTCAGGCTGACTCACAGCTGAATTCCTGTTCTGGAGGCATTTCCAGTCCCCACCCAAAATAAGGGAAGACAAAATAAAATGAAACCAAAAAAATCCTGTCTGGACCCGAACCAAAGCCCAGAGCACGTGTCCAGCTGTGCTGATGCTGGTGTCCACAGCCCACGTGTGGCTCTGCCCGGGGGTGATGCACCCAAGCCCACCACCCATACCCACACCTGCACCCACCTCAGACATGTTTAGCCTGGTTCAGGTGAACCAGATTGTGTTTTGGTGCTTTATTAATTTTAATTCATCTGTGTACTGCTCAGGAATAGATGAATTAAGCAGAGAGGAGCATGCATGTGGAACTTCAATGCAGAGTTTTTATTCTATCATTTTCAATTGCAAGACCAGCAGAACTACAACAAACTGTGTAACAATCAGAAATTTCACCCATTAGTTTGGGGAAATGGAAGTTGTGGAGACTGCCACTAAATCAAAGGTACAAACCAGGGCTGTCTCAGAACGGGGAAGAGATCAGAGCTCAGCAGGTCTCTGGCTGGAGCTCCCCAGCTAAAGAGAAGGTGCTGTGATGTGACCAGTGCAGGTGCCGAGGCAATAACAGCATCACTGTTATGAAACCAGGTGACCAAATGTTGGGAGCTCCGTTCAGTGCTGGGCTCCCAGGGGCACAAGCACTAGTCCTGACTTTTCACCTTTTTGATGGTGGATCTGTGGCATATAGTGACAGAAAGAGCATGCATTTTGAGAGGACGATTACCTATGGGTAGCTAGCCGACAGGGAATGGCTGTGTGGGTAAATGCCGTGCTGGTGTGTACACAGGCAGGTATCCTTAGTGACTCAGTCACTTAGAAGGAACAGATGACCCTGCTAACCTCAATGGCCACAGCAAAACAAATAATTGAGCTTATTAATCCACAAGAACTGTCACTACACTTCGTTTACAAAGAGAAATCACCTCCTGGCCATTGATATCCAGGCATGGAACACCACATGCTATGTAGACACATCTCTGGAAAGGAGAGTGGCAGCCAGCGTGGCCATGGCTCCAGCCCCTGCCTCAGGGCTTGGACTAGGCTCATTGGGCAGGACAGCAGGGCAGGACCCAGTCAAGGCCAGGACAGTGACACCTGGATGCTGTTGGGCTGGCAGTGCCTCCTCTTCCAGCAAACCCAGTCTTGAGCAGGATGTCTAAACTGATAAAGCAACTTGAGCTTCTGCATGGCTGTTTCTGTGCTAAAAGAACCAAAAGCAAAACTGTGAGTTTCTTCTGGATTCCTGCCAAGAGCCCAGAGTCATTCCCCTCGCAGGTACAGAACTGCTGCTGGGAACCAGACCCTGCTCTGATGACTCTGGGACAGAACCGTGCCAAGGCACGGGACCATGTGACATGAACTAAGGCAGATGGTGAGGCCTCATGGGCACTCCAGAGATCAGCAAATAAGAGGAAACAACACAAAGCAGACTTTTTCTATTTTTTTTAAGCAGGATGCACAGTTTATTATCAGGGCTGGTATCACTGGCATAGTGAAGCACATTGCAGATGACTGACACATCAGAGAGCAGAACCCAGGGTGACATGGGCGCGACCCAACATGTGTCCCGTTCTCTGTGCTGGAGAGCAGTGAGTCCCCAGGCAGGCATGGAGGTTCCTCATCTCCTGCAGGAACACAGGCAGGGAAGAGGGCTGCCCACACCCTGCCTGCACCCTGCCTGCTCCCTCCGGGCGGCTCCTTCTCCAGCCCAAGCTCCTACAGGCTCATTATTCCATCAATCTCTTTCTCCTTTCTATCTGAACCTGGGTCAGTCCACTGGAAAGTACCTTGTGCACCTGATCAATCTCGCAGGGATGTCAGGCAGGGACTGGCTCCTTGTTAGCTCCTGGTTCATTGGCAGAACTGCTAACGAAGTTTGAACTCTAAGGTCCAAATTCTGCTGCAGGCTATACGTTCTGCTGGCACTTACAGATAACTACCTTAAAGGTAGGTTGCTCCATACCCTGATAAGTGACTGTGAGAATGCCCGTGTGAGCTTGCTTGGCTGTCCTGCTGAGTACAAAGGCACATTTTTCTTAGCCCAGTCCAGGTCCAGTTCAGCATCACACTATGGCTCACAAAACAGCCATCTGAGAGCAGCATGTTTTTTCCTCCAGGAGCTGACTTGATGGTCTTTTGTTTACAATATTAATGGGCTGTGGGATATCCTGCTCCAAGAGCAGAGTCCTCCTGTCCTGCCGGGAGTGAGCACCCCTCCTGGTTTGCTGGAGGCAGCTCAGCAGGAGATCTGTAAAATAGGGTCACAGGTGCATTTACAGGAACACAATCAGCTCACACCTATTCTATAGCATAAATAAAGTTATCTAAAAAAAAAAAAGGCGCATTACTGAACGTTCTCCCTAAGAGAGTTTCCTCTCTGCTGTCTCCCACTACATGGGGGTTCCTTACTCACTCACTTCCCAGTGGTTGTCAGCCTGGCCAAGAGCTGTCTTGTTTTGGCCATCAGCATCTCTCTGAAATGGTCACCCATTAGGAAATAAAAAACAGGATTAATGGCACTATTTAGAAAGGCAAAGGGTCTCGTGATGACATAAATGGTGCTGATGATGCCCTGCGTGCACTCAGAGACATTCAAGGCCGGTATTCGGGAAGCGAGTCGGACATTGCGCATGATGTGGTAGGGAGTGAAGAGCAGGGAGAAGATCACCACAGTGAGGATCACGAGAGTAAGAGGCTTCTCAAGGGTCAGAGGAGAACTGAGGTGTTCGCTCCTGTTTTTAAGGAAACGAACCATCTTCACGTAGAAGCAGCACATGATCAAGAGAGGGATGAAGAACCCAAAGACAGTCAGGAACATGCTATAGATGAGGTTTTTTGCGGGATCTCCAGAGCTTGCGTAATCAAGACACTTGTAGTTATTGGCAGGCTTTGGAGGCTCCAGGAAATGCAGCAGCGGCAGCAGCTCCAGGATCACCCCAATCCATATGGCAATGGACACCAGAACGGCCGTTATCCTCTTCTGTAGGACGTGATCCCTGAAGGGGTGTTTTATGAGCATGTACCGGTCAACGCTGATAGCAGTGAGGAAGAGAATGCTGCTGTACAGGTTGGCATGGAGCAGGAATCTGTTGCTGTGGCACAGGATGCCCTCCTTTGACCACTGATCTCGGGAGTAGCTGTTCACCAGTATTGGCAGATTGCACAGAAATAACAAATCTGATAGGGATAAATTGAACAGGTAGATGTTGCCGCTTTTCCATTTTTTCAGGCAAAAAATATAGCCAAACACTGCAATGGTGTTTCCAATGAAGCCTAAAAGGAACTCAAGGCTGTACATGGTGGAGAGATAATACTTTTCTAGGACTCTGTTTGTCAGTAAACAGCCGCTGGTCTCGTTCACAGCCTGGAGAGTTAAAAGGAAAAAAATAAACACCAAAAATAAGTAAAAGATCATTTACATTTTTATATTGTTGCTGTAACTGGTGAATACAGATTCCTATTTCATTCCAGCCTACATGGTAAGTAGGTACTTGACCTCAAAGAATGTCTCTTGCACATGGGATTTCCACTTTCAGCCACTGACCGGAATTATGGAACAAGACGAAAACTTGCCTAAGCAAGATCTGTGTGAGGAGTCTGAAGTAAGAGCAGCACCTGAAGGCATCTGCCACAACATGCCAGCTTCTGCTCGGCCAAAGCCACGGCAGTGTCAGTGGCTGGGAAAGTGAAACTGGCCTCTCAGTGCCCTGTCAGAGCCCTTGCTGGAAGTCATCTGCCCCCGTTACCAAGCGCTGGTCCTGTGAGTCCTCACTCATCACCGAAGCAGAAGTTTGCTGTCAAGGCTTTTGAAGGATGAGCTCATTAGCAGCAGTACAGACGCACTCTGACAGCATTACTCAGAATTCATTAGGACGCCAGGAGAGATGTGTTTATTAAATTAAGTGAACCATTAATCGTGCCCTTTGCACAGTTTTGCAGGTAGCTGGGTACCAGCAGTGCACGGAGGACAGAGTGTGTCTCCTGAGCACCCTGCCAAAGCTTTCTAGGAAGCTGCACCATGCGTAAGCTCGCCTGAGAACAAATTTTGCTTGCTTTCTTTCTAAAGGTTGGTTGAAAAAAATGCTTTCAGCTACAGGGAAGAAAATAGAGCAGGATCTCAAGTGCTCACCCTGCTCCCTCCTCAGCAAAGCCTCAGGGAGCTGCAGGACATAGACAGCTTTTGGTGAGAGCCAAAAGTGAAGTGTCAGCAAACAATTAGAAAGCAGGGAAAACAAAGTGCTAGAATCTGTGATATAGACCAGACCAGAACTCAAGCTAAGATTAAGTATTTTCAAAGGTGTTCTGGTGTCCACAACTTGCCCCCCGATCTCCGCCCTCAAAGCACTGTATTTCATTTTAAAGGTAGATCATGAGGCAGAACAAAGCACAGCATACCCAAAATTTAATGAAGTTACCTCTCTCAAGTCTCTACACTTACTCTGTGTCCCACAGCAGACAAAAGTGCTACAGAGAGTGCTCAGTCCGCTCAGTCACCTCACCTGCAGCGCCTGCCGAGCCCAGGCTGCTCGGCGTTGGAGGAGAAACTCGACACCTTGGCGAGGTTTTAAATCGAGGAAGCGCAGCACGGACATTAGCACTGTAACTACTACTAATAATTTAGAAGTTCCTGTATTGGCAGACACATTGATTTAGGCAGTTGTTAGAAAAACGCTTATCGATCAATTTTAAGGTAAGCAGGTAAAGCAGTTAAAAATTTGCTCAGAAACAGGCTCACTAAAGGAACAGAAGGGGCTGCAAGGAGTCGCCGATGGCTCCCCAGCACCGGACCCTTACCATGGCCGGGCTGCGGTGCTGCCTCGCCGCCGGCGCTGCGTCCCCGCGGAGCGCTGCGGTCCGGGCAGCGCCGCAGGGCATCCAGTGGGTAACCCGGCGAGGCGGAGTCGGGGGCCGAGCGGCACTTGGGGCAGATGTCGTGGGAGGATGCCGCTGACGAACGTGTGCTGAGGGGAGACGACAACAACACTTCCCCTTCACAGAGACCTCTTGGGAAACTGCCCGGGGCGGACGGAGGCACGAGGATGCAGAGGGCACTGCTCCCCATCCCGTGCCCTGAGAGATGCCCGGGGGCTGCGGGAGGGCAGAGCTGGTGCCCTGCTCACACGCAGTCACCTTCAGTCCTGGAGCAGCCTCTCCTGCTGCACTCGGAGACCAACACAGCAGCTGTCACAGCTCAGCGACTTCCCACAGCTCACAAACCAATTAAACAGTGTATATTTTAATTATATTGCAGCAGAACACTAAAGAAGAGCTTTTAGTTTTCATACAGTAACACATCACCACTCCAAAGCTTGCTGCTTCATTCAGCATTGCTATATAAATTATTTGTGAAGATAAAAATATAATAAATACTTCTAATGCAGAATGCCTCAGCTCCACATTGATTAATGCTCCTGAACGATCTCATTCCACCTCCCATAGGCAGAGACACCTTCCACTAAACCAGGTTGCTCCAAGGCCCATCCAGCCTAGCTTGACCACCTCCAGGGATGGGGCAGCCACAGTTTCTCAACCTTTTTTGCCCCTTTCCCTTTACTGTGATGTACTTCATTGTTAGCAAACATTAACCCTGTTAAGAAATATAAAAAGCTAGTGTAGCTTTTCTATGCAGAAAAGGCCAATAAATCAGCTCATATTTAAGAATTACAGAAGCTGATTTAAAATTTCCCCCATGGCTGATAGCCAACACTGGCTTCTCATTTACCAGCTTTTAAATATATTGCTCATTCTTGCAACTGCTGTTGCCCTGAAGGATAAAGTGGGACTGAATAAATGGAGTGTTTCTTTCTTCTCACTGCAGTAACACCTCAGAGAACTGGCAAGTGAGCAAGAAATGCTCCTTAATGTCATTTCAGAAGGTTTACATTTGTCCCATCTTTACAGCTCCGGGACTGTTGCATCGGTTCATTGTGTTTCTGAGCAGAGTTTTCTAAGCCTTGGTTATTTTGAGGCTCTCCCAGTCACACAAGCTGGCACCTGTAATTCCACTGCTTGTCCCTAAGGAATGCCCAGTCTGGGAGTCTCAGCAGCAGTCTCTGTGGTTGCTGGAGCAGTCGATGCCTGGTGCTCCCTGCCTGGTACCTTGGCCCATGCCAGGCAGCTCTGGGTGCTCCTCCTGGCATGGCAGACTGGAAATGTGCTGTCCTCTGCTGGGGAGGGCTCAGCCAGTGCTGCAGCCAACCTCAGTATGAGGAACCAGAACCAAACCCAGCAGCTCGATGGAGTAACTCATAACGGCAGCACTGGGGCCTCTCTGCGAGCCCCTAACGGGGACAGCAGCTGGGCTGAGTGCACTGGCAGGAGTACCCTGCATTTCCCAACAGGGAACAACCTAACCAGCTGCTCCAAAAACACCAAAGACCAAAACTATTGTCAAGTTCTCTTTTTCTGGGGTTTGGTTGGTTTGTTTGTTTATTTGTGTTTTTTTAAACCAGTGTAGTACTCCAGCAAAAAGTTAAGGGCCCTTAAGAAATGGGTAACAGGGAAGCCCTGTCTGCTGCAGATGCTTTGAGGATGCTTATTTTCTCCTCCACTCACTTATGAGTGTGAACTTCATTCTCTTCATACACCTACAACTGCACCATGTTTTGTACAGGTGACAGAGGAGCTGGAGAGTCTGTGACCAGCCTGCCTGTGCTTGGACATCCTTGGAGGGTTTGATCTCTCAGAGCAGATCTGGCTCCTCTGTGAGCTCCATACAGGGCTGTGAGTCCCCTCGTGGTGATGGTGAAGCTGAGCTTTGTCCTTGACTGTCAAATACCAAATCCCACATAAGTCTCTGTTAGGAGACAGACCAAAGCCTTCCCTTGGGGTGGTTTGTCTCATTTTCTGGTGTAGAGAAATGAGTTGCTTGCTGCAGCTCCAGTCTCTCCTGCCAGTGATGCCGATGGTGCAGTTTTCATTGTCCCATTTTGTGCCTCACCAGGTAGCTCCAACCCCAAAAGACTATTATAGGAACCTAAACAAAAACACAGACATCAATCATGAGTCCATATTTAGGTTCTGGTGCTTAAAAGACATTTACTTCTGGTTCCAAGAGAATCCTATAAAAACATGCAGCAGGGTGTTAGCAATTTTTGGCTGGAGTTGTTACTTAGAAGATAAATATTTCTCCTGCCTTAGAGGTAGTCATTGAGCGCTCCTGTGTCCCTGATGCAGCCACTGCCTGAGCCACAACCGAGGAAACAGCGCAGACAGTGAGGGGGCCCCAGGTTTGCTCCAGCTGGGCTGGCACAGGCAGCTCCAGCACCCTTCAACGGAGGCCAAGCCAACTTATCCAGGCCATTCTGGGTGTTAGCAGTGCATCTTGCTGAGGGATGCATTGTGGACATGTCCCCTCCAAACAACATAAACATCCTCTCTAAACAGTCTCTTAAGCAAGGCTTTGTCTGCCATTTATCTGGAAACCCCAACTGGGCTCATCCCACTATCATTTATATCCCAGAAATGCTCATCCCAGACAATATTCTTGTGGACATGACCCTAACACTGCGCATAAAGTCAGACCAAAGGTGTTACTTAGCAAAACCCCAAAGCCCAACTTCCTCAGGAACACTAAAAGGCTGTTCATTACTTCCAAATGTGGAAGAAATAGAGCTCCAGTGGAGAATTCTGCTGCCAGCAGATAGGAGCCCCGTCCATGGATGACTGGGATGTGCTGGCAGTGCTGCAGAGGGACCCGAGAAATAACTTCCAAACGCGCTGGGAGTGAGCACGTATGCATAAGGACACCCAGAGGGTGTGCAAACATGCAAGGAGAGACCTACTCAACCACTTCTGTTTCCCTTCTCAGCAACCCCACTCCAACACTACCAATATTCACATTAGCAGTAACAGCAGAAGTAAAACATCTCCTGCAGTTTGAATTGAGCCGTCTGCAACAGCCACCCTTTGGTTTCAGGACACCTGCTCTTGCTTACCAATAAATGGGACTCTTGAGTGACGTTGCACTGGAATCAAAGACAAGTTTAATTTTTATATTTGGCTAAATACAGATGAAAAACACAGCAATCATCCCATACACATTCCATCTGCACAGGCTGCACACACTCAGGAAAAATAACCCAGAATTGTTGAAGATTCAGTATCTTTTCTGTAAAAGAGAAGGTGGATACATGAAGTATATGGGCATGGTTTGTTTACCTTAAACCAACAGCCAACCCCTGTATTCTTGCTTCAAAGTTTTAGGGTTTGTATTTAACACAAAAAACATTTACGCAGAGGTTATTTGTTCCACACAGAAAGCTGAAATATGTTTCTTTTTCAAACCTAAAGCCACTAAGCTAATTTTACTTTAAAAAAATCACATGTAAAAGCTACTAAGCAATTTTAAAGACAATTAGAACACATAGTACATGACTTTTCAGATAAGTAGAGCATAGACCATGCAGTAATGCTATTGTAAGACTAGGACCTTCACAGCTTCCCTTTTCCTGATGAATATCCAGTGCTGGTTTGTTTCATATGTCCTGCTAGGTCAAGGATTAAAGAAAGTGAGTATGACAGGTGCTTTTTTAAAAAAAAATAAAATTAACAATCCCCCCAAAAAACCCCAAAAGCCCAAAACGTGCACAATTTCTCAGCCATCCTGCTGTGTTTCCAAGCGCTTCCCTCAAGCTGTGTGGGGTAGGGACAGCAGCCCCAGCCCAGCCACTGCCTGGGGCGGGCAGGTCCCACCAGCTGCTTTGCACGTCCCAAGGTCAGGTCCCGGTGCCTCCATTCATCCCATCAACCTGGCAGCAGCAGGGCCTCGCTGGCACATCCCACGGGCAACAGGAGACAAGAGGGACAGGGAGAAAGAGGCCACTGAGCACTTCCTGTGTGCCCACAGTGACCTGGTCCACTGGCACGTGTCTGTGGTACGAAGATGTTGTGATAGCGGGAAAGAAGCAGCAGAGACAAGACACCAAGTCCTAGAGGCTGCAGGGCCAAAAGGGGAACCCGAGAGCAGTCCCGGCAGTCTGGGCATTTGAGGCTCAGACGACAGCACTGGAAGAATGCTCAGATTAGAATCAGACTAATTTCCTGCCAGAGAAGATGAGAAACATTCCGGTCCCAACACTGCAGAGCATTGCAAGGGAGGTAGCAATCACAGCCAAAATCTGACACGGCTCCTAGGCCCTCCGTCACACCCGGCGGACGTGAGGCAGCTCACAGGTTCTCATCTAACCACTCCACGTATCTGTTGAACAGCCGGTGCCCCGTAGCCAAGTCCAGCGGCCACAAGATGAACATCAGGGCGCCGTGGAGGGCATCCCGAGCGTGGTCGTGCGTGACCCTCACGCCCGCCGCCCGGAGCCGCTGGGCGTACATGACCCCGTCGTCCCGCAGCACGTCGTGCTCGCAGGTGAGGATGTAGGTGGGGGGCAGGCGGCGGAGCCGGGCGTCGCCCGCCAGCAGGGGGGACGCCCGCGGGTCCAGGAACCCGGGGTACCTGCGTGCCAGCGCCGCGCTGCCGTAGGTGGGACCCGTGTACACGTGAGCTTTCCTCATCTCCTCCGGCAACAAGCGGCTCCAGTTCACAAACTGGAACAAGTGGCCGGACTCAGCAGGGACGTGCCTGTTGGAGGCCATCGCCTCCCTGAGAGAGGGGTCTGACGTGAAGTACTCGCTCCAGAACCTGACCATGAGCGACTTGGGCAAGATGGGCTTGTTATGATTGTCTCGGTAGGATGGCAGATTCAGGTCCAGGGCCTGCAGAGCAGGGTAGAGCAGGATTTGGGCTTTGAGCTTAGTTTTGACTTCAGGGTCCTCCAACAGCTGTAGAAGAAATGAGAAAAATCACCAAGTCAGTGACAGTGTTTGTTCTCCCACATCGACAGAAGATCTGAAGTAACGAATTAAGACACACATTTCACAACATGAGCTAAATAAGATCAGTAAAACTAGGATAGAGTAAAGAAATTCTGAATCCCTAGGCAGGTCACCTAAAAGAGTGTGCTGTCTAAAAATTCTCAAACATCAAATACAGTTTCATTTCATTTTTTATGTTGAAATCTAATGATATTTAGGAAATACACTTTTTGGCACTTAAATGCTTTCTGAAGTAGTAACAAATATTTTTTTTAATAACTGCAGAAAACTTGTGTTCTTGTATCATGAAAATTTCACATTTCTGAGTCTCCTTTAATAATTTCACACAATTTGGAGCTTCTCCACCTGTTTAGGTTTTAACTGAGGTGTTACAACTCAAGCAACTGCAATTCTGTGCATTTTAGAGATGTGACAAATGTGATGAACTGAACACTAACATTTCTTATATGTCATCCTTTTCCCCCCTTCGCTAATAAATTTTTCAGTTTCTCCCTCATCTTCTGCCTTGAGCATCCACAGCAAATTCCCCACCATTCCCTGTGAGATTCATTACAATCCAAACAACTTCTCAAGAGAGCAACATCATCATGTTGACTTTATTCAATAAACCTGAGTGAGAAGTGCAAAAGGCACTGATCTATGTGATCAGACACTGGAGCATTTAGTGATGATTTTTAGTTTGGTTGGGTTATTTTTCCCTTCTATTTACATCTTTACAAGTGATATTGTTAAAATTCCCTTTTCAAACAGCATACCTAAACCAGTTAACACGTGCTTGAGGTTAGAGTGAGGTATGCCCCAATTAGAGGGCAGAGAGCTTTTTTTAGGGTATAAAAAAGGTCTGGGTGGAACCAAAGCTCCTCTGCTGCCACTGAATGGGTCAGGCACACTCGCTTGCCTGGTCCCTGGGAGCCCTGTAAGGGTCCCTCAGGCTGTGGGACATCCTGTGTTCACAGACCACAGGATCTGCACGTTCTTTGAGCTGAGGTGTTTGTTGGTGGCCATGAAATGACAAAAATAACAACTTTGTGCTTGCAAACCAGATTTAGTTGTACCTGTTGTGCCACAGCTGCAGCCAGGTTGCCTCCTGCGCTGTCCCCTGCGACACAGACCCGCTCAGGGTCCACCCCATACTGGGCCAGGACCCTGCTCTGGAGGAAGAACTTTGTCACTGCGTACACATCTTCAAACGGGACGGGGAAGCGGTGTTCAGGGGCCAGCCTGTAGCTGGTGGAGGCAAGAGAAGTGTGTTAGTCCCTGCTATTACCAAAGTGAAGGGTTTGCTAACAGCTGCCTGAGCTGGGGAATGTTTATTATTTCTGTGCCCAGAGAAGTGGGAACAGTGTGTTCAGGAGGGTCCTGTATTTTAGTACCCACCCATCTTCATAAAGCAAACATAGTCACTGACCACAATTCACCACTACCACCCCGACAGCCTCTGTTCACAAATGCTTGCAGCCAGCAGGAAAGCACATGATCAGAGACAGAGGTATTGCAAAATTATATTAGTTGAAACACATTAATTCATTCCAAATCCTCATCCCATCTGGAAGGAGAATCTTTCTTACTTGACTGACACCATGACAACATTTAGCTCATTTGAAATCCGCCGTGACATGTGATCGTAGGATTTCATGCCTGAAATGAAACGAGTTACTCAGAATATACTGCAGTACTTGTGGGAACAGACACACACACAACGGCATGTTCCCCTTGGCAGAAGCTTTCAGATGACTTTCCCAAACCTCCACCTGCTTTTAACTCCTGACACACCAGTTCCCTGACCCTCCCTCTGGCAAGTCCCATAAAACAAAAGACAGCACTTGGCACAGACTGCTGAGACCTTCCATACAGACCCCTGGCACCGACAGAGACGAGCTTACCTGCGTCTCCCAGGCACCACCCTCCACCGTGGAAGTAGACCATGCCCCTCCTCAGCCCACCAGGTGCCCTCTGGGGCAGGTACAGGTGGACAGTGACGTTGCTGAATTTGGTGTCTATCACAGTGACGTTTTCATCCGACGTGACTGTGCCTGTCTCGATAATTGTGATCACCCTCATGCCTTTCATGTAGTGCATCAGCCCCAGCATATCAGCAACCTCAGACTGCAGACAAGGGAAAACAGTGCTTTCAGTGCAGCCTTAATTATGTTCAGATTAAATTTCCACGAAGCCATTTGATGCTCTGTACAAGCTTGTAAAGTTGCTGTAGAAGTCACTATAACAACAGGCCTGGGTGTATCCATCTGATTGGAACTTGGCAGTGAGACAGGCACTCAGTGACAGTAGCTCACACCGTGTCGTCAGCTGCCCAGTGAGGGCAGAGCCCAGCACTGATACGGGGGTTGCTGCTTTGTACCTGCGCTCGAGCTCACGCTCGGTGTCACCTCCACAGCTCAGTGACCAGGTCAGTGACCTGTCAGCACCAGCACAGGGATCATGCCACAGAGAGCCACCAACAGCCACCCAGGCCTCCTGTACCTGCCACAGGCACCAGTGTGGCATGGGGATGGCACAGGGATCACTGCACAGAGCCACCCGTGGCCCCTGCACCGCTGCCAGAACCAGCACCCCGGCTCCTCCACCACTGCCCCCCACAGTGGGACATGACCCACTTCCCACCCCAGCCTCCTCCCTTTATCACATCGCAATAAAGTCAAGTTCTTACACGTTATCTGAAGGTGAAAACAGATGAAACTCAGAGCAGGTTTGAGTTTAAAAACAAAATATCCAGGCCTGGTGCAGAATCTGTTGGAATTTTGGCTTCCAAGAGGTGCTTTGTTCTCCTCAGGAAGAACGTGAAACCTCCACACTGTAACTGATCACCTGCTGACAGGTGTAACCTCTGGTGTTCAGGTGTTGATGTAAGTCATACAGTCTGACCCTGCTTGGTTTCCTTGCTGTATTTTTTTGTCAAGAGCGCACAGCTCAGCCCTTGCTGATGGCACCTGACAGCAACTGTCGCCACATTCTACAAGTCACCTCTCTCTGAAGACTTGGAGCAGGTGATGCCAAGAGGAGCTCTGCCAATCCCAGTGAGTTGGAATGGGAATGGAGATGAGTGGGCAGTTCCTGGCACACTGCAAAGGGAAGCACAGGTCCTTGCCTTCAGCTCTTTGAAAACAAACACGTGTGCCAGAACTGCAGTTTTAGCCACAACATTTACACAGTTTATGCAAATATTTATCATCTGTTGCCTTTTCCCCAAGGATTAGTCTCTTGAAAAAACAAACATATCTGTCAAAGTGAGTCCTGCTGTGACTCCACTGAGCTTGTGAGGTCCCTGTGGCGGAAGGAATTCCCTGAGCCCCAGCACTAAGGATTTTCAGTGCTCTCAGAGCTGTGTTTTCCATAAGTGCACAATTTGCATTGTGGAAAACCACTGGGCTGCTGCCTGTGGTTTCCAGGCCATTATTACATAGAAATGAAAGGAAATCATCATGCTCTCATCTGAAAATCCTCATTGTCCAAGCGTGAGATTATGGGGTGTTACAGGTTAACCGGAAAGCCACCACTTTGGGGTTTGGGATCCTCATGCGTTTTCCACAATCACTCCCTCCCTCTTCCACAGAGGAGCAAGGCAGCGAGGACAAAACCTCCAAAATATATGGAGGAGGAGGGGAGCCTGGCTGTGCCTGGGCAGGTGGAGCACCCACACGACTTTCAGCAGCTCAGTTGTCCCAAGGGGCGATGGTCCAGATGGGACACCCCCCAGGGGGGAGCTCCCCATCAAGCCGTTTGAGTGGGGCTGGAGAGGGCTTGAGTCTGGGTTTCAGTGTTTCTGAGGAGCTGGAACCTTGGGAGGTGTTGCACAACTGCAGGAAAGATGTGTTGCATTTTATACTTCCTTCATGTTTCAGACTGAGCCGTGGAGCACTTCCTGAAATACCTGATGCATTTTCTGCTCAAGCACCAAAGCAAGTGGTAGGTTCATTCTTACAGGTTGTTTCCCAGCTTGGCAGCACCGGGATGTGGGACACGGACAGGCAAGGGGAGGCATTCCCAGCCTCGCAGCTGCAATGAGACTGGCACAGAGGGATGGGCTGGGCACACCAGTAACCCCCAGCAGGGCTGCTGAGCTGGGGGCTCCCCAGAACGTACCACAGCAAAGGCGATGGAGATTTGCCATTTCATGGTGCTCTTGGCACATCCTTTTGGGAGTTCAGAGAGGATGCTAATGCTCAGAAGTGCTTGAGGGCAGCAGTTTGCTCCCTTTGTTCAAACTCAGAATGACTAAAGCAGGGTCCCCTCTGCAGACCTACCACAGGTGACCATGAGTCACCGCCCTGTAATCAACTGACTGTTCAGGATATATTTAGGCCAATTTAGAGCCACCCCAAGTCTAATTTGCAGCCACGCATCTCCAGAGAGGCTGTGCCTGTCTCCATCCAAATCCCTTGGGATTAAGGTTGCACAGGAGATCAGCACGGAGTTACAAAACGCCTGCCCACGGCACCGCTGTGGGGAATGGGCTCAGGCTTCACAGGCACCTGAGGCAACAGCACCACAGGCACCAGCTCTGTGTTCCAGTGACAACACATGACCCACCAGCACACAGACAGCGCTCCTGCTGCCGGCACTGCCGTGCTGAGGGCAACAGTCTGACTGAGAGCGGGCCCAGGTGTGCCTGGGCGATGAGCCCCCTGCGCCCAGACCCTCCTTGCAGGCCCCCACCAGCAGGAGATTTGGGAGGGGAAGCAGCAAGGCAGCACATCCAGAGTGCAGACTACAGATTCCTTCTCACCCCCTTTAAATCTCCTACAACCTCAATGCCAAAATCTAAAAAAAGAGAGCAGCAAAGAGTCCATGACACACACCAAAAACCTATCACCCCCCCCACTCCTGCTAGCTGGAGAACCCTAACAAGGTCTCCCCTGCCAGCAAGGTCTGCCTCACACAGAGATGGCTCTGGGCATCAACAGTGGCTTTTAGGTACAGTCCAGCATGAGGTTTAGGAGACATCCCAAAAAAACTGTGCACCCTTGTCTCTATCAGAAAATCACAGAACAGGTGTCTCTCAAGGACTTTCAAGAACCACACCCACCATGTTGTAACTGGAATGACAGAAAAGGCAAAATCCAATCTGATGCCCTTTGGAGCCAACAGCCTGGGTGCTGGTGGCTGCAGCAGCCCAGCCTTCCAGCAGTGTTCCCCCAGCAAACCCAGCAGCATCTCTCTGGCCCCCTTAGAACCCCCTCTTTTCAGCATATTTTACTGTGCAAAAGAAAAAGCAGCCTCAAAACATTTGTAGCCACCAAGGAAGATGTTTGCAACATTCAGCCCTCCTCCTTTCTCAAAATCTTCATCTTTGACCTTGTTTTTACGTTTCAGTCACACTGCTGCAACCACACTGTACAGCAAGGACAGGCTGGGTTCAAACCGGCTCCCACTTACTGAATCTCAGAGGTGGGAGCTCCAGCACCACTGTTTACACGTGGTGTGCAGCCTCCCAGAGCCATTAGCAGCAGGTCTGCAGCATGACTGAAGCGCGGCAGAACCCGGGGATGTCGTACATATAAAAACACATGGACCATGCTATCAGTAAATATTGGCCTAGAACTGCAACCAAGGTGTAACAGCAGCGTCTGCCCAGGCTGAGACACACAGCTCTGCGCTGCTGAGCTACAGACCATTTTCAGATAGGCAAGATCACAGTGGTATTAAAACAAGTTTTAATTATATATATATATGGCTTAATCTCTACATGCTCTAGTCCTAGCCCTATAATTAGCTCTGTGTAGTTTTCAGGCTCATTCTGTCAGTAGATTTCCATGAAAGAGCAAAGATTAATAGTATTTATGAACAGCCTTAGTTTTGCCTCCTCTGACACCCAACACTGCCAAGGGAGCTTGGTACTCAGAGTCTGAGAAACACGAATGATTCGAGCAGTAGTGCTTCAGTTGCACAGGACTGTAAAGCAGAAGAAACTCATCTGTGCTTGTCAATCTGTAGCCACATCTCACTTCATATTCCAGTTACTCTGAATGACCGTTTTTCAAGATTGCCCAATTAAATCTTGTCTATTCTTTACATTATAGTTGCAGTAAGTTTAATGCTTAATTTCATCTACTGCAGTCCTTCACATACTATAATACCATGTATATATATGCAGCATGACACATACATGTTGCCACATTTCTGGGAGCCCCAGAGGAACAAGAACCCACCCCGCTCCTCAGCTCTCCCCGCCAGCTCCCACCAACTCACCAGGTGCCCGACGGCCCTGAAGACAGCGGAGAAGAACATCACTGTCCAGGGCTCCTCCAGGTCCTCGGGGAGGGGGGTGTAGATGTAGTAGGCGACGAGGGCTGTGAGCAGGCAGAGGCAGAGCAGCTTGGCCCCCATGTCTGCGGGCACTGCTCTTGGACTGGTGAGAGCAGCTCTCCTTGACTCCACACAGCCACAAGTCAGCACAGGGCAAAGTTAATCCCATGTTTTGTTTGAGTCCCGGCCAGGAGGTGATTTCTCATTGGATCACCCGGGGCAGAGGTTACTCCACTGTGTGGCTCCCAAGAAAACATGTTTCCCCAGCAAGATGAGCAGCCACTGGGAGTGACCGAGCTGGCACACCGAGCCCAGATTAAACAGTGAGACTGCACACCCAGCACCCCATCCCTGCCCGTGGTGGCAGCAGCCAGCCCCAGGCTCCAGAGGGGAGAGGTATTGAGAAATGAGGAGCAGGATGTGGCTGTCAGCTGCACAATGTGACACCCAGATGTAAACAGATGTGTTAGATATTCAGAAGCCACTCTGTAAGGCAGCAGCTCAACCAGAGTCCTGGGCACAGCTATGCCCACTGGGGCAATGGCTCAACAAGAGCCCAGCTCACTGGAATGCCTGGGGGGATCAGCCCATGGCAGCACCTGACCCACTGCCACTCCTCAGGCAGTAACCAGCGCCTCCCACCCTGGCAAAGGCACCTTTGCCTTGCATAACACACCATCCCCTTGTGCAATAGTAGGGTTGGCAGATAAAACATAACAATCTTTTACAGGGCAGGGCTTCTGTCTAATATTTGACAGATCAGATTTAATTGCCACTATTCTCAGGGTTAAGAGATTTCTATGCATCTTCTAGAGGCCACCACTTCTGCAGAGCATGGACAAGTAGGAATACATTCAAACAGGCAAAAATTTCATCAAAGAAACACTGCAAGTGCAGGCATGCACACGAGGAGGGCTGAACAGAACAGCTGCAGCACCAGGAACCCTGCCTTAGAGATAATTGAGGTTTCTACCTTTTCAGTTTAAAATCTGGCTTATTTCTTTTGCTGAAGTTCTACCAACAGCAAGGCACCACAGCCACCTGCTCTCACACTAAGCAGGCCGTGGGGCTGGAGCATCCTTTGGGAGAGCAGAGCACGGAACATCACAGCAGGCTTAAAGATGAACCACGTGCCACCAGCCAGACACAGAGGAGGAGCAGACCTTAGTCAAACTTTCAGACATTTAAGTTTGGGCACCTCCAAACTATTCAAGTGTCTTAAAACTCCATCTATAATCTCCTCAGCCAGGAAGAGACATCCTGTGCTCTCTCCTCAGTCCTTCTGCAGCACAGCAGCTGGTTAAAGCACAGTGCTCTTGACCCCACTCCAGCAAAACCAAGAGAGAACACAGCTTTAGGGTTACTTCACCTGCCTTGGAGGCCAGCACCAGGTGCTGGGGAGAGGAACAGGTGAGCCCAGCCTGACACAGGTGCCTGGGTCCCAGCAACAGGGACTACTTGTGTACATGCACAGCTGGACACAGAGCAGCAAACACATCTCCCCTTTTGCACTACTCAGATGTTTTCTCGAGGGCTGTGAAGTAAAACATAGGTAAAGGAGCCGAATTTCATGTCCCAGGGGAAAAGAAAACACATCCTGGTGATGGGGAATGAAAGACAAAGCCTTCTCCTGCCCTGTCCCTCCCCATGAGTGATGTGAGCTCCCAGAATAGCTGCTCTGTGTGACCACTGCTCACTGCTCTGGCATGGGAAAACAGGATGGAAGAAGACATGGCCAGACCTGGAACCATCATGAAACTGGTACTTTATTTTGTTGCACTTAAGGAAGGTTCCCCTTGTCCTTCCATGCTGGTCTCTCCTGTACAGTGACAGCCCAGGCTCTGCTCTGTCCTTGCCCTGAGGTCACCTCTGGCTTAAGCGGAAGCTCACAGTGCTTAGCCTTCAGAGACCAACATGTCCTCGCCTCCTGGCAGATCCACTCCTCTGCCCTCCAATGAACTGCCCTGGCAGCCTTCCCTAACCCATAGCACTTCCAGATAAAGGGAATCATAATCTGAGGTCACCATTTGCCCAAGGAAACCCTAAAGCATCAGATGTAATATGGGAATGCCCTCATACCAATTTTATTAGAGCCCTTTCAGTCAAAGGGACCAGTTGGGACAGCACAAGACCCCTCTCAGACAGGGGATGGGGTGTCAAATGAAGCACGTGATCATTAAACTCCAGCTCAATCCTGTGCAGATTCCCCTTTGTGTCACAGCCAACACCAGCCTCTGCACTGCCAACACTCTCCAGAGCCCACACCGGCACCCACCACTGCGGTTTGCTGCACATCACCTGCTCTCCCACTGCTCACAGCTTTCTAACGCAAACAAACGTTTGCCTTAGTCTTTTTCCTCCTTATTTATTTAATTAAGTAAGGTTCGACAGGGCTCGGAGCAACCTGGTCTAGTGGAAGGTGTCCCTGTCCACAGCAGAGGGTTGGAATGAGATGATCTTTAACGTCCACTCCAATCAAACTGTTCTGTAAGTATATGATGATGAAACCTCATTTTTCTGCTTTTCCTGCACACAGCATACCAAGGGCCATGCTGCATGCCCTCCTTGCCACCGTCTGCATTTCCATGTATCTCAAGGAAATGTCGTTTCAGAAAAAATTAGAACAGGAAAAAAGATTAGTTCAAAGTTAAGCGGGCTAAACCCAAGGTTAAAACTGCCATGGGAAGAAGAGCAGCCGGCGTGTCGCCCTGCCCAGAGCCAGCACCCCTGCAGCCTTGTCCTCCCTGGCACGGACAGCCTGTCACCACGTATTGCCCGGCTGTGGGGATACTGCCATGGACTCGCTCAGGACTGACCTGCCACCCCAATAAGTCAGCCCACCTAAAAATACATGTTGCAACATCAGATTGAGTTTTCAAGCTGTGGTTTGGAAAGGAGAAATATGTGAGCTTATAGCCTTACATCTTGTTTGCGACACTAATCTGCATTTATAACTTACACCTGTTTGTAACAGGAATTCCTCCTCACCTCTCTTACACCCCTATTGCAGTTCCACTTACTGTACTCTCACAGCATTACAAGCCCTTGTTTTGTCTTGTCACAGTCACAGACTCTTTCAGGTTGGAAAAACCTCCAGACCGTCAAGTCCCACCATTCCCCCAGCACTGCCAAGGCCACCATTAACCCGTGGCCCCAGGTGGCACAGCTACACACCTGGTAAATCCCTCCAGGGACGGGGGCTCCAACACTGCCCTGGGCAACCTGTGCCAGCGCTGGACAACCCTTCCAGAGAATAATTATTTCCCAATATCCAGTCTAAACCTACACTGAGTTTAGGTGTCCCGCACTGCCCCATGAGCTGGGCACATCACTGGTGTGGCACTGGCCAGACTGAGGGGTGTGACGGGACCCCCGGGGCTGCCAGGGCAGCCTCACTGCTCAGCAGACACCATCTGACCCCATGATGACAGCAGTGGTTTTGTACATCCACACTGAGAAGGGTCATGTCTTCGCTGGGGTTTGGAGTGATATCTCACTGAAATAGCGGCCGAGGGCTGTCAGGGGCACACGGGCCCCACACCCAGCCAGGGGCTCCAAGCTCCAGTCCCCCAGGGCGTGACAGGGGGTCGGGGCAGCCACCGCCCCACAGCTCCTGGGAATGGAGGTGTCAGGCTGGGAGCAGCTGTGCCCAAAGGACAGGGCTCTGGGGGTAAAGCGTGGAGACATGGGCACTGACGGGGGATGTGGGGAAGCAACGCTACAGCCCCAGGGACTGGTTGCAGAAATTTGCTCCCAGCTTCAGCAGGAGGGGGCCAGATGTCCCGGGCACCTGTGGCTGCTGGTGGCCGTAGCCATCCTACAGGGATGGAAGGGAAAACAGAAATACTCCGGTTGGTTGCCACAACAGCTACACACCAAAGTCCTGCTTTTTCATCCCAGTACTTTAGGAAATGAAGGAAGAAGCCACCGGGAGGCAGTGCAGCCCTGCAGACGGTTTCCTTTCCACCAAACGAGGATACTCGAGGGCCCTCAAAACCCATGACAAACAGGAACGCCAGTTCCATTCACCCCTCTGTTCAGGAAGAACACGCTGTGACCATCACCTGGAGACTCAAGAACAGGGAAAGAGAAACAACACAACGCTGGAGCCAGTGAACGGCTCCACATTTGCCTTTGGTCATTCAAGTTGCAAACCTGTAGTAAAAAGCAAAAATTCCTTATTCTGCCCTTTAAATCCTCTGATGAACATCCACCAACTGGTCAGTACAGTCAGACGGGGCTGAAAATATTCCTCGAACCCTGGAACAGCTTTTGGGTTGATACTCAAAAGCCAGTACTAGATTTTGTATCACTTCACTAAGCTTCAGGTATTTGTTTTCTTTCTTCATTTTTACTATCTCTACTTTTTAATGATGCTTACAGGACTCAGAATTGGCCTGTTTTTATAAAATGAAGGGATGGTATCCACAAGGCACGATACACAAGAGAATCTGGATACTGCTTTTCCATCTGTTGCTTATTACCAAATTGCAACTTCCATAAATGGAAACAAATGCCTTATTTGACCATATATTCATACTCGGAGCTGAAAAAAGCAATTCTCTGAAACTTATATAAGCTGAAGTTTAGCACATACAGTATTTCCAAACACACAACAAAGCAGCAGCTCCAGAAACATGATGGGCTCATGAAGGCATTAAAGTACCAAATAAAACATCTTCCAACCCAGTCTGAATAGCACATTATCACCAGGATAAGATAACAGGAGATTTGAAATAAGTCAGTTTTTTGCTTTGATGCTTTCAAAATGAAATCTTGTTTTCAAACATAGGACTTTTTTTACTGTTTGGCAGAAAGACAGCAACGTTTTTGTTCTTTACTGTTCCTCTCCCAAGTGAAGCAACAAGCTCAGAGGAGCAGAGCTGCTTGCTGGGTGCAGTATTGCACAAGAGCATCTCACTCTGAACCAACAGAGTGACTACTTTGGAGGCGGACCAGAACAGAAAACCCCTTCCTGAGCACACACAGAACCAGGATCTACCCATGCTCCCCACTACCTCCCCTGATTTCTGTCCTACCTTAAGCTTCATAGGTCAGGATAACTCAAGAAACCCAGACTTATAACAAGAATTCTGTCTGGCTTTCACATCACACACTTCCAGCTTCTCAATGCTCATGTAGTTCTAGTTCTCACACAGCGTGCCATGTTTACAGCAATATGCACAATTCCTGAACTCGGGATCCAGCAGCCGATCGCTGGAGTTAGAGTTCCATCCCAGGGGAACACACACTGGCAGGGAAGGGACCTGGGGGACAATCAGCAGGAATCTTACACAAAATTGAAGCCCAAGGCAGCCACTTGGAAAGGAGATTGACCACCTGAGAGTCTGTGAACAGGAAAGAGACATTTGGGAAATGTTTGCATCAAGTTAGGGTTTGGATTTGTTTACTCAAACACGCCTCAGACTTTGTGAATGTACACATGTATGCAGCAGAAACACATGTTTAAGGCTGAATTCCAAAATCAGCAATGCTTTGGGATTGCAGAGTCGCTGGGCACGTAAAGGATGAGGAGCAGGAAAGATGTTATCCAAACCAGAGGTCTGCAGCTTCTCCAGCTGAGCCCGAGTATTACACAGGGACCAAAAGAAAGCAACGATCTGTTCTTCAAATTACAGACTGATTCATAAGCAAAGACAATAAATAAAATGGAACATGAAACAAAGCATGTTGAAAGCATCAGTCCTCGAGCCTTGGCTCTGGACATCCTTTTTCCCATATTACTGCCGATTTTTTATTTCCCATTTTATCCTCACAGGAATGTTTGTAGGCTGCTCATTTTGCCATACCACAAATTCAACCCCAGTATTTGTCAGCTCTGTCTCAGGCTGCCTGCCCTGGTCACAGCTAACTGTACTTCAGATCGGTCTGTGAACTGTTAAATTGAAGAGAACAGTGAAGAAACTGTTTTAAAAATACCTTGCAGATATTGCTTTACTAGGTAGTATTTCTCAGTCTAAAATTCATGACATGACTTGTGCTGAACGAGTGCAGTGTCTTAGGTGAAGTTTGGACTTTCAGGACACAGTTTGCCTCTCACAAAGGTGTAATTCATGTTTCCCCCCCATCTCTGTTTCTTAGCCCGTTTCCCCCAAAGCTGATTCTGCCGGTGCTGCAGGAGGTGCCCCACGCCCACCTCCCCACAGGGCCCTGCCAGGGGCTGTCCTTTGAAGAAGCAAGACCTGCTGCACAGAACAAAGCCCGCACTGGTGCCCAGACCTCATTGCTATGGAGTTTTTTCTTTCATTTTGCAAGCAGAAAATCTTGACTTTCTTAATTTGTTTCTCCTCTGAATAGGAGAGGGAAAGGAAAACAACTGGGGGTAATTCTCACCAGCTGCTGGAAACACCAACACAGAAGACCCCAGAGACATTTCTTTATGCAAGAGAAGGTTTGGCCAAAGTGCCACAAATACTTGGCATTTGTATCTGTAGAAGAAAGGTTAAAGCAAGCTAAAAACGTTGTGCTACCAGTTACCCATCCCCTCAAGCCTTGTCTACAGCAATGCCGGGTGGGTGCATTTAAACTCTCCCTGCTGGAAAGTGGGGGCTTAACCAGAGTAAGTTACACCACTCAAATGGGTGTAAAATCATCGTACTGATCTTTGGAAGATCTTCATACTCTGAAGAAACACAGGTCACATCCCGTCTGTGCCAACAGAAGGTCATTCTGTGACAGCACGTGGAAATAACGCTGCCATTGTAGAATCGTGGAATGGCTCTGTCTGAGGGATCCTGGGTCATTTCCCTGCCCTGGGGGCTGGTTTGGCAGCAGCCTGTGCTGTGAAGCTCTAACTGCTGGCTGCTGCTAACCTTCAGTCAGAATTACACTCAGAGGCACTGGAATTTGAGCAGCAGCTGCGTGTCCCACAGTCTCACATGTGCAATGCAGTCACAGAACTGGCAAACCTGAAGGTTTCATCTTGTTTCCACAATCATCATAGTGAAAAGTTATTTCCCAATAAATGCAATTTTAAAGCAAACCTCACACTAACATTCTAGTTGTAACAAATAAAAATCAGCCATTCAGCTAAAATGAAATACAAAACTGAAAACTTGAACCCCCAATACACTCATTTGGGGACATATTCTGCCCGCTCCCCCGTCTGTCTCTCACAGCCATTCTCAGTCAGACCCAGACATCCTGAACCAATGTTTTCCCAGCATTTGCAGCCAGGCTGGAGCTAAGGAGCACCGAAATCTCAGGGAAGTCCAGACCACAGGGGTCTGAATAAGCTGCAATCACCACAGAGTGCTGGCTGCTCAGATCAACCACCTGATGTTCACCCATCACGATGAGAAGAGCAGGGGACATTAACACAGGAGGGGACACAGAACGGCTCTGAAGAGCACGTCAGCTGAGCTGAGTGTTCATGGTCGTACCAGACACCACCCATGTGTTTTCCCAAAACACCCTGTGAGGGACGTGGGATTGCGGGTCACTTCTGGCTGCTCCGAGCTGAGCCAACAGAAATCCCTCCTGGAATAATCTCACCGTGTAAGGTCTAAGACAGAGGATTCAAGCCAGGACCACTTACAGTAGCTCTGTCTTTCAATCCACCAAGCTGTATGAAAACTAGAAGAAAATATTGCAGAAAGCATTTAGTTGATGTTAAAATTCAAACTATTTAAAACCAAAGCAGAAAATACATTACCTCATTGGACACTATTAGGAGGAATGACCCTTTGTGAAAGCAGAGTCATGTCAATACACACTCTGCTTACGAGAAACAGATGAGTGACACATCTGTGTTCAGAGGGGAGTTTGTTCCTCCCTCTCAAGAAGTGCTTAGAGTGGATACATGTGCTTTGGCCTCACAGTAATTCCAAGAAGTGTTGCAGTGTCAAATACTTCTAATAAGCACTAAGGACACGGATTTGCAGTAACTAGTTGTTAGTGTTTATTAACCGAAGGTTCATTACAGAGGCTTTTATTAAGCCTTAAAGCACCTGCAGTGCCCAGCAGGTTGCAGTGCTGCTGCAGGACCCCACAACCTCCAGCAACAGACTCAAGTCTCTCAAGTTGAAGCTGAAATTTCTACCTGACAGAAGGGTGTCACAGGGTGGGGGTCATCCTCTTCTCCGAGGCTACCAGGGATAGAACAAGATGAAACAGCCTCAAGCTGTGCCAGGGAGGTTCAGGTTGGACATCGGGAAGAATTTCTTCACTGAATGGGTTGTTAGGCTTCGGAGGGGGCTGCCCAGAGAGGTGGTGGAGGCCCCATCCCTGGAGGTGTTCAAGGAATGAATGGATGTGACACTCAGTGCTCTGGACTGGGTGACAAGGTGGAGATCGGTCACAGGTTGGAGTCAGTGATCTTGGAGGTCCTTTCCAATCTGAATAAATGATTCTGTGATTCTAAAGCAACTGCAGTGGATTTGCAGTTGCAAAACAACCAAGTTCCTGAGGCTCGTCGCTGCTGCAGCTCAGGTTTCCCCTCTGCACAAAACCAATCCCTGTGCTCCCCCCGGGTGTTTTGAAGTGAAAACCATCTACATTTATAACTCACTAAAACCTTTAAAAACCTCTGACTTTAATAATAATAGTGCAAGCTAAGCAAATAGCTCTCAAACCACTACTCTAAATATTAAATCAGCTCCAAGGCTGTGTTTTGCCTGTGGGAAAGCGAAGGCAGGGATGCGAATTGACTCACTGCTTTGCACAGACCAAGTGACAAAGGCAAACCCGACTGTCAGGGCCTGCAGATTCCCTGGCAGGTCTCACTTTGTGGCCCCATCACTTACAAAAGCACTTTGGAAAGTGGATCCCATCATTTTCTCATGCATAAAGACATTAAAAAGTCGCAAGAGAATCCACAGCATTTGCCAATAACCAACAGAGCTGAGGAAAACAATCAGAATATTAACAAGACTGAAATTTCTGCTAGGATTTGGCCAAGGATTGGACAGAAGGGTATAGCAAAAAGTTCATAGAGACAGTCTCAGAACACAAATGGCATCAGAGAATAAAAAACCACAGCCCTTACTTTTTCAATGGTCAGAGTGATCAGCAACCAGCGTTTCCTGCCCCAGCCCGTCACAGGCCGGTGGCCTCAGGAAGTTCCTTGTGACATTCAGTTAAGCCATGAGGACAATTCTCCCCCGGTGCTCCCGGGGTGCTGCGTGACCACCCAGGCAGCAGGCACAAGGAAGGCAGGCAGCTGCTGGATTCCGGGAAAAAAGGGTTTCTGGGTAGCCTGCACTAAGTATGTTAGTGTGGGACTTCATCCAGCTCCCAGAGCAGTCAGCAAAAGTGTCCCCAGGGTGAACCACATCCCTGTGCCACAGCTCACGGAGCAGGACGGGGTTCACCACTTGGAAGTGACACGCAGCTGCCAGGTTTGACTACAGTGGGATTGAACAGGAACAGAGTTAATTCTGAGGGACACAGGCAACACACTGAATTCTGAAATAAAAATACCTCTCTCTGCAGTTCTGTTGGCTCTAACGAAATGCAATTCTACGAGAAAAAAGGATATTATAAAATTATAAAATGCATTACAGAAGATTCAGCTTCTACAAAACAAAAATCAGCTTTGGCAGTCTGACTTCAAACCACAAAGAGGCAAATGTAAAATTATCGATGTCTACGTTTGAGTGGAAAATCTGAGTTCCTGAGAAACTTCATTTCTGTGGTAATCCTGCTCCAAACAGGAACTTTCACTGTCAGCCCTGCTGTAATCCTGCCACAACCAGAAACTTTTACAGTTTTTCCATGGACTGAATTCTTTCTGGCTAGAAACAAATTCTGGCCTTAGCTGACAGAACCAGTTTATCCCAGTGGTGCTCACAAGCCAGTGTTGACGAGGAGCCCACGCTCTCCGGCAGCACATCCAGGAGCTGACTGGCCCCTCATCACAGCGGCCCTGAGCACAGCGTGGCTCCATTCCCCACCCACAGCAGCCTCCTGCTGTCTGGGAAGGGACCGGAGCCAGGGCAGGGGGTTTCTCTGGGAGAGAGGAGCCTCACCTGCCGCTGGGCAGGGACCCAGCACCGCCACGGCAGCCTGGCTTCTGCAGGGAGAGGAGAAGGGTCTCAGCTTCTTCCACAGATCAAGAGACCCAGGTCCTGGATGTCTGACCCTTCCCTTATCACCTGCAGAACCTCACACTTCAGCAAGGTCAGCACTTCCCCTTGTCAGATTTTCAGAAGAAATCAGAAATGAGAGCTAGGTTCCAGTCAGCCACCCAAGCCGAGGAAACTACTCTCTCTGGAAACGAGCCCACGAGTAAGACATTTCATCCAGGCTCCCTGGCCTGTCTTGCGCTTGAAATAAGGGTTATTTCAAAAACTACACCCAGAAATGTAACACAGGGTCCTAATGGCACTTACAAACAATTTAAACACAACCTGTCTGCGTAGGTGGAAAAGGCTCCCTCCTTCCATTCATTTCCACTGGCTCAGGAGGAAAAACTGCATGGGATGTTCTGGGCTCTTCTCTGAAGTGCAAGGAGAGGGCAGTGGGACATGGACAGAACCCTGAGAGATCCCCGTGCAGAGGACACCCGATGCTCACTGGCATTCCCACCCTAGCTCACGCCTCACACTCACTCCGGCGTCAGCACTGGGCAAGTAACAGGTTTGTGGTTACAGGCAAGGGGCTTCCACCACACGCAAATGGAATCCTTTAGTTTGGAAAAGACCCTGAAGATCACTGAGTTTGTGGAGATACTTCCAGGCAGACGGCAGTGGCAGGGACCAGGGAACAAAGCAGGGAGCAGGGGGAGCTGACACCCCCATGATGAGCACCAGCAGGGCTTAGTGGTATTGGGACAACGAGATGCCAAAGTGATCCCTCCAGGCTGTGCTCCAGCACAGTCTGATCTGCTGAAAGAAGGTGGCAGAGCTTCCCAGGCCCACCCCCAAGGGCAGCCCGAGCTCTGGAGGGCAATGTCCAGGAGCTCCCATGGTGAGGGGACACCTTGGCCAGGTTAATGGCTGGGCTCAGTCTCAGAGGTCTTTTCCAACCTGAATGATTCTATGACTTATGGCCCTGTGTTGCATGCGTGGCAGGGACCACAGGAACTGTAGCAAAACGCCCCCTAGGAAACTAAAATAAAAGCCCCCATAAAACAGGATAGCATTAGATGTCCAGGAAAGCACAGGAGAAAGCCTCAATGAGAGTCAAACTGCTCAGTGCAATGGCTTAAGAAGTGTGAAAGTATGTTACATCCAGAATTCCTGAACACCCTACTGACTTCTGCTTCCATGCAGGGTTTTGGTTTTAACACAAAACTACAGCTCATGATATTGGTGATAGAAAAATAGCAAAGAACAGTGTGTACATCCAGAACAACAGCAGAAACTTCCAAGCCCCTTGTCAAGCCAAGTCAGAAAGGAAATGAAGGTTAAACATTCCCCGTAATGAAGGTAAAACTCCCTCTGTAGAGCACCAGAGCTGCTGACCACACATGACCTGGAGAGGAGAGACTGGCAAGGCTCTCAGTGCCAAGCCCTTTGCGGCTGCGTGCCCCCCCTCAGAGGCTGTTGTGGCACTCAGACACCACATGGGCACATTCGGGCAGTTCCTGGAGCACTCGGGTCTGTGGAAGATGTTCACGTTGTTTATGCTTCCCCACCATGCATTGCTCCTATACTGCTGCTGCTGAAAGCATGTTTCCCTGAGGTGAGTGCTCCTTTCAGAGCTGTTCAGAAATATTTTATTGTCTTTTTAATACATGGAATAAAATCGCAGAAACTGTTGCACACACACTGCTCTGCTGGGTTTGGTTGGGGCTTAAAGCGCCACAGCTGCTTATCTCAGTATCAGGATAAACAAACCACGGGGCTCAGAACTGCACTGCAGGACCTTCGGGGGTGGTTCTGGCCCCAGATCTGGTTTGCAGTGCTTCTTACAGACTTGTACCGCTAATATTAGTACTTATCTTTCTTCAAAAAGCATTTATCCGTGTGGCACAACAGAGAGTTTAGTCTCAGAGCATTCCTGTCCACCATAAATTTAATTGCCATGACAAAAATCTCATTGCCATTTCAGGCCAACTTGGGACACGAGGTCAGTGGGGTTAAACCCCTGGGGGCTCTGAGTTGGCACCTATGGGAACTCCTACCAGAAACTGCATCCTCCCAGCCACGGGAAACCAGAGAAGCAGAGCGAAGAGACAAGAGTACAAGATCTCTGTGAGGCTCCTCCAGCTGAGTGGAGCCGATGGCATTTGCTAGATATGTTTAATTTCATTTTTACCCTCACATATATCCAGACACATTCAGCTTCTCAAGCCAGCGAGGACTCGCATAAACATCTGAACTGGGGAAAAAAATAATGGAATGCTGGCAGAAAAAGTGAGCCAAATGTGTTTGTCAGAGGCACTTGGATTTGCAGGATTCAGCCCTCTACAGCCAATTCAATCCTTGGAAATCAGTGGGAGTTTACCCATGTCATCACTGGATCAAAATTTGGTTCCTCATCCCTGCTTGCCATGACCTAGAAATTAAATCCAGCTCATACACAACCAACCAGGGATTTTCTACATGTAGTCACAAGGGAAAACTCTACAACAGGAGCAGAGGAAGCTCTGTGGCACTGTTACTTTGGTTTAGGCTTGAACCGATATCAGGAGGGGAAAGGGAAAAGCCAACAAGAGACCATCCACAGAAGAATGACACATGTTTCTTATTCTTCTGATATCAGAGATGGATGAGAGTGAACAGAGTGCACCTCCTGGGTCAGTGCAGATGGTGTAGAACCTGCCTGCCTTGGAGGCACCCAGAGCTCAGAGCCTGGCCCAGGCGCCTGTCAGTCATGGGTTACTGCAGGTCTCCATCCTGGTCAATACTTCATTCACTACCCTTGAGGCGCTTTTCCATTTCTTGGAAAGCAGCACCAGAAGCCCAGTGATGTTCCTGGTAAGACGCTGGTGGGATATTCAAACATCCAGCCAGGACAAGCACACACAGGCACAGGAAAGGGACCTACCATCACCTCAGGGCTGGCACTTCATGGGCAAAGCTCACCCTAGGCAACAGCAACTTCCTCAGGGCTGTTTGAGTCAGCAGGGTGAACCCTCCCAAGAGCTGGGGTCTACAGAAGCTCCCCACCTTGTCCTTGATCCCTTGCTGCTCCTGCCCTGGGACCTACAGTGCAAGCCCAGCACTGCAGCTCCCAGCGGGAATCTCACAGACTCTTGGTACTACTCTGCGACTGACACAAGAACCAAACTGGAATAAAATGTTAGTCTCAGTTAGGCATCATGCCAACACAGGATCTGTGGTGCACAGAAGCCACCAGTTTTGCCCCCAACACACCGGATTTTAATCTCACAACTGTCGCATCCTTCTTGTGAAGTCACTTTGGACCTCACATTGTCAGCAAAACCAGAACAAAGCCAAAGGCTTTCTGTTAAACACACAGGAGATAAAACAAACCAGAAACCAAGAACATGTGAATTTACAGCTAAGCACTCATAGACAGCAACTCTCTGGTCTTGTCTAATCTCAGCATCAGAAAATGTTTTCCCAGGAAGGATTCAAAATGAACTGAGTCTTTTAGAAAAGGAAGGAAGCCAAGTTGTCCTTTTTCATTCTTTCCTTTCAGTGAAAAAGGAACTTTGAAAGTATTTTCAAGAAAAGGAAAGGCTACTTTAGTTCAAATGCTGGAAAACCAATCACTTTGCCCAGGTACAGTTTTGGGTTATTCATCTATCAACACTGTCCAGGAAACTTCCCTTCCTCGGCTGCTCTGAGGACACGGCCTCTGCTTGAAGGAGAGAAAGGTCAGCATTGCTTTGACACTGCTACAAGGATACACCACTGGGTACCAGCTTGCTTGGAAGTGCAAGTTAGAGCACAAAGAAAGGAGGAAGAGACATGAAGCTGCTTTAAAACCACCCATTCTCTACTTCCAATGGGTAATCAGTGCCTGATTCTCTGCTATGAAACAAAGGAAAATATGTGCAAAATGTTCACAAATTCAGAGGAAAATCTTCTGTGACTAAGTACAGCATTTACTGCAAATAAATCCAGTGTTTAGAGATCCGCTTTTCCAAGTGCTTTGCACATAAACAAGGCTCTATTAATATGCTGGCAGAGGTTTAAAAACCATTTAATTTCAGAAGTCCCCTCTGGCTCAGGGCTGCAGGGACAGCTCGGCAGGACAAACCAGCAGCTGGACTTTGATCAAGACCAGCTTCTGGCCACCGGTTTCCAGCTCACAGCTACAACACAAGCCCAGTTGCAGCGTGTTACAGAGCTGAGCTTCCTTGGGACGTTGTTTGTGCACGTATGTTAGACAAGTATCATCAGCCCTGAGACACTATTGAGAGAAGAGGTATTTTCCCTTTATCCCCCAAAATGCTGGAAAACAGGAAAATGAGGTAAATGTTGCAGAAATAAGAACAATATCACTGGGGTTTGCAAACGGAGCTGCTGAGCACGTGGCTCGAGAACTGCTGAAAGAATTAAGGACACATTCCTTTTGGCTTGATTCAACAATTTTCTTCATATAAGAATTGCAGCATTAAGCTGAGTGTTGTGGAAAGGTAAAAGAACTACCAGCTTTTAGCAGAGACTTACCAGTTTTAAATAGAAAGCTCTCAGCCTGTGTTCACAACCTGCTGTAGTTTTACCCAAGACCAGCATTAAAATCTTTATTGATCTGATTATTTCCAGTTACTTGTTTCAGCCCTTCAAAACCAGAACCATCACTAATATCCTAATCAAAGTGAAGGTTATTTGTACAGCACCGATGTATTGTCCCTACAGTCTCTCTAAAGTCAATGTTTTTTTCCTGATGCAACAACAAAATTCAGCCATGCTTTTGGGTTTGACCTGTATTCAATTAAAGACTCAGTAAGACAGTCAAAGTTTGAGATTCCTAACGCAGCACATTTAATTTCCAGATGCAAGCCAAGGAATAAACAGAAAAGAACATTTATTTTAGTGGCTGTCGAGTTGCTTCCAAGTTTTCTCTCTATCCCACATCCCTCACAGAAAACTAATAAATAAAACCAGATTACACTGGGCTGAATGCAAGGAATCCCAAATCCCAGAGCCTGACTGCACACCAGAGGATCCCTGGTTGCCCAGGTGTCCCAGGGGACCCTGCAGCACCTCCTGCCCCTGGAAATGCCAGGCAGAGGCTGCAGGTGAGGAGCATGGTGCTCCCCCAGCACGGCACCACAGTCTGTCCCAGCACTGCCCCTCCTGTGCTCCCCAAAAGGCCGAAATTTGCATTAAGGGTTATGCAACAGGAACAGGGAGACAAGAAACTGGAGTAAGAGGTAGGGCAAATACGTGGAGGTTTATTCTATTTTGATCTGTATGAAAGCATCAGATTTCTTGACTTCCAGCACAGCAGCTGGATATTCTATAGCAGGTTTTATGGAAGAAAATAGTGTTTTGGAATACTTCGCAGCATTCATCCTTGGAGAGTCTATTACATTCAGTAATGGAAAGGACATTTGAACCGACTGATGGTTCCGACACAAACCAACATACAGCAAAGTCTGAACCACACAGCACATTCCAAACCAAACAGAACACGAGAACAGGCCCTTAGGGAACCGGTAAGGAAACACTCTGCTCTCCACCACCCCCTCTTGCCTTACATACACCCCCTATAGAAATCTTTTGTCCATCCAGCACTGCTGAAGAGTGTCTGACCTCATCCTTTCGGCTCAGGATCAGCAGGATATGCCAGAAGAGCTGGTGTGACAATGACATTTCCTTCCCCATTTCCTCTTGTCCCAACAAACACCCACAGACCGGGGTGCCACCTCCCATAGTCACAGCAGGGTTCAAGCTGACAGCCCAGTGTTGGGGCAGGGCCCTGTTCCACACCTGGCTTAGAGCAACGACAACCACCCAAAAGCATTCCCCAGGTAAATAAATGCTATTATAAATAAGTCTATAGACTTCTTTGGATGTGTCAGATTGGACTCTGGATTCATGGGATTGGAGGGGAATTCACTTGACTGGTAAAAACAAGTTTGTAGGAGCTTCTGGGCCCAAGGGACCTGGATCTGTGCTATTGCCCATACATCCCTAGCTCAGAGCCACCCCACCAAGGTAAAGCTCAAAGTATTCTCGAAATACCTTTAGTCACATAATTAATTCAAAATCCCCCCTTTCCTTATAATAAGCAGGTCTATAGCACAATCTAAGGAGCACAAGCCTTTACCCAGCACCTTTACTGGGTTTACTGGGAGTCCCACAGAAGCTCATTCCAGTTCAGTAGCAGATGCTCCTGCACATCCCCCTTCACGTTACCCAGGTCGCTGCTCCTCAAGACATGAGACATTCAAACTGTGTCACAGTGTTACACTGAACTCTGTGCACTTCATCAAACCTCAGACATTTCCACCAGCACAGTTAAAAACAAAACCATCATTTTTTTTAATTGCAGAGCCGTGTTGCATTGTGTAATAGTTCAGATACTTTCCTGCATATGTATGAGGTAAAACACAACCTGGACAACACAACAGAGAAAGAAACTGCACAGTGTTACTCAATGATGGAGCAAAATTGGCCAACAGACTTCAAAAACCTCATCTGGAGATGTTTGGGAAGCGGTGTTTGGACGAGACCTTGATTTTCCCTGGGGTGATCCACTTTAAGCCAGAACACAAAACAAACATGTTAAATCTAATAAATGACACCACAGTGTGTTTTAAATATTGAACCAGACCACATACACGTTAGAGCTCAAAGCGGGGCAGTCAGCGAGCATTTAGTTTTATCAGAGCACACAGCCATGACCAGAGCTCCAGAAAGCCAAGGGCCACACAGCAGTCCCTGGAAACCATCAAAGAAGCCACAGGACAACACTATTAAGACAAAAGTAGCAGAAGAGACACTGGGAGATCATCACCCAGCTATAACCTCGTGATCTCAAGTAGGAGAATTACAGTTTTTAAAAGTGGTTTAAACTAGGTATTTTACACTTGAAAGTGGATGAGAATTACTCTGATGAATATACAAATGGAGAAAAAGGAGAAAATTACAAGTTTAGGCTCTTCACTTTTCACTTTTTAATCCATATCATGCTTTCACATGCCTTCTCCTCCCAATCAATCCTTCACATGCTATTCCAGAGGGAAATTATTCTATCACTTAGAGCCAAAGGTTTTAAAAGGGCCCAGCAAGGGACCACCCTCTCTGCCTTCATTAGCTTGTCCATGCCAGTTCTCATTTAGCACACGTAGCCTGAAAATCCACACATTTACTGTTTGCTGGCACAGCTATAGCAGAAAAGCCTTCTAATGCAAGTTAAACTCACACAGAAAAGTGTAGTTCTGATTTTTTGTGATCCACCATAGCAAGGTCAGCAAGTGAAATAACGTCCAATAGCTAAAAACATTCTTACTCGCTCTGCTGTGAACAAGAACATCCCAGAGCAGCATTCAGGCTTCCTTACCTGCAGAACAGGAACCTTCGCTTCCCTCCTCCCAACATTTCAGCCTAGAAAACCTGTAATTTTGTAGCCTTGACCTTGACTTAGAAAAACCCATAGAGGTATCCCTGCATTCATGAGGTTTCTCGCATCCTGCAACTGGCAGTCTCCAGTCATGAGCCCCAAAACAGGGAATGGGACAGAGCAGAGAGCACCCGGCCTTGCCAAAGAAGGTCTGGCCCTCTGCCTGCCTTCAGTGGTCCCCGGGGCTGTGTGCCTGGCATCAGGTACCGGTGCCTCACCCTCTGACACCTGAAAGCAATGCAGCTCTCTGGCTGATCAGAAATGCTGACCAACTGAGAGCAGCACCAACCAGGTGGGCAGGGGAAAGGCTGTGGCTGACACCTGCAAAGCTAAACCACCCTGCTTATACATTGTTTACTTAACAATAGAACACAGTACAGAAATACACTCTCACCTGTAGCGTGGGAATAAACAGCCATAACTCGTTTCCCTTACCCAGAGCTATCTGTTGGCTTTTTGGGTGAGGGTAGGGGTCGGTTGGTTGTTTCGGTGGGGATTTCTGTTTGTTTTTTCAGCGACTTAGAAGCTCAATTAAAGGCCAGTGCGCAGGGTCACCTTCAGGAGATGACAAGTTCTTATTCTACCACAAACAAAAATTATCCACTGCAAGGATCAGCTTTTGGGTTGTTTTCTGTTGGCTCTGAGGTGTTCAGATCATTGCTAATGAACTACAGGACCTTTTCCTCTAACCACTGCATCAAACCTATAGGTTACATGGGCTATAGGTTTATGAACTTGCTGCCCACATCCTGCGGATGTAAATCCATAATGTACAGTGGCTATCAAGAGACACTGACGTGCCCAATTAAGCATCCTCACACTATGCCTACAGAGAGCAAGACAAAGACCTCAAAAATCTGGTTCAGTGCTGCTTTTGCAATTCAAACCATGAAAAAACTTCCAGCCAATGTTTAAGATGAGCACTGAAAACATCTAGCCTGCACCTGCAGAAGTGCTTTAGCAGGAGTGTCTGTTTTGGTTCAGCTGCTGCTGGAGTGGATTTGCAAGTGACTGTGTCTGCCTGTGAGGTGGTTTGACAGCAAAGATCTCATTGAGAGCACAGGAACCACCGACGGTGAGTGGCATTGCAGATCAAACACAGAATTACTCTGGTTGAGGATCTGCTCCAGTAATGAGGAGAGCAGATCTTTTCCAGGCACACTGAGTGTTAAACAGGCTTTTCCTCTAAAATGGAGTGCCAGACAACTCCTCCCTTTATGCCCATCTCTAACAGCTGCCCAGGTGAAAGAGAAATTGTCAGTATCACAGCTTTCCAAGCAAGAAAATACAGACCTTTCTCAATTAAACAGGCTATGGTTTGCACACGTGTGTGAAATGCAACCAACAGGAGCTCTTGCTGTGGCTGCCCATGCCGTGGATGATTTGCAGAGTCCCAGGTCATCTGGGCTGGATGGAGTTCAAAAGCAGCAGCCAGTGGGGGTTCCCGGCCCTTCAAACCCCATGTGGACATAAACAACAGCCCATCCCACCCAGGAAAGATGGATTGTCTCCAGCCCGCCCAGCTGAGATTCCCACCAGTCAGTGGGAGCCCAGGGAGATCAGAAGGAATCTGAAGCACAGAGTTCCACGGCTGCAGGCCCTACTGGGGACAGAAGGGTGCAGGAAGGCAACCATGGCCCAGTCCTCTTCACATATATTCCTCTGAGGTCCTACTTGGTTTCCTGGAGCGTGGCATCACTGCCCTGTGGACACAGATGAGACTGACTGTCCCCAAATTCATATTTGCACCAACACACTGGCAGCTCCAAACACAGACCATGATTCCAGGGTCTATCACTGCTTTGCTGGGAGCTCGTCCAGCTCATTACAAAGGAACAAAAGTGTCTAACTGTGGCCTTGAGCCACAGGAGAGTTGTACCTAAGTGTGTTATTTTGAAAATTCCCAACAAGGCATTTGGAGGGTCATGTCATCCTTTTCAAGGCGTCCAGCAACCCACTGAGGCACTGAAAGAATTTGGCCAGCAAAACGCTGTGAAGGAAAAGAAAAACATGAAAACATTTTGCAAAGGGCCTTTAAGGAGAACTGGCACAACACAGAGAAGAGAGAGCATGAGGAGAGAGAAACTGAGGCAGAGTGGGAATGCTGTGTGGCAGGAACAGAGGCACCTGCAGACCTGGTCTGGGAAACAGCTGGATCAGTCTGACAAGAGAACAGTGTGATGTGGGAGGGAACAAGCAATGTCTGCAATGGAAGGACAAATTAAAAATCAAACATCATCCAACAAAACCCAGGTACATCATTCAGGTACCTAATTCATATTAGCATTGTGTAAAAAACCCTTTTGCTGACACTGATGAATGAAACACATCAGGGTGGTGTTCTGCAAAGTTGTGTTCCGCCCCCTGAATGTAATTTCTATTGACTGCTTTAAATGAAGAGATCATCTTCTGTTTCCTTCAAGATCCCAGCTCTGTGGATCAGCCCCACCATAATTTGCCTGAAGGAAACTGGTAACACACGTGAAGATCCAGAGACTCCCACAACAGCCCCTGATGGGCATGAACCACATCCAGATTCCCTGTGCTGGGCTCTACTGCTTCCCCAGGAGTACCAGCATCATTCTTAATACCAGAGTAATGAACAGGGCTGCCCATTAGAGATGCAGAATCCCTGCCTGAAAAGTAAGGCTGTTCATATTTTCCAAGAAAAAATAAGGAATCATTCCTCCCATACATCAGTTGCTTTCTGTGACTTCATTCCCTGAAGTTTGAGTTATTTTCCACTGACTTGTTTGTGCTGAGGAAGAAGAAAAAGAAAACGCTCATTAAAAAAAGTAAACAAAGAAACTGCAAAGTAAACGAAGAGCCCCAGCGAGGGCTCTGACGGGTCGGGTTAGTGCGTGTGCTTGGGAAGTCTGGTGTATCTGATTCCTGGCGTTCCTCAAGGGCCCAGAGCTGTAAGTGGTGTTGGAGTGTGTGACACACAGAGCTTAGTGCTGGCACCGGGGTGCTGCCACAGCCCAGTGGGGAGATTGACTGGATAAAAGATCTTGGTACTGAAGTTTGAGACGTGAGTGTTGCACTGACAGCCTGATCCAAGGCACGGGAGAGCTGAGCTGGTCCCTTGTGCTTCCTCAGGTGTTGATGCACTTGTGCGCAGCCTCCAACCCACCTGCCCACTGTGACCTGCACCCGCTTCCAGGAGCACACCAACCACACAGGTGACCTGTGGAGCAGTGCTGCCTTCCATCCTGGCTTGGGCAAAGGCAGGTTATACCACAGAAAGGTGTGTTAGGAACTGAACTGATGAAAAATGAACTGAAATTGTGCTCCAGTTTTGGTATGTACAGTTTGCTGTGCAGATCCACTTCATGAGCATTTCCTTCACTCAGATTTCCTCTTCACAGCACTCCTGAGCTCACACTCAGTCACACTTTCTTGCCAAAATATAGTTCCACTTACCAAAAAGCTCCCTTCATTCTCCCCAGTAATGAATTCCAGCTAAACCAATGTCCTTCTATGTCAGACATGAATTGAAAGCAAAGCAGAGTGCTCAGCACAGGTTTGTAAAACTATTGTGTTGTCCATAGGGCTGCCCTGGGAAATCCCAACCACATTATAATAAAATATTCCACATGTTCTTCTGTCGCCTTGGAGAAGGAGAACTTCGTATCTCTTGCAATTTAATGCTCTGTCTCTCAGAAGTGAGACAACACACAGCATACCCTGAGATGAAAACTGTTCTTAAAATGTTGACAAGGTCCATTGTACATTTAAAATATTTTCTTTCATATTAATGCAGATTTTCAGGTATGTGCTTTAGGAAAGCATTCTCAGAAGAAACTTCGGTCCTGATTCTACCACAAATTACAGAGACTGGTAGAAATAATTAAAAAATATTTTTTACCTCATGTTCACACCCACAAAAGCACAGCATTACAATGTGCTGCTCCAGAACCCTTTCCAGTAGGAAAAAAACCCTCATAAAAGCAATTGATGCTTTACCTTTACGTCTGTAATTAAGATGGAGAAAATGCACCTAATGATAGACCTGCCACCCTCTCTATCACTCAGGGGAACAGAATTCAGTGTGAGCTCTCAAGCTTTTCCTGGCTCTCAGGGTGGCACCTAAAAATGCCCGTCCAAGATTCAGTGCAGAGCTCAGCTGAGGTGGTGGTGTTTTTCCTGAGACCCCAAGTGCCCATTGCACAGGCAGGTCAGTGTTTCTTGGCATAAGCTTCCAAGGGGAATCAAAGTGAGATGATCCATGTTTCAGAGAGACAGCTCCTGAGATGATAAAGAACATCAGCCAGCAAACACCACAAGCAGAGTTTTAGCTGGCTTACACAGAGCATCCCATGCCTGCCAACTTCCTGAACTCCCACAGCTCGCATTTGATTTTGAGTTTGTCTGAACAATTTTAGAACTTTTAAGAGATATATTTGAGGCTTTATCTTATCTTTAAACCTTTATCCTACCATTACATCTCAAGTGGAACAGATTTGGTTTGTCCTAGCAGGAGGTTTGCCCTAGAATGGCACACTCAGCACACTGCCGTCCGTCGAGGCTGTCAGACACCGTTCAGCCGAACAGGAGCTGGAGCGCTGACGGGTTCGGTCTACAACGGGAGAGAAATTGTCCCTCCAAAACGAACTGAAGGTGTCGTCGGCCGGTTTTTGGAGTGGTCACGCACGAGTTCCCCCCGACGGCAAATCGCTGTCTGCGGGTCGCTGTCGCCGCGGCCCCGGGGAAGGGGCGGCGGGGCCGGTTCCGCAGCATCCCCGGCAGAGGCGGCTCCTTCCCGAGCGGTGCCGGGCGGGCTGCGGGGGCCCGGCGGGCCCGCGGGGACCCTCCGGGAGGAGGAGCCGCTGGCGGGTTTGTCCCAACCCCGGACGCTCCCGGCCAGGTGCCGCCGCCGCCCCGCTCCGCGCACGGGAGGACGGGCGGCCGGTCCCGGGCCGGGGGAAGCGCCGCGGGGTTGGGCGGGGGCTGCGGAATGAGTTAATTTTGCTTGGAATCGTTCCTGGCAGGGATGGAGCTGACGTGTGGAGACGCCTCCCGGGGATGAGCCGCCGGCGGAGCCGAGAACGCTCCGCGCAGCCGGGCCGGGAGCGCGGCTGGGACACACCGCGGGCACGGCTGCGGCTCCCCCGGCTGATTCCTGCGGAATTCCAGCTTTCCCTGTGAGCGGCAACTACCGGCACATCGCGCCGGACAGGGGCGGCGGGGCAGCTTTCAAGTGACTGCGTTTTGGGTCATGACACCGCTTAGGGGAAAGCCGAGAATTTGGGGGCTGCTTCGTGGGCCGGTTTTTCTTTCAAGTTAAAAATTCTTCTCGTGCTTATGGCTTGAGCCCGAGCGGCTCCGCTCGGCTGTCGCTATAAACGCCCGTGTGCTCTGTTCCCCTGCAGGAACCCGTGCGCCCGCCGCTGCTGTTGGGGATGACAGTGTAGGATCCCCGCAGGATGGCCCCGTGCGGAGAACGGGCCCTTTGGCTGGGGGCCCTGCTGGCCGCCTGCCTGGCCACCCTCCCGGGCATCGCCGCTTGTCCCCGGCCCTGCGCCTGCCACGGCCCCGCCGAGCTCCACTGCACCTTCCGCTACTTCAGCGCTGTCCCTCGGGGCATCCCCCCGGCCGTGCAGCGCATCAATCTGGGGTACGTGTAACAGCAGGATCTGCAGCGTTCTGACCAGTTAGCTTTCAACACCTGGCAGAGCAATAATGAAGAGTTTTCAGATTTAGAGCGAAAAATTAACCAAAGCAATGAATATATCTGTAGAGTTTAATGTTCTGTCTGCAGTGCTCAGCAGTGGCTGCAGTCACAGCTAGCAAAGCCTGAGACCACTCACACTAAGGAGAAATTCGGGGGATCTAGCACAGGGAAAGTGAGAACTTCAGAAAGTTTTCAACTTAATTTCTTTCTATTACCTGAAAAACATGGATCTGTAGCATGGAACTGAGGAGTGTGAAACAGAGAGAATTCAGTGAAATTGAATATGTTTATTAAAATCTTCAGAGACTTTGCTGTGAGTTTAGAATGTTGCAGAGCATCTATGCTTTCATCTGCTGGGTTCACGGGAAGTCACACGTGTCTGGCCATGTCAGGTCCACGGTGGTTCTGTTCCATGTGTGGTTAAAAGAGAAGGGAACAGAACGTGCCCAGGCTCATCTGGCCCCTTTATGCAGTTTCCAGCAAGTGTCCTCTGTCATAAATCAAATTATGAGACCCATCAGCAGTATTTGACTAGCCCCTGTATCCGTTTTAACACACATAACTTTTGAATCATCCAGATGTGTCTGCAGAAAATATAAAAGGAATTTTTCATGGATGTAGTAGTGAAGTCAACACTGTCAGACAAACAGATATGTTTCGTGCTTGCCATTATTCTCTCCATCCACTGGGAATTCAGATGTCAGAACACTGCCTTGGAAAACTGACCAGGTTTTGTACTAACATGAAGGAATTACTTGGAATTTCATCTTGGCAAACGTAAGAGCTGCCTACCTTTAGCCAAAGAGCAGTTCTTCTCTTTTGGTTGGTCGGTTGGTTTTAAAAGGTGTGAAGTGCAGCTGATTAAACCCATCTGTTACAGCTACAACAGCCTGCGAAAACTGAACCCCACAGACTTTGCTGGCCTGGAAAACCTGGAGTTACTGATGCTGCACAGCAATGAGATCAATATGATCCCCGAGAAGGTGTTCAGTGATTTACGTTCACTACAGGTAAGAACTAAAGGACTCAATGTTAAATTTTGTTATCGCTTAAAACAACTTTCAGTGATAGAGGTAAACAGCTTCCGAGTAGTCGACTGCAGCATCTCGTTTTCGTGTCTCTTACCCTATCCATACGAAAGCTGAGGGCCTTCAAGGTCCAGTGTCCTAATGGGAAAGGTCTTTCCTTCCCAGGTGGGCACTCAAGTACAGTGTAAAGAGTGTGATGAACACGTTGGTAGACATCTGTCAGCAATCTTAGCAGGCGACTGCAGTTGGAACTCTCTCACACGGGAGAAAGATTGCAGAGTTCCAAGTACAATGTCTGAAGGAGGAAACTTATCTTTGCTAATTTGTTAGCCAGTTGTTTGGGGGATTTTGAGCGTTGTTTTTCACTGAGATTTCCCTTCCTTTTCAATACAGTCCTGTCCCTTTCTACCCTTTGTGAAAAAAAGACCCTCACTGTTCAGAAGCTGAACACATTCCATATAAACACTTTAAAGAAACTCCAGTTCCCTGACATTCCCGGTCTGGTGAAGGACTTTCACTGCACAGAGCAACTGTCAGCAGGATTTGTTATAGTTCTTATAACATGGTATAATATTATGCATTTGTTACTTTTTCCATCAATAGGTCTTAAAAATGAGTTACAACAAGGTCAGAGTGCTTCAGCAGGATGTGTTTCATGGCCTGAAGAGCTTGGTACGGCTGCATATGGACCACAATCACATTGAGTTTGTGAATCCCAATGTTTTCTATGGACTCACTTCCCTGAGGTTGGTCCACCTGGATGGAAATTTACTTCATCAGCTGCATCCAGACACTTTTGTCACCTTGCGCTATAGCCAAATATTCAAAATATCCTTCCTGAAGCACATCTCTTTGTCTGACAATGTGCTGACTTCACTTCCACAAGAAATGTTTTCCTACATGTCAGGGCTCGAGAGCATTCACCTTCATGGAAACCCCTGGTCCTGTGACTGCAGCTTGCAGGGCTTCACTGAGTGGGCACAGGAGAGACCAGGTGAGCTCAAGGCCTTGGTTATGTTTAAACCTGTTTAATCCTGTTGTAGCATCTTATTCTTACTGATACAAGTAATTGTCTTCTATTAATTTACTTATTCCCCCAGAAAAGACTGGAAGACAGGATTTTTTGTAGGTGTGTGTAATCAGGATAAAGAGATAAATACCACTCAGCTTCCCAGTCTAAATGTATCTGGTGGTCTTAACACATTCCCAAGTGCAGCTTTCCTTAATGGAATATTTTCCTTGGCCAGTCCAAAGCTTTTATGCACCAGGAGAATCCACAGGGAGTAAGAAAGCTAACTTCCATGGAACTGGCAAAAGCGAGGGCCACTTTGCACTAAATTCTTCAAAAAGGAAATAGGGAACTCAAGGGACTCGAGGAGTTTCTCTGCTGCTGCCGTTCATACATCACTTTAGCATTTGGTTTCATTTTATTCAAAAGAACCACTTTTTAGTACCTATATGTCATTTTTAATGCTAAAACTTGTAGTGTAGAACCTGACTCCAGTTTTCTTCCCTTCAGATGTTATAAAGTGCAGAAAAGACAGAAGTTCTGGTGCCCGGCAATGCCCAGTCTGTGCTAGTCCCCAGAATCATAACGGGAAAAGCTTGGTGGATCTTCCTTCTGCATCTCTCACCTGCAATAAGCCAGTCATCCACAACTCCCTGAAATTCAGAAACCTCACAGTGCCGGACGATGGGGATTTCAGTTCTGTGTCTCCCAAGGACTTCATAGCTCCGATAGGATCCATGGTTTTGAACATGACTGACCAAGGAGGAAATCGAGGCCACTTGGTTTGCAATGTCCGAAAACCTAAAGAAATGTCTCCCATCTCATTTGCCCAAGACGGCAGCAGCACGGTGCTCAGAACCTCCTTCTCAGCATTCCTGGTGTGTGGTATCGATTATGGACACATCCAGCAGCTGTGGAGCATCCTGGCACTGTACAGCAATTCTCCCTTGAAATTGGAGCGGACTGTCCGGGCAACTGACGTGCCTTTTGTTAGTTACAAATATAAGCAGGTCTACACTGAAAAAGATGAACTTTTCACCAATATTGAGGCTGACCTGAGAGCTGAGCCAGCCTGGCTGATGCAGAGCACGGTAGCATTGCAGCTGGACAGGACAGCGACCACGCTCAGCACGCTGCACATCCGCTACTTCACCCATGCCCAGGTCAGTTTGCCCAGCGCTGACAACAGCCAGGGGAGGAATAACTGGGCCATCATCTACAGGGACAACGGCACCCAAAGGGAGCACAGTGTGCTAGCTGGGGGGGCTGTGGAACTGGGGTGCCAGGCAGCTGGGGTGCCAGCCCCTGCCGTGGAGTGGGTATTGGCTGATGGGAGCAAAGTGCGAGCTCCTCACGTCAGCGAGGATGGGAGAATCATCGTGCTCAGAACCGGAACGCTGACCTTGAGGACGGCTGATGTGTTTGACACGGGGCTCTATCACTGCATTGGCACAAACGACGAGGACGCCGACGCTCTCACATTCAGGATCACAGTGGTCGATCCTCACGTGGAACACAACAGTGTAAACGGAGCCCGGCTGTCGACAGCTGTTGGCAGCACACTCCACCTGCCCTGCACATCCACAGCTGCTCCGGATGCTGCTGTCACCTGGGTGTTACCTGACCACACAATTCTTCGTCAGTCTGTAGGAAACAAACATGTTTTTGACAATGGTACCTTGAGAATAGAAGGGGTGACAGAGCAAGACGGTGGCTACTTCCAATGCATTGCAGCCAACCTGTACGGTGTCGACCTTTTGGTTTTCCAAGTGCTGGTGAGACAGGATGAAACCACTCCAAAGAAAAAGCTTGGAGCTGTGGGACAGTGGGAAGAGGGTGACGGCTCTGGCAATGCACTTCTGGGCTCTGCTGCAGCACAGACACATCCCTCAGCCACTCCAACCACCCTGACAGCTCATCCAGAATCTGCTGCATCAGCATCCAGCATCCAGGGCACACAGAGTGCTCATCAAAGGAACAGCCACGGGAAAACATCTCGCAGGCCCTACAGGAACAGAACAGGCAGGCGGCTCAGGGGACACAGGAGACAGTTTGTTTCCTCAGGCAGGAGAGCTGATCCGCAGCGCTGGGCAGCCTTGCTGGAGAAAGCAAAGAGGAACTCGACACTGACAGACAAACGAGCAGAAGTTGCAACAGAGCCACCCATTCAAGTCCAAAAGTTCTCAGAGGTACCTGGGGATGAGGAGGAGACATCTGGTGATCTTGGATCTCCAGAAGAAGAATTCATGATGCCAGTAACAGAGAGAGCCCCAGCACCGGCTCTGGGAGGAGCAATAGAACAAGTGATCACTGCAGGGCCCAAGGGGCCTGTGAGTCACAGTCCTGCCAGGAAAACCTCACTCCTGGTCACAGAGCCCTTGACTCCTCTACTCTCTCCTTTTCCACAGTCTGTGTCACCTGGCAGCAGAAGGCCAAAACCTACAGACTCATGGGAAAGATCTGATTTGAGTCAAATATCAGCAAATGGTATAAAACAATCAACCATATCAAGTGGAGCAAATGGAACATCCACACCTTTCCCTGCCGAGCAAAGGCTGGTATATTCTGGGCAAAGTAATAACCAGCATCTAAAATCTGCATCCACGACACCCATGACAGAAGGTACAGACACCAGCAAGGCAGTAGCTCCCCAAAACACACCGGACAAGATAAATGTTTTTACTGGGTCTATTGATAAGGTTTTCACCAAAACAGATCACCAGGTCCCTGTGGTGACAGTCAGTGCACCAAGACCTGAACTTGGTCCCATTTATTCTCATACTGTGCAGAAAGGAGGAACCCCTACGCCACCACTGGCCTTGACTATCACTACTCAACAGAAAATTCGGGTTATCCAGGACGTTCCAACTCATACACCCCAGCTTCAGCAGCAGTATGGAAGACAAAGGAAAATTCCTGGACGGAGACGAATTATTAGACCAGGACGTATCCCAAGTATGAAAGAGCACCGATACAATTTTGGGAAGCCAGGATCTGCCAGAGGAAGTACAGCTGTGGCTGCAGGTGTACAACTGAATATGAAATATGTATCAAATATACCAACCTTAAATAATTTAAGCAGCTTCATCAATTCATTTAGCCCAGAAGCACCCCTGTCCTCCCCGTCCACCATGAATATACCATTGGAGCACCCTGTGGGTACCCATCAAGACACATTGTTCCTCAAGGAAGAGGAAAACAAACATAGTGCAAGGCAAAAAGATGCTACCACAGCCATATCTGTCACTACAAAGGGCACTGCCACTACTTGCAACCCTACCAAACTGCTGGGTTTTAAGCCAACAGTTACACCTCTTGTTACTCCTCAGTCTGACACCAGAATTACCAAAAGTAAAATATTCAGAGTGGGAGGAAGAAGGGGTCAGAGGAGGAAGAGGCCTCCTAAAACATCTGCCCCGCAGCGTATGGCTGCAGCCCACAGCACTGCAGCCACCCCAGCAGTGAGCACAGCCACCCCTGCGGTGACAGTCACATCACCAGCTGTGCCTCCAAGTCTTGCACCTGCAAAACCTCTCCCTGGGAGTATCAGCATGGTCTCCATGCCTGAAACGCCAGCACTGTGGATCCCTGACACCACAGAGCCACCTCGGCACAAGCCCATGGCAGCCACGCAGACACTGCTGACCCTGGTCACACAGAGGAACACCCAGCCAGCCATGTCACTGCCCAGCATTCCGACCACTCAGAGCCCCACCATGGCACTCCAAACCACATCGGTCACACCGAGGAACACCCAGATGACCACAGCACCACCTGTCGGTCCTGCCAAGCCCCCCACCATGGCTCTCCAAACCCCACCATGGCTGGATGAGCCTCCTGGTGCTGTGAGTGCCCAGCCTGCTGCAGTCGGTGCCTCATCAGGGTCAGCACCTCTTCAGCACATCAGAGCCACTGACACAGCTGGAGGAGAATCCTACCTGAAATTAGGGGAGAGTGTTACCCAGGAAAACCAGGCAGCGCAGCCCACAGCCCCAGCAAGAACCGTGCCAAGTGCTCCTGCTGCAGTCACAGACACCGCTGTTCCCAGCACTCAGCCCCCCCCAGCTCTGCCAGCCCCGACAGCAGCTGTGCCACCTGCCCCTACTGTGAAAACCTACCTGCCTCCACAAGGGCATGTCAAGTTCTGGCCCAGGCCACCTACCGAAGGCACAGAGAGGGACAGCACACTGACTGTCAGGACACTGACCACACCGAAGCCATCACAGATTGCAGCTCCGTGGGGAAGGGACAAGGACAGTTCTGTCCGAGGTTGGTCTGAAAGGAGACAAGATCAAGAAACCACCACCACCAGCCCCAATTCCATCGCCCTGGGCTCTGCAAACAGAAATCATTTTGCAAAGCCCAGAATAGTCGGAGGGAAATTGGCTGCTTTCACTGTGCTGGCAAATTCTGACACTTTTATTCCTTGTGAAGCTACTGGGAACCCCCGTCCAACAATACAGTGGACCAAGGTGCCGTCAGGTGAGCTTGATAAACCTCTCTAATATTTACATTCCATTAGAGTCCTGTAATTTGACAGCTGTTCTGGGTACCTAATCTCAAGCATTCCTGCATTTCAAAGCACCATATACCAGTGAACAGTGAACTTGGAAACAGTGACAGAGATCCCAGCACTAGCTGGAGCATCTAAGTGCTGATCCTGGAATAGCTCTCTAGGGAAATGATAAAAGAATAATCTGCATTTAACTAGAATTCTGTGCTCACTGTGGTAAGATTTCAATATTTTTGTGCATTACCTGCTATTCCAGAACAGCGAGACAAGTGAAAAGAAAAATCTGTGGTAACAGACCCTCAAATCCACTTACAGCTGTGCTGGGGTTGGACCGCAAAGCCCCGTCTGCTTTACCCAGACTTTGTCTCTGCTGGGGACTCAGCTGTGTCCTAACCCGAAAGCTTTGCCATTCTATATGCAAAATACTCCGATTTCCTTTACGTCTTATCACTATTGTCTTGGTTATCTGGGCAAAGCAGACCGGGACAGGGAACGATTATTCAGGGACTGAGCGAAATGAAACAAGGGGAAGTTTCTGACGCCTGTGCTGTCGTACCCTTGTCCCGCAGGGAGCTCTGCCGTGGGCAGGTGGGTGGTGTTTGCCAACGGGACGCTGTCCATCGCCCGGGCGGCCCTGGAGGACCGCGGCCAGTACCTGTGCACCGCGGCCAACGCGCACGGCGCGGCGAGGCTCCTGGTCACCCTGTCCGTGGTGGCCTACCCGCCCCGCATCGCTGGCCGCCGCCACCGGCTCCTCACCGCGCACGCCGGCGAGACCGTGGCACTGGCATGCAAGGCTGAGGGCAGGCCCCCTCCCGCCATCTCCTGGGTTCTGGCAAATAAAACACTCCTCTCCGAGTCCTCCACAGGAAAACACAAAGTTTACGTGGAAACGGACGGCACTTTAGTTATCCGGGAAGTCACTGTTTACGACAGAGGCCTCTACACCTGCCTGGCCAAAAACCCCGCGGGCACTGACACCCTGGCTGTGAAGATGCAGGTTGTTGCAGCCCCTCCCACCATCCTGGAGGAGAAGAGACGAAGTGTGGAAGGAAAGATGGGGGAAAGCCTGAAATTCCCTTGCACGGTGCAAGGAAACCCTCAGCCCGCTGTCCACTGGGTCCTCCCTGACGGCACGGTGGTGAAGCCTCTGCAGCTGGTCCACACGAGGCTGTTCCTGCTCTCCAATGGCACCCTCCACCTCGGCAGCATCATCCCTTCCGACAGCGGGAACTACGAGTGCATAGCCACGAGCTCCACCGGCTCGGACAGGAGCGTGGTCAGCCTTGTGGTGGAGCACGGGGAGACGCTTCCGAAAATAGGCACTGCCTCTCAAGAACTGACTCGGCTGAATTTTGGAGATAAGTTGCTTCTGAACTGCACAGCAACTGGGGAGCCCAAGCCCAGGATCTTGTGGAGGTTGCCCTCCAAGGCTGTTGTGGACCAGTGGCACAGGTATGAATCTTCTTTTTCTCCATCTCTTTGGAACTTCAAATACTCTCTTCTCTGGTGCTCATGTGAGAGTGTGTTACAGCACTAAAACACTGTGAACTAAATTAACTTTTAAACATTTAACAGTGGTGAAAATATCTGTGCTAATGGCTTGTTGTTATATGTCTAATAACAGATCACATAAATTGTCCAAAGTGGGTGAGGCCTCCCCAAAACACCAGCAGTATTTGAAGTAAGGGAATTGCTGTTATCATGCACTGTCAGTGTTGTCAGTTTAGAGGAGAACTTATTTGTAACAGATCTGCAAAGTAGGGCTCGGGAGGAAGAGGCTACTGTAGTCTCTGCCAAGTCTACCTTCGGGGGTCTCTGTCCCCTTCCACAGTAACACCTCATCTTTGCTTTGGGAGAAGCCCCAGCACAGAGTGTTCCCAAGAGGCTCAATGTGGACACATCCACGTTCACAGCAGAAGTGACAATGACATCAGGTTAAGGCCCACTGGGCAGGCAGGTGGTGTGGGCACGGTGCCTTTGGAGAAAACCTGTGTGTCATATTGTGCCGTTGACACTTTCAGTCCCTTCCAGTATTCACCCCCAGCACTTCCATAATTCTTTCCTTCTCTCTTCCCCCACAACAGAATGGGAAGTCGGATCCGTGTCTACCCCAACGGATCCTTGGCTATTGAGGCAGTTACTGAAAAGGATGCAGGTGACTATCTGTGTGTCGCAAGAAACAAAATTGGGGATGATCTGATACTGATGAAAGTCATCATCACAATGAAACCAGCCAAGATTGACCACAAGCAGCACTTCAAGAAACTGGTGCCATACGGCAAGGATTTCAGAGTGGACTGCAGGGCCTCGGGGTCGCCTACACCAGCAATATCCTGGGGTCTCCCAGATGGGACGTTGGTCAACAATGCAATGGTGGCGGATGACAGCGGGCACAGGTCTCGCAGGTACGTCCTCTTTGACAACGGGACTCTGTACCTCAACAAAGCTGGAGTGACAGAAGGAGGAGATTACACCTGCTATGCCCAAAACACTCTGGGGAGGGATGAAATGAAGATCCGTGTCACGGTCATCATGGCAGCCCCTCAGATAAAGCACAAATACAAGACATACGTTACAGTGTCAGCTGGAGACACGGCACTGCTGGACTGTGAAGCTGCTGGAGAACCCAGGCCACAGATATTCTGGTTGCTGCCTTCCAGCGAGATGGTCTTCTCGTCCACAGACAGACACTCCCTGCACACCAATGGCTCTCTCTCCATCAGCCACGTCAAACTGCTGGATGCTGGGGAGTACATGTGTGTGGCTCGGAACCCTGGTGGGGATGACACCAAACTGTATAAGCTGGATGTGGCTGCTAAACCTCCCATCATAAATGGTTTATATGGGAACAAAACAGTCATGAAGGTGACAGCAGTGAGGCATTCAAAGAAACACATTGATTGCCAGGCAGAAGGGACACCTCCCCCTCAGATTATGTGGATCATGCCTGATAACATTTTCCTAACAGCCCCATATTATGGGAGCAGGATTGTGGTGCATAAAAATGGGACACTTGAGATGCGGAACATTAGGCCTTCAGACACAGGAGAGTTCATCTGTGTGGCACGTAATGATGCAGGAGAGAGTGTGCTGGTGGTGCAGCTGGAAGTCACAGAAATGCTACGACGACCAATGTTCAAAAACCCGTTCAACGAAAAAATAGTAGCAAAACCCGGGAAAACTATCACACTGAACTGTTCTGTGGATGGAAATCCTCCCCCGGGTATAAGCTGGATGCTGCCCAATGGCACATGGTTTTCCAGCAGCATCAGGACATCCCAGTTTCTCACAGGAAGCAACGGGACCCTGACCATCTATAATCCCAGGAGAGACCAAGCCGGGAGGTACCGCTGTGCTGCCCGAAACAAGGTTGGCTACATTGAAAAGCTGATCATCCTGGAGGTTGCCCAGAAGCCCACTATCCTCACGCGCCCCGCGGGGCTGGTGAAGGGTGTCAGCGGGGAGCCGCTGTCCCTCCACTGCCTGGCTGACGGGAGCCCCAAGCCCAACACGGCGTGGACGCTGCCGGGGGGCCGCGTGTTGGACCGGCCGCAGGTCAGCGGGAGGTACCTGCTGCTGGAGAACGGCACCTTGGTCATACGGGCAGCCACCGCCCACGACGGGGGGAATTACGTGTGTAGGGCCAGCAACGATGCCGGGGACTCCTCCATGGCCTTTCCTGTCATCGTCACAGCCTACGCCCCACGGATCACTGGCAGACCCCCGCCGGCCCTCCACACGATGCCAGGGGCAGCAGTCCAGCTCCACTGCGTAGCACTGGGAATACCAAAACCAGAAATTACCTGGGAATTACCTGACCGCTCTATACTCTCTACTACAAACCAGGGCCGAGGATCTGGGGGTGAGCTGCTTCACCCCACGGGGACCTTGTTCCTCCAGAATCCCCAGCCCTCCAATTCTGGCACTTACAAATGCATGGCAAGGAACCCCCTCGGCAGTGACTTTGCTGTAACATACGTCCACGTCATCTGAAGTCAGAAATGCAGCAGGAATGATGATGAACACAGGCTGCAGCTGAACTGAGGTCGTCCTTGGAATGAGTTTAATCAAAGGCAGCCAGAGGCACGTGAGTGCCTGAACACATTCACAATGCTCAGTCTGCAATGACTGGGCAAAAGGAGAGAGGAAGGGGGAAATCAGCTCTAGCATTATTAGCTAGCATTGGTTCTCTCCATGTTCTAGGAATTTAAATTTTAAAACAAACCCTGCCAGCAAACATGGACTATCAAACACAATTTACTTTCTGGAAATGTACACAGAGAGCTCCTGTATGTCCTGTATGGACAGACATTTTCCTATCAGTTCAATACTGCCCACTGAGTACAACTGTCACAAGCACATATCACAGAGGGCAAGAACATCTGGGAACCAAAGAGCAGGTTTATAGGGATGCAGATTACGTCCTTAATATGTTTTAATATTTAGTATGTTTTTTTAATAAATATTCAGTGGTGAAACAAGTAGTGAAGTATTTTTAATGGTACAGCTCTGCTTGCCAGTTTTTTCTGCAGTAGCTGTGGGGTGACACAGACCAGTTTTGGACTCAGTTTGGAACAAGAGAGGGAGCTCTGCTCAGCACTGTTAAGCCAAGGCATACAGACTGGGTGCAGAACCACTCCAGCTTGCCATAGTTTTCTTACTGTCACAAAAGCATTTTTTAAAAGTTTCTCACTAGACAACAGTTGCATGAATTTGCATCTCAATTTAGAATTGTGATTTCTCAATTAAGCAGCCAGGTAGGTCTAAGAAGAAACCTCTTTGCCTGACAGAAAAACACTTTCCTGAGGATAGGAAATGGTTACCTGCCCATTTCACACTGATCAATCCGAGAGTGGACAGCTCAAATTGATTTTTAAAATATTTAAGTTACTTAATAAAATAACTAAGGTTCAGAGCTTCTTAATTTCTTCCAAAGAAGGATATCAGTGCAGGACAGAAGACTCAAAATACACATACAGATTCCCCTCTTAAATTTGGGAATCTGTGTGTGGTCAATGCACAAAGTGTTCACTGAATCCATCCCTCAAATCAGACACACAGAGTCTGTATTCCCTTGTTCCCTCCTTCCACCGTGCTGATGGAGTGGTGGCCACAGAGTGGTTGGATGACATGAATCTCAACAGTTCATTTCTGTAATAGCTTTGGCTACTACAAAGAAGAGTCAATCTGCTTAAAAAAATGAAAGGAAATAATGTCTACATGAATTAGACTCACTTGACTGTTGTAAAAGCCAATCAAAATCCACTCTTCTACAGATTTATGTGTAGCGAGTTACCATTATATTACACATATATGATGTACAAAAGATATAGATGTAGTATGCATCATTAGCTGGCTGTGCTGCCCTCAGGCCCTCCAAAGTGTGCAAGGTGCAGCCTTCCCTCTCCCGCAGAGCACCTGACTATGACACCATCTATACCCCCTTTGTACGCTCAATTAAGCAAACTGAGTTAGTACGAAACAGGAAAAAAATATTCCCAGAGTATTTCAAATGCCCTTCAAGCTCCACTTTCAAAATTAATGCATTAAGGAAAAATAATCCTATAGACTAACTCCTAAAAGACAACGTAGTAATAAATTTATTCCGGTTTTTCAACTCTAGTATGGGCAAAATAATGATCTGTTTGCACAGGTTTGAATAATAAAATCACCACAAATGAATATTGACTGATAATTTGCCAGTGGTGTGGCACTCACTGATGATGCAGGTGACAGGAACGACCCCGTCAGATAAAGGTCATCCAAAGGCTGGCAGCTCCAGGGCAGCCAAAACTGTGGGAAGGATTCGGGGGCTCTTCCACCCTCACACTGTGAAGGCTGGCATGAGACCTGTCACTGATGGCACCGCGTGAGACACAGGGGTTCACCTGCTGCGAGGCTTCCCCAGGACTCAGGGATTCCCTATGTGAGTGGAGAGAAGCCCACCTGGAGCACTCAGTCCCTGTCATCCTTGGGACCAACCCCTGAGAGCCTTGGATGAAAGACACCATACAGGAACACTGCTACTTCGAGTAGGTTTATTAACATTACATTGTGGCTTTTAATATAAACTTTAAGAAGTTCTAATATAAGCAATAAACCCAATTCAGCACCTTCATACCACAGTAAGAGCAAGAGGACTTGGTACTTTAAACCAAGAACTTCATAAAGTGCATATGAAAGTCAAATAAACATGATTTTTACCATGGCAGGTAACCCTGGGCTGGCACAGGGGCCAGGAGGTGAGGAGGGCAGTGAGGGGGTCCTGACTGGGTTTAACAGCACAGCAAGGACATGGGGAGCACCCTTAGAACTCACAGAACATCTGTTCTCTTCCTTCCCTGAAATCTCAGACTGTTCAGCCTGGAGAAGAGAAGGCTCCAAGGAGGCCACCCTGGCTGTGGCATTAAGCACAATGTGATTAGCACCCCCAAACCCAGCCTCTACCATCCATCTCTGACTCACCCTCAGGTCTCTCAGCTCTACAGATCTGACTCCTAAATCCCCAATTTATTTTTTTTTTCTCATTAGGTCTGGTGAAAATGCACATGCTTCTAATTTTAATTAAGTGATTCTTCTCTACAGGGATACACTATGCAGTTTGGAAACCTGAGGTGCTGAACAAAACTGCAGTAATCCCATACCCTAATAATTCCGTGGGCGCTACAGAAACCGCCCGAGCTTTGCTCAGCAAAACCTTGTGCTTACTGAAGGCAGTTTCAGCAATTTACAAGACTTCAGCATCTTTTCCCTTTCTGAAACCAAATCCTTCACTTAAAATGTGTTGTGTAATCTCCTGGCTGCCAGGCCATAGTAACTGCTGAGGTTAGTCAAAGGCATTAGCCACCACACTGGTGTTTTTGGGATCACAGACCCAACCCACAGCACCTTCTGCTGTGCAAGTGTTGGCAGAGGAGCCTGTGCTGGGCAGGTGACTATTGCTGTGACAAACTCCCAGCAGTTTTTCAAGATATAAAAACTATTAAGAAAACCTCAAAATGGATGAAAATTATCTAAGATTAATGCTTTGAAGCTTGGAGGCTTCAATTTCAGCATTACTGTATTTTTTTCAACTTCTCTAGTTATCCTCACATACCTTAAACATGTTTGGAAAAACTGTGGAAATAAAGGGAACAAACATAACATTCATTTTGCAGAAGATGAACAAGCATAATGAGACACATCAGTGGATGTGTCCAGAAAAAATGACTTGGTAGTGACAGTGATTGGGTAAAATCACTCCCTAAACTATCAAGGGCTCCAATCCAGCAGAAAGTTGTGTCTCAAGAGTAATTCAGTTTGTTCAGCTGTCTTCGTGCAGCTCTGGTTTATGACTAACAATATAATTTAAAAATTACCCCCCATTTTTTCCCCAGTCTGTCAGCAGTACATCCTAAAAATCAAAGGCACCTGTGCTGGGACACAGCAGGGGCTGGAGTTCAGCCGGGGCACAGCTGCCAGGGCACGGGGGTGCTCCACAAACACGGCACAAGCACAACGGGCAATGCCAACCATCACTCACACGGCCAAGGGAATGGTTCTTTGTGTACAGGTGACAAAGCCCACCCTGTCCCTCCCCTCAGACCTCCCCCAAACACCCGTGGTCGCCCCTGCTCGCCAGCGGCTGCTGCGGCTGCACGGGCTGGAGTCCAAGCGCCAGCTGCTGCCCTGGCTGCTGCTGCACCTGAGGGAAGGTGGGCACTGAACAACAGAGACACAGCCCACACTGCCGCAGCACTTACCCCCAAAATAAAAAATATCACCAAACCAGAATAAAGGAAATGGACCAGACAGGTGAGAGGCCCTTTTGGTTTAATTCCAGTAGCACTGTCAGGCCAGAGAGGGAGGACACAGCCACTGCCTCTGCTCAGCACATCCAGCCAGGCCATTCTCAGATACACCTTCTCCAGAGATATTCAACAATTGGGAAAATCAAAGTAGTGAGTTTTACACATCTGTCCCTCTGTGTGAATGGCTGCACACAGGGAAAGGCAGGTGAGGTTTACAGCAGCAGGTTCTGGAGTTTTAGACTCGAAGACCTGTGCAAGCAAATGTGTAATGCTTTCACTGGCACAGGGATGCTCACACTCCCTGCTCTGTCACATCCCCAGTCTCAGCACAGCCGAGCCCTCACCTGGAAGAGCGGCTGCTGCTGCTGCCTCTGCCTGCCCAGCTCCGGCAGCTGCTGCCCCGAGCCCAGTGCCAGGTGGGGACACATGGCCGAGGCACCGTCCAGTCCCCCCACAACCAGGGAACTGGGCTGCAAAAGCTGATGGCTCAGTCTGAGGGGAAAAGAACCAACAGATTAAATTTCATTTACAGACAGAGCACAATAGTCTGGGAGAACTCAACTAGAGCTGTGACATCAGACTTCCACAGATTTAAAAGATGTTGGATTTTACATTGTATGCTATTACCCAGTAACTGATGTAGGCAATGACACCTTCCTCTGAACAGGAACAGATCCAAGCATTCAGCTCTTGCTTTTCTAGGAAGAGTGGTGAGTTTCTACATCTCAAGCAATTCCACATAAGCACTACAATATTCTCCAGCCCCAAACATGTCAGCATTCCACTACCATAACTGAAAATCAGGCATCACAAATCCTTTTACTTTCTAAAATGCTGGCAAACCCTGAAATTAGTAGTCCTTTTCTAGAATACTGAAAGGTGTGAACTATGTCATCCATTTAGCTTAGCTGGTTAGCTCAGCACAGACAAGGCAATCTAGGCTGGCAGCTTCATTCCCAACACAAGGCACCCTGCAGGTTTGCACACAAGGCTGTCCATCAAGTCAAGGCCAAACTTTTTGAAGATGTGCAAGCAAACCCAAAGTTGGGAATACTCTTTAAAATATCCAGGCCTGCAAGAATGTAAAAGAAGTTAAGGAATCAGCAATTATTGCAGAATATACAGTAACGTTCACAACTCCTGAGACACTAACCTCATTTAAAAAAAATAGGGGCTGAGGGAGAATTGCACAGCTCCATACAGGACACATCCATATTCTGCTTATGACAACATAGCTGGACTATGCCAGTCTGTTAGAAAAGAAATCTGATTCAAGGCTGTCATTGGAAACTCCAGTTCTCCACTCTGCCACCTCTCTGATGCTACCTTTGACAGATTTCTCTCCTGCTTTACTTGCCTCCTGTTAGTTACATTTCTTTACCAATGAATTTTCCCTGTTTCTCACAGGCACTGCAACACAACTGTGCCTCCCCACTGAAGGCAATCCTGCCTGCTCAGGCTTAAGCAAATTCATTTGCCTCTTGCTAGTTGAACTACCAAGTTGGTCTTGTGCTTTTTTGACTACAGACTCTTTGGCAAACCTCGAATATCAGTTTTTTAATAGCACACATGTGTTTGCATAATATGGATCCCAGATCTGTATGTGTAGGGAAATACAATCCAACGGACTTTCTTTAATTTAAATATTCTACAACCACAGAGGACAACTGGACTACAAGGTGTGCCAAGATTAACTTAAAATACAAATTAAATGAGGGAAAATCACAGGGATATTGGAGAGAAAGGCATATTTATTGCTACTTAGATGCAGTGTTAACCTCATTTTGACTAATGAGCGACCTGAGCAACCTGGTCTAATGGAAGGCGTCCCTGCCCACTGCAGGGATTGGAACGGGATGGTCTTTAAGGTCCCTTCCAACCCAAACCATTCTGATTCTGTGATTCTAATATTAACAGAGTTTATTTCAAATCAATCTTTCCCGCGCCGTTCCCGGGGCTGGGCAGAGCCCACGCACCGTGGGGCGCCGGCCGGCGCGGGGCCGTGGGCAGCCGGGTGGTGCTGGAGGTAGCCGGGATGCTGCCCCTGCCGCCTCTCCATCAGCGCCCGGGGGGCGCAGCCGGGGGGCACCGCGCCGCCCTGCAGGCTGTACCCCTGGGGCAGGCTCTGGGGAGAGGGACAGCAGTGACTGAACGGGCCGGGGGGAACAGCCCAGCTGCAACAGAGAGGTAGCCTTGTCAAGGAGCCAGAGCCCAGGGACTCGGAGGCAAGTCAGGGAGAGCTGCAGTGCTGTCCTCACACACTGACCCACGTGTCCCCCACGCTGGTGGGGACCCCCCACCTCTGTCTGCAGGTTGAGGCAGCTGACACACTGCCACACTGGTCATGGTCACAGTGGTCACTGTGCTGCCTTCCTGAGAGGTGCTGAGCAGGAGCGGGGCTCTGCTCCAAAACTCTACCTCTATTTCCCTCATATCCCCCCAAAATCCCAAGTACCAGAATGACCATGACAAAATAGAGTTACTGCTATCATTGTCTCACCAAAAACTTGAGATTTCCAGCTTAATGCTGAAGTATGCTTGCTATTCCCTGGAACACCATCAGAAAAAACTGGGAAATGGCCAAGTTAAAACCATTCATGAGCTACCAGGTGTGGAGGTCACGAGTATTCCAGGAGGACACCTCACAGGTACCCCCAGCCACACATGGAGGCACATCCCAGCCACAGGGGAGCAGGCTGGGGGAAGGAGCTCTGTTTATCAGCACTTTCATGCAGGTGCTTTGTGGGATGGTGCAGTACCTGTGCTTGCTGTAGCCCCGGGTACTGTGGGAGTTGGGATGGGAGTTGAGCCTGTGGAGTGAAAACAGCAGCTTGGTCCATCGGCTGCCCCTGCAAGACACAGTGCCATCAGATACAGCCTCCACACCTCGAACAAGTCTGGTTCTGGACACACACCCCACCCAGCTGTGTCCTAAAAAGAGTCATGGAGTGACAATCACTTCTTTCAGGACAGCACCACTGCTCAGCGCGGAACTGCTGTGCTGTGTTTACTCACAGGAGGTGGAAGCCCTGACCTTTGGTGTCTGACACTGCTGTGACACTGCAGCAGGGAGGAGGCAGCCCTTCACTGCAGAGGGCTCGCAGAGACCCTTCAAATGGGGCTTTGCAAAGGATTGGAAAAGACATATCCTGGCCATCTTGAGGCCAGTACATTAAATCACACACAGGAAGCTCAAAGTGAATAACAATCTCCGGTATAACTGCAGAAGTGATGCCTTTTTCAGGACACCTAGTTCCCAGTGTTCCCCCGGATGAAGCAGGTGAAATGCTGATGAGTAAATTTGATGATGGCATACAAAACACCAGTATGACAAATGGGTAACCCGAGCAGCTCCAGCTCCAACCAGAGCAGCTTAGGAACACAGTCTGTGTCATGATGAGCAGCCAGCCTTCCTAGTCCATTCAAATACTCCAGTATTTGTGCCTCATTAAGGGCAAATAATTTAAAGATTGTGATTATAACAGCAGCAGTATGTTTGGAAGCACCAGAAAAGGGAAAAAAAATTAAACATTGGACTTAATTTCAGGACTGAGACTGTAAAAACCTGGAGAATGAGAATGTGCACAGGATACAACCAATCCGTGTGTTTCCTTTGTGATTGGGATGCTGCACAGCTGCACTTGGTCATTTTTAAAACCACTTTACCCAAAAATACTTCAGTGACAGGAGCTGGAAGAAGCAATGTTCCTTTCCTGCAGCTGCCCAGCTGTCCACAAAACCAAACACAAATGCAAGTCCTCCAACAAAGCCTTTGCCATTCTAACCAGGATATCCTTGCAGAGATGTCTAATTTAGAGTTAAAAGTGACTGGGATAACACACTGCAAGCAGCAACACCACAACCCAGGCTACCCGGTGGAAAAGGATTGGAGAGTCCTCCCTGTGTACCCACTGCATATCCAGGCATTCCTAATTAACTGCAGACAGGGTGGTGGATCCCCTGTTCTGTCATACTCCCAGTAATACCAGGAATGACATATATGAAGTATGGATAAGAGGCAAAGCCTCTTTAAAAACAATTTTGTTCTGCCTTGCCAGTGAGGGTTTTTAACAACATGGCAATTTCCCTAGGACAGGATCAAAGTCCTGCAGACCAATGCTGACACAGCATCTCTAATTAATACCTGGGAAGCTTTCCAACACAGATATTAGGGATGAAATGTCATGGCATCATTGTTTTTCCCCAGAAAAAAAGATTAATTCAATGGAAGTTAATGATTTAACAGCTAGGTGTTACTGGTTTTGTAGTAACAAGATCTGGTTATTCCAGTAACAGCCCATCCTGCCAGTGCAGAACACCCAGGCCATGCTCAGACAGACACAGCCTTGGACACGTCCTGCAGCTGCTCTTATCCTCTGCAGTGAGAAACATCAGAAGAGGAAAAAACTGACCAGTGAAACAGTTATTTGAAATATTTAAAAGAAAAAAATCTCTGTGCACAGGTGTACTTGCAGCATCCCCCATGCAGCTGCTGCTCTCCTGGATGAGCAGCCCCAAAGCATAGTGACATTCCCACTGGAAGCAGAGTGACATTCCCATTGGAAGCAGAGTGCAGCCTGAGTGGTGGAAGGAATGTTTGGGTGAAAGAGAAAAGAAGAGAAAGTCACAGTCTCTGAGTGGTTACCATCATGGTGCCAAAGCCATCCTGGAGGGATACGGCAGAGCTACAGACTTCCTGCGGGACAAGGACAGGCAAGAATGCAGCGAAAACACCAGGAGTACACACAATTTAGCTCGGGTGATAGTGGAGCAGTGCAACAGCTTTATAGGGCTCACCTGGATGGGCTTAGAGAACACTGGCCTTTATGAATACCAACAAGGTCCTTTTAGCTGTTTTTTATGCCAGTGAACCTCAATGCTTTTATGACATTTCTGAACAGAAACTCTAAATGTGGAGAGGAACCCTCACCCTCCACAGGAGCCCACTCATTCTATACAGAATACTCAATTTTTAACAAGTCATATTGTCGAAGACCTCACACTACAACTAGCTGTTTCCAAAAGCACAGATCTAAAGAGTGGTGTCCTTCTAGGTGGATTCTACAGAAATGTCCCCACCACTGTCAGGGATTTCAAGCTGACAATTTTTACAATAAAACTATTGTCACCCAGCAGAAATTTAAGCCCTACAGAGGCCTTTGCACAGATCATAGCAGGGAAACAAAGAGGGATGAGAAGGATAATGAGAAGCTGTAACAAAATAGAGAGAATGTGGCAGAATGACAAGGATACTTGCTGAAATTATTAACTATTTTGAGCAAAGAGGGTACAGCACAGAGTTTGGAGGCAAGACAGCATAAGGGCAATGTACTATATACTGCAGTGGGGTAAGAAAGGGTACAGAAGGGCTTGAAAGTAAAGATGAAAAGTTACTGGATTTACCACCAGCTACTGCACCCCCAGTGCTGGTCCTCTGGGATCCAAAGCCCAATTGCCCATGCTTACACCATCAATCCCAAAGCAGCCTGCTGTAACTACAGCCTGAGAACCAGCTCAGGCTCCCAAGGGCACTACACAAGAGCCACGTTTGGTCTGGCACCAGCAGGTGTACCCGGCAGAAATACAAGTATTCCCAGGGAACACGGGCACAGCTCTGCTGGGCTCCCTGGGGAATCACTGTGCAGGGCATGGCAGTGCCTCAGCACTCGCTGGCAGGTTCGTGGCACCCAGTGACCGATCCTGAGAGCCTCAGTGACACTACAGGGAACAAAGGCAGCATCAGGGGGCAGGAGCAAACCCTGAGTCTATGTAACACAGGAAAAATAAAGGAATTAAGATATCAAATGATGTCTAAAGGCAGTTGGCCCTGGCTAACTAATACTTGGGGAATTATTGCAATGTAACTATCAGTTGTCTCCCCACCATAAGCCAGGCAGGGCAGAGAGCCCCAGTATGGGGCAAACCCAGTGTGCTGCTCCTCAGACTGAGGGGCTGGACTAACCTGCTGGAAAGTCCGTGCCTGAACCTGCTGCCGCAGGAGCTGCTGCTGCTGCTCTTGTTGCAGGAGCTTCATCTGGAGCAGCTGCTGCTGAGGTGGGATCCCATGGATCGAGGGTGGCTGCACCAAGGAGCCCGAGCGCTGCTGCAGCATGCTGGACAGGGCTTGCTTCGTGTTCACTGGGACACAGGAGCCTGTTGGGTCCACCCTGGAACCACCTGAAAACCACACAAAACACAAATGCATCTTCTGCCTTCCCTAAGAGCATTGTTGGTACAGAACACTACTAATTCATCAGCTCTACACAATAATGATAAACATCTCTATAAAGGCATAGTCTGGATTAAACCACATTTCTGGCCTGCAAATTTAAATGGGAAAAGTACTTTGAAAACTGCCACTTGTAAATGAGAATGAAAAGTACGCAGGCTGTGGGCTGCTACATGTTCTATATTACATAAAACATCTCACTATTACTGTTGAACAAAAGTTTCATGTCAGATTCAAAGTATGATACTAAGAGCTTAATATGTCAAGTCAATTTTATAAAGAGATGGTAGCAGTTTATGCACTCTCTGCTATTTAATGAAAATCATGTATCTCTCCGTCAGACTTACAAAGGTAATCTTACACATTTGTTTTGAAAAGCAGCATTTTCTTAAACTTTTTAGCCATTCTCTGGTATATCCTGAAGATTTTTACACAGTTAAAATACAGAGTAGTTGTATTTGGAGCTTCAGAAAAAAACATTTAACATTTATAACTGCAAAAAAAATTGCAAACTTCTCCTGCATGACTTTGGAGAAGCCTCGATAGTGTTTCTAAAATCATAACAAACTGCTGCCCTCTGGAGCCAGTAAATCCTTACTAAACTAACTCAGTAACTGGAAGAAACAAGACAATCATACACAAAATCAAGCACATATCAGAAATGCTAAAAAAATGTGAGCCCACATCTAGCAGATGGTAAATTAGTCACCATGGCTCTTGGTATGAATCAAAGAAGAAATAACCCAAAGCCCCTTTGTTCCTTTAATTGACCCACCAGCTCTTACACTGCCACCACAGGAACTCACTGTGGCTCATCCGCCCAGGAACTTCAACACCTTAACAGAGACAGAGCTACAACCGAGGGCAGAAAACCCCTTTGAGAACCCAGGGGTGCCGAAGGAATCGGCCAAAGGGCACCGGTGAACACAGCCCACGTTAGAGAGACACAGAGAGGCAGAACGTGGTCACCAGTCAGGTTTGTCACAGGCCAAGGAAAATGCGCAGGGCTGCGCCCTCGGAGCTGACTGTACCTGGAGCCAGGGGCTGGCTCTGCAGGAAGAAGCTGGGCTGCGACGGGGGTCCCCCAGGGCTGTACCCCCACAGGCCTGGTGGGGCTGGCTGAGCCATCGGGGAGGGCAACGAAGAGTAGATGGGAGGCACTCTGTATAAGCTGGTCTGTGGATATTCCTTAAAATACACAGCAAGATGGAATGTTACTGACATTCATACCTTACTAACTCATAAATAATGCTGATTTTCCTACTGAATTATTAAAGGACAGAGACAGTCCCTTTGTCATTTGCAATGATGTTAAAACAAGATGAAATCTGATAATTCCCACTGACAGCTCCAGGCACACCCCGGCCATAGGTACCTGATAAGCAGGTACCTTCTGCAGGCTATGGTCAAGTGGAACACAAGGACAGCTCACTGCACCAGGCTGTAACAGGAAGAGCTTCACTGAAACATCCAAAAGGTCAGAAAGTGATCTGAAAATTCAAACCACATCACATGGACAAAATAGCTGGATGCTGAGGGAATACCAGCACATCCACAGCAGGGATGGCCACACTGGCAGCAGCATGGAGAGGATGCAACTGCACATAATGCTGTTGCTGGAAATGTACATCATCATTATTATTGTTATTAATTATTATTATTTGGCTGGTGCCAGGCATGTTTGCAAACCCTTGCTTCAAGTGACTCTTTGGCTTAGGAACCCACATCTCAAATCCCAATAACAAGTAAAATATCTCAGAACCAGACCAAACTGCACAACAGAACAGTTTATTTGTGTGAAAGAGCCTTTTCCAAACTGGTTTCCGTTTGAATGGGAGCTGGATTTGAACCAACACATTTGATCTCCTCCTGGCCATCTCCATTCCCTCCCTTCGCTGGGACTCAGAGCCATTTCTGAAGGCAGAACCACACAACACCAGGTGCTTTGGGAGAGTATTTCAGGTTCTGTGGGGTTACCAACCACTTACCTCAGCCCTGGAGCTCGACTTTGACTTCCGCTTCCTGCCCTTTGCCTTCTTCTCATCATCTGTGGCATGTCTTCCCTGATCTGAGAGCTCTCCCAGCTGTCTTTCTGGTTCCTAAGACACAGGTGTGGTGGGCTCTTCCTCTTCCTCCTCTGGAGGAAGGGGCAAGGGCTCGAGGTAGTAGCTCCGTGGTTTGGGTTTGGGGAGTGTGTGGTACAGCAGCAGGTGCTGCTGCTCCTCGTATTTGATCACTTTTCTGTTGACACGAACAGTCCCAAACCATGCCCAGGAGAGAGGGGCAGGGTTTTTGTGGCCTTCAAATACATCCCAAGGGGACACCTTTTGTTTGGTTGACACCTGAAGACCCTGTTTCAGAATCAAACGGAAATCGGGCTTGAAGAAAATTCAACAACAGACTTGCTTTTGTACAGCATTGTTTGAGTCAGAAAAATCCAGTAAGGACATTTCCCCTCCACAAAATGCACCAAATGCACACGAGTGGGACTTTAACTTCTGCCTAAGGCTGCCACTAGAGAAAAGCAGCTATATTTTTATGGTAGCATTTGCTTATAGGCATGCTAAAAATCTCAAGTTCCATCTATGATATTTTGGAGGAAAAGTCAAATATCTATCAAAAATCTGCTGATCTGAGAAAACTCTTGCTAAAAGTTTACATATTCAAATAAGGGGAGGAAGTCTAAGCACTACGTCACCAAAACATGCATACCCAGCCTGTAGAATGAAAAGCTCTATCCTAAGCGCTATTCTTCTCTTTAAAATAAATTCACCTCAAAAAATTATTCAGGGACATATCAACCACAGCTTCTCTGGGCAACCTGTGCCAGGGCCTCCCCACCCACACAGGGAAGAATTCCTTCCCAATATTCCATCTAAGTCTGCCCTCAGGCAGTGGAAAGCCACCCCCCCTGTCCAGTCACTTCATCCCTTTTCCAAAGTCCCTCTCCAGCTCTCTCAGAGCCCCTTTAGTCACTGGAAGGGGCTCTAAGGCCTTCCTGGAGCCATCTCTTCTCCAGGCTGCAACATCTGGAGCGGAAATGCATTTGATACCAAACACAGTCATTTGCAACTGTTTTCAGAGGTGTTATTTGACAAGCCTGGTGTTCCTCCGTGCTGGCAGCACTGCCCACAGAAAGCCCACCTGTGTAAAGGACCACCTTGCGGAGGTTGCAGCTTTAGTGGGGACTGGGAGGGCATCCCACAGCTTTCACAATCCTGCCCATGAACACCTGCACTTCACAGGCTGGACCTGTTTGCTCGAGTTCCTACCCCTCAAAACTCAGGGACAGTGAGACGAAAGCAAACATTTGCTCTTGCCTGTTTCTTATCAATGGAGTCAAACCCCGCGATCTTGTTGCCCTTGGTGTCAGTCAGGGACCCCATGGGCTCACAGGCCACGATGTCACACGTCAGCCTGGGCAGTGGCAGCAGCTGCCGGACCTTGTCGATGCTCTCAGACCTCTTGTCCCCCAGCTCCTTCTGGGGAACAAACATACCCATCAGTCAGACAGAAAGGGGGAGAGGAGAGAACATGACACTGCTTTCACTATTAGACATGTCCAGTTTCTGCATGAATCATTTCCTTGTACTTTTACTAAATTTAAGCAACTGGCTTTGTAAGGCTTTTTGGGGTTTCCTCTTTGTTTAAAGAATGGAAGCTTTCCTCTCTTGTTTAAATACAATGTACAAAACACATAATACAAATTCAGTGTCTCCAACAGGAATAAAAGTAACTGAGTGTCTTGCAGGGTCTCCAATTTTAATTGACTATGAAGAAAATCCTAGAAGTATCTTCCCACCTCCACATTCCTGTATTTTTATTTTCTTTTTTTTCTCCTTTTTATGACTAAGGATGTTTTAGTCTCTCATCTATTTCCAAGAGGCCTTTCCAGACACTAGGAATGACATGATTAAAAGACGAGGACAGAAAGCAATTCAAAGGAAATGTTGAAAATGACAAAACATTACACTCACTTTTAATTTCTTCACTAAATTCATGTAAGCCCTTTTGTTCTCCTCAGGCCCTCCTGGGGAGGCATTTGACAGGTCTGAGGCGAGTGTCCCATTGATGAGGACCCCCAGCATATCCAGCATGGTTGTGAACAATTCACTGGAAGTAAAGGCAACTGTTACCCTGAAGAACTACAACTGCCAGGAGATCCAGGGGCAGATATTCATGGCAGAGGCCACAAAGGCAGCTCCCCACCAGGCTGGGTTTCTCGGGCTTTCTGTACATAGACACACCTGAGCTCACATTCCTGAGCTCCACCACACTCGTGCAGGTGGACTGTGAAGCTGTGCACACGAATCTTATTCTAAACCCCAGCACAGAGCCACAGCCAGCACAAACTGCCAACAGAGGCATTAAGAATTAGAGGCTCTGACTCAGGAGAGCACTCAGGCACTGAATAGATAAGGAAGGGTCTGAATAGTGCCTCCAGTGCTTTCCCAAATGGAGGTGCCCCCACCCCATGCCAGCACAGAGTCCCTAAATCCCACGGAAGCAATAAGAGGATAAAAAAAACCCCATAACAATAACATACATGCAACCTAAACCTAAAGCTCCAAGGACACAAATTAGCTGTTTGAACAGTGCAGACATACTTGTTGGTCTGCAGATCCACAGTCCCCGAGGTGATGATCTGCAGCAGCAGAAGGGCCCAGTCTGTGGTCCACTGGGTGCTCCTCTGCACCGTGTCAAACATGCCACCCACCTGCAAAATAACACAGCAGGCAGCAGGGCTCTGCATGTCTCAGAGCAGCACGCTCCCCTTGGCTTCCTCTGTTGTAGGGATCACTTAGGAATAAACAGCTAACCAGTCCCCCAGGGAGCTGGATATTCTGGAGCAATTTGCTCCTTACCACCTCCTCCAGAGCAGCTGCTGCATCTTTTCATAACATCAGGATAACCACAAGTTTTTGTTACCAGGTTGAGGCGCAGCTGCAGGGCTTCGTGTATCATCTGCCTGGCTTTGACATCTTTCTGGCACCGTTCTTCCCTCCAGTTACTGAGGATCTAAAAAAAACCATTGGATTAATGTTGCTTTCCTCCCGTAATGTTCTCCTTTTAAGGATTTGTGACCATTACCTATTAGGAATCATAAAAAGATTATAGACCTTTTTGTCCTCTTGCCTGTTTAAGGCTTTTAGCAGGTTAAGCAAAATGGTGGGAGGAAAAAGTTAATTTGTAAAGAGCTGATGATCTGCTGTCAGTGGTGTGACTGCATTTTCCTGTTGCAGCAAAAAAAAAAAAATCAGCTTTGCTATGCATTTCTTCATCATGCTGTTTGAAACAGCCTATTTCACTACAGGTAAGTCAACAGATCTCATGCACTGGATGCAGCTTCTGAGTGGGATGTCTGGGTGAGAAACAACCAGAAGCTTGGGTGACCTGGACCAGCTGCATTTCAGGGGAGAACCCACACAGCAAAAGGAAACCCCAAGTGGCAGAAACTAGGGAAAAAAACATCAAAGGAATGAATTTCCCTGGGATGTGAACCTGTGTCATAGCCTAACCTGAGCTGAGGGGCAATATGGGAAAAAAATGTCATAGAGGTACCAATTCTCACTGCCAGAGCAGGTCACAGAAACTAAAGTCAGAGAAAGAAGACATGACCCACTGCTGCTCTGGGCACTGGATATGGTCATTTTAAAGGCACTCTGAAGGACCTGCTGGAGGCTGGACTGTGAGATGCGTGGGAGCAAGAAGTCTGGAGCAGGATGAGCAGAGGCTGTGAGTAAGCATGAGAAACCCAAAGGAGAGCTGCAAACAATGGCCAGGCTGGGACCAGGAATGGTGCTTTTTAAAATATGAGAAACTCAATCTGTGCCAGCTGGAGAAGGTGACAGGTTTTCCCAAAGGAGGACATTTTCAAACTTATAAAAATTTTCTGGGATCAAGCTAGGGACTGGGAAGGCTGTTCCTCTCAGGACTAACACCTTTATTGTTTGTCCTGGAAAGAACTGAAATTAGACTCCATTATTCACACTCAAAAAAGGAGCAAACACCTCCCCATTCTCTCCTCCTTGGGCTGCTCCTTTTGGCACATCACTGCACCATAATTTCCCTGGTTTTACACCATCATATACACATAAAACTGCTGACACACACACCTCTAACAAAGGGTGCTCAAGGTTCTGTGCTTGTTTTACCTGAGTAACTTGATTCTGCAGGGATGTCAGAAGCCCTTCCCGTTGCTCATCCTGTCCCTTGAGGCAAGTGAGTACCAGTGACAGGAAAGGCTGCTGGCTCAGCAGGGACATGCTTTAGGAGAAGCAAACACAGCACTATGTTGGTGAAGTTAATTTGATACTTCCCATCCTCGCTCCCTTCCTTGTTTTGTCTACACTGTTTCCCCTGAAGTGGCACTGCTGCATCTATGTCTGTTTCTCTTTTAGTCAGTTAAAATCATGCCAGAGGAATTAAAGCCAGTGTCCCAGGAAGGCAGAGCCCCAGCCAACCCAGATCCATGTGTTGTTACTGAGACCCTGTGGCTCAAGGGGGCCCTGAGTGACCAAGAGCTGCCCACAGACCTAAAGACCTGACCCAGAAACAGAGCAGGTTGTTTTAAGGCTACTTTGATTAACCAGGTATAGCATTTTCGCAAAGATAAGGCAGCAAAAGTTTCTAATCCATGCTGCTGGTCTGAAGTGAACCCCAAGGAAGTTTCCCCTAGGACCTCTGATTAGAACAAGAGCTGCCTGAATTGGTCTAAAATTCCAAGGTGGGCTTAATTCAATGGAAATTCTAGCATAACCCCAAGATAGTAAACAAACATTACAGGCACCGTGGAAGAATATTTTACTGAAGGAAAATCAATAACCATTAAATCATTAAAATTCTCACACATTTGGAAAGCTACAGATGAGCTTAAGCTTGAATTCCCAACAGGAAGCAAGTGACATGACAGTGGTGAAATCTTAGTGGGAAGCAAAGTGGCCCCGTGCCATGTAAGGGAAGAGACAACAAGTGCTCTAACTGTTCCTTTACAGCTCTAAGATTTCTCATCACTGAGCTGCAGCACAGCCCGTGGCAGAGGGGTCACAAATGTGGAGACAGAGGTCTCCACATTTCTTCCTCTGAAACCAGTGGTATTTCTTCAGACCAACTGACACCCGAAAGCTGTTTGGAGTTGATAAAGTTTTGTGAAGCCACAATCCAGCCCTCAGTAAACTCCTCCTTCACAAACAGGGTTTAGCTCTGCCTGTAGGGGCTCCCCAAGGTCATACCTTTTTTGTTTCTGTCTATCTCTTTCCTTCTTAGAAGATGACCCCAAATGCTGCCCTTTCTCCAGCTCCTCTCCCGCAGCTTTCAAGACCCCACCCTGAACCGAGGCAGGCAGTTTGGCGATCAGGGGGGCCACCAGCCACACTCCTCGCCGCTCAGAGGAACTAGGAGCAGAGCAAACTTATTTCAGCCAAAATACGCAGGCAGTTTTGCAGCCAGTATTCACTGTTACAGGACTGAACTGCTTCAGTAAAGCAGGGATACAGTGCACCTGGAGAAACTAGTGAGAACCGAGTAGTCACAATTTCTGGTGTCCAGAAAGTTCAGGAATAGCAACTACATTTATTGTTAAACAAAAGTAAATAGAAAACCTTCAGGCAACTATTTGTGTACATTCCTGGTTTAAGTGTAACACAGTCTAGGCAATCTACACACAATTAAGCATCACGTTGGCTAAAAGAATGAAAAAGGTGCTACGAAAAATACCTTAGGAATGTCTTTTTACCATTCTGTCTTGTATTACTTGTGTCAGCATTTCCAACAGAGTTTGGACTGCAGAGGCCTATACCAGAGTTAGAAGAGTTATTGTTTAGCTCAGCGGATTGCTGAAACACCTCTATTGTCGCCTTTGCGATATTATCCAACAAGCTGTTCATTTCAGCCACAGACCCAGAACCCTACAGTAAAACGCAAGTACACTAGCACATTCATGGCATGTTTGCTCATGGACTACGTTAAAATTTAACATACTTTTTTGCATTAAATATTTAGATAAGGAAGTTTGAAAACCAATACTCACAGGCTCCTTCATGCACTGTTTGATCATCAGCTGCAGCTCCAGCCATGACTGCCGCAGAGTCCACTGGTCTAAGTTCTAGGGAAGAATTAATGTTACATGTGCTAATTGTTAATAATATTAACATTAAAGTCAACATTTTACAGGTCTGAAAAGAAGAAATTAATCTCATGCTTGAACACATCATGTGCAGAAGCCTCAACTTATAAGGAGATCATCCCAATCAGTGATCTTTATAACAGCCTAACGACATGCCAAAACATCAGAGCATTAAAGAGCAGGCACTGTCACACCTTTCAGTTAACATCATTCCTCAGTACTTCTAACCACACAGCTCTTCTGAATAAGAATCTCACTCTCTGCAAAATCTGAGTTTAGCTAAATATGAATACAGAAAACGTAGTTCTCTTTTTCATTGGTAATTTCATTAATCCTTGGCATTGCTATCCAAGTGGATAGGTCTGAATTCAGCACAAGGCCAGCTAGACTTGACTGGGTTTTTTTGTTTGTTTGTTTGGGGTTTTTTGTTTGTTTGAGGACACTGATCCCTATTTGTCCTGGTCCATATATTACCCACTTAATTCTTCACAGAGCTATTTACAGAAAATACATTCTGCAGCTTAGGAAGTGAACTGTCCTTAATGCAGCTGGACATGAAGACATGGTCAGTTTGGGACTGTCTGTGAAGGTGTTTGAGCCTTTCCCACCGAGCAGGAGTGACTCTCGCCCCAGTACTGTCCCAGAGCCCCACTGGGACAGCAGGAACCTCCACCTGAGCAGCCCTGAGAGCAGCTCCCGGATACCCAGCAATGAGAAGCAGTGGTGACAGGTGTGCTGCTTCTCCGTGACTTGGGATCAGAGAGAATGAGACACCCCAAGTCACACCATAAACCTTTCCCATGGACACTGCAGGTCCTGAGTACACAGAACCATCAAGAACAATCTAATGCTGCAAATCAGTGTCCCTCAGTGGTGCTGCTGACCAACAGTCATGGGGCATTCTGCCACCTCTCCCCAGTCCCTCACCTGAAGGATGCGCTTGATATGCTGCCGCTGAGGGTTGTCACCCTCGGTGCACTCTTTCATGCCATGAGGATAACAGATAAGCTGAAGGAGTTTCTGTGCTTGTTCGTTTGAGAGAACAGGATCCAAAATAAGATCTTTGTCTGTGCACAGCCTCTCAGGTTCTTTCAAACAGTGCTCTCCAACCCACTCCTGTGAGGAGTCAAATGACAGATTCACCAGAGAGTTTCAAGACAATACTAACTTTTCATAAGCTGAAAAGTCATTGTTTCGTATGCCAGACTTGCAGTGAACTGCACCTCATGCAACATGTGAGATTAGCAATGTCTTTGGTCACTCAAAACCACCTGAATGTCTAAGACTGTTAACAAGTTTCACAAAATTAATTTCTTCTGTACTTTGAAAACAACTTTGCGATAAATCAAATGCTACTGTAAAAGCCCTTCAAGCAGAAGGCTGATAGAGTGGTCCTGCTGTCTTCTCAAAGTGCTTGAGATTTACGTAGGAAAAATCCCTCAGTTCTGAGCATGCAGAGGGATGTTAGTAACTAACTCAAGCATTTTTTTAACCCAAATAACTTACTACTCCATGTATTAATTGTCCAAATCAGGAAACTCAAACAGAACACAAATGTTGTCCTACTTCAACACTAGTTTTGCACCAAAATACATGCTACACTTTTCAAATAGACAAAGCTCTTCCCCAAATGAGGCTGGAGGAGCAGTTGGGGGCATTTACCTGCTGGCAGATCGTTCTGAGCACGTATCTCGCATACTCGCTCAAACTGGCGGTTTCGATGGAAACAGCTTTTCTGCAGGATTTCAAAGTGTGAGAGGAACCCCAGATTTCCTCCTCATTGAGCCCATCTGAGAAGCCTCTCTGATGAAACTCTTCACGGAGCTGACATTGTTGCTGCTGATTTCGGCATCACCTGTAGGGCAGAAGCGCAGGGTGAACTCCCAGCCAGCCCCCACAGCCCGACCCGAGGCACAGGTGCCTTCAGGGCACCGGGAGGTGGGAGGCTGAGCAGCAGTGAGGCCATCGCATCCGAAAGGGCAGCACAGGCTGACTCTGAACATCACCAAAGTACTGTCCTCTGGCTTCATGTTGCAAAGTATCTTTTTGACAGGTATTTTGGAAGCAGGAAAAGGTTTATACAAATAAAACACAACTGAAGCCACCACATGCTCAAAAGGAAAAGGTGAGTGAAAGGAATTGCTTTGGCAGATGAAGAGTTGAGTTATTGGCTCTCCTCAGATGCCCCTTTTCCAGGTCCTATCCCTTACTTTGATTTAATAACATTTCATAGATCAAGAGACAAGTTTGACCAGTGGCCCCTCAGCCACTGAGTGACCCCTCAATCTTTCTATGAGCCCACATCTGTATTAAGGAAGGATGAGAAGAAGAACCTGACAGGCAAATAATACAATGAAGACAGTGGCACCAAGGCCATATGAAGATAAAGCCATTGCAGAAAGCGCTGCTAAAACTGGAGCAGCTTCGTCAGCACTGAACTGCAACAGCTACCATTTATCTGATGTTTTTCCTCAACAAAAGAAGTGCAATGTTTAAATTACTAATGCAGGGTTCCAACGAGAGACCTCTCCAGATAGAACGGTTTAGGTCTATAGGAGAAGTGCTGCAGTAAAGGCACAATAAAACTGTGTGCCCAAACCCTCCCTTGTACTTCTCTGCACTATACAGTGTCCAAACCATGTTCCTGCAGAGATGAAACCACAGGTGTTCACACCACACACCATTAATGAAGAAAAGTCCCAAGTCTCAGCACTCTGAATAGCAAGAGTACGTAGACAACGGTCAGAGACACATTTCAAACTCACTCCCAAATCCATCAGTCTGTCTCCTCTAGCTCTGCCTGTAACATCCTTCCCCAACACAATCACAGTATTAGGGGCCACGGCGGTTTTGGAAGTTCTGAGACACTGGCCAAGAGACTTCAATAATGGTACTCTGGCTGGAGGTACACCCCACGGGCACGGCCGTGTCTGGAACATCTTGCTTGTTTAACTGGACTTTTACTTAGCTCCAAAAATACACCTCCCCAGAAGTCACAAGAACTTTAGCTGGACTTGAGCCAAGCCAAAGCTCTGAGGCAGTTACTTGATTGGAAAACAGCACCATTCATGGAGAGCTGCTTAAGGTGATGCTTTTACAACTTCCACAAAGGCAGACACAGGATTTGTGATAAAATACAGAAAAAGGTGGGTAAGCTTATCTGAGGCCCTATTTCCTCCCTGTATTTTAGAGGGACTCGCCTGAGTTTGAATGTACTGGGACTCAGTGGCAGAGGTGAGGGTCAACATCTGAAATAGTCATATCTGCTCCAAGTCTCTCCTCTGGGGCTGACTCACCAGGGAAAAATCTGTCTTCAACCTGGAGTTGCACTCCCCAAATGCTGCAGGAGCAGGGACAGCAGCCACATTCTTCCCTTGTCCTCAGCGTTTTGCTTCCCCAGGAGCATTCCCAGGGCAGTGAACTAGCATAAGCTGCTTTCCACCCAAACACTGGCACAAACACATCACACAGAACTCAGAAGATTCTTACCAAGCATCAAAATTGCTTTCAAAACTGCAAACACAGCTCCCACTTCGATGCTGTTGTGAGCAGCAGCCAAGAGGTGACGATCGCAGGAAGAACAAATTCCAGGAAATAATTTCCCTACAGAGGGAAGAGTAAATTTTGTTAAAAATGGGTGTTATTTACCAACTAAAATTTCCTTTGTATGAAATCCTCCTCAGCTAGAACAGCTACAGAAGTACAAGAATAGAATCTTCTGAAATTGAAAGTGCAGCCCGACAGGTAAGTGATTAAGTCAACTGGGATCTGTGGTTATGATGGATTGATATCAAAACAAGCTATGGACATTGAAATAGAAAAAGGAGCCTGTTGGTTCATTGTGTCCACATGAACAGTGAATTTAGCCACAATGAGACACTGAAGCCTGTTTTGGTTTTGACTTTATAGATTTAGTAAATTACTTCCCTCACCTCATCTGCACGACAAATGAGGCAGAATTAAGTGCTGTAAATGCCTGTTGCACAGCTACTCTTAATTCAGCAGCTCAGTAGCCTGCAAAAGCCAGCAAGTGCTTTGTCTGACTTGAGGGAGGAGACGCAGAGACTGCAAGGCAGGGAGGGAGAGGGGAAGAATGAATCCATCACCTCTCTGTGGCTGTTAACTGAGCCAGGTGTGGGGATGGTCTGTAATGTGGTCACACTGTGCTTGATGTGTTTTATTTCCTGTGGTTCACTCAAGATTTTTCCTATCCATTCAAATCTACTTCTATTTCTAGGGAAGATGTGTCCATTTGTTCTTAGTCAGTGTTCCTCACAGCTCTTGCCTGGTTTTCTCAAATATGTAAAAAAGCTCATTAATTTATGGTCAGAAAAGAAATTACTATTACTTTTAGATGGAAGAATTTGACACCACTGAAGAGCTGACTTTTCTTTCAATTTCTTTTTCCCATGGATATAATCTTGCTATCAAGTTTGCTGAAATATTAGAAGTCACACAAATATAACAGAGGTTATCACCAGGTTCGTTTCCTTTTAATTGTTAGGTGCTTTTTTTCTTGCTTTTTCCTTTGTCTTTTTGTCTGTGGCAAACACGCGTGCGTCAGATCTGAAAAGTCACATTTAAAAGTAAATAGAACTACCTTAATATATCCTGAGAGCTAATTTTCTTGTGTACCTTCTGTTGGACAAGATGTTTTATTATATCCTATTTGAAATTACATTTACTCTCCCTTTCCATGCTAAGCTCCCAAATGGCACTATGTGTATCCCTGTTAGTGCATGTGTCACTGCTATTCTTCATCACTGCCATGTGTGGATAATGAGTAAGTTTCAGCAAAGTCCTATAGTTTTACTTGCATCCAAACTGTTCCCCAAACCAGTGAGAATCATTGGTACCAACTCCTCACTAGTGAAACATACAATTTTGAACTTGTACTACAGATATTTTTACCCATGAAATCTGTAGCCATCAAAAACCAGTTCTGGGTTCACTTTCTGCAAGGAAAGGACCAGGCTACAGGCAACTCACCTGTTTCCTGGGGAGAGAGGCACACCTGGGGTGTCCTGAAGAGATGCAGGAGCAGCCGACAGGTCATCCTGGCTCCAGGCTCAGCATCTGGATCCCCACAGGCTGTGGAAAGTGGGACATGGACATAAGGATCTGCCCAGGACCTCACAAATCCCAGTGGCAGGCCTAGAAGTGTTCTTCCTCACAGCCCCATTTTAAATGGAAATACAATGATCTCATCAAAAGGAATTAGCATTTATGGCATGGAGTCATTAAAACCCAGGAAAGAAAGGCAGGAACTTTGGTAAGCAAGAGACATAATTAATGGCAGAAAAGAATATATGGTTGTAATGGCTTTTGACAATCAAAGCAGCAACAAGAAACACAAATACAAGCAGAAAGCGAAAAAAAATGTGGCCAGCAAGGAGGACCCCAGGTACAGCACTGCTGGGCTGGAGGCAAGGGCAAGGTCAGAGCAGAGAGGCCAAGTCAGGCCGGTGATGTCAGGAGGAAACAAGATCCAAGCGGATGCTGCAGGACCTGGAGCACACGGTGTGGAACGGCAAACTGCTGTGAGAGCAGGTGAGGCTGCACACGGAGGACCAGGGGAGACACTGCCAGCAGCTCTGGCCCCACTCATCCAGTCTCTGCCCTAACCTGGCACCGCTCCTCGGGGCTGCAGGACACGGCACTGGCACAACACGCTGCTTGTCCCAACCATGGAGACTTCTTAGGAAGTCTCAAGTTTTTCACTTTAGGTTTTTCTGTCAGTATTTTCTTACCAGCTGCCAGGAGGGAAAGCAGTGCAACATGCTGGACAACATCCTCCAGGGAGAAACACTGCCGGGCGATCAGTACGGCAATGAATGTGGCCAGGGAGTCATGGAACGACAGGTCACTCACCGGGGAGGAAACACATTGCAAGGACCCGCACACCAGTGCACACACCCCTGTCACGGGTATTGAGGAATTCCTTCATACAATAAACATAAAATGCTTACAAATAAGCCCTTGCCTCTACATTTTAATGCATTTCCGAAACATCTTATGGCAAATACTGACAGATTTTAACTGAATCTTAACAAACACCAATTTAAAATACCAAAATTCTGAAGTAAAAAAAACATTAGTCCTATAAAAATTAAAGAAAATTTTAGCACTAAGTAAAGTCAGGTAACATCAAAGCTCCTTCCTCAGCTTCAGGAGAGGAATGGCCCTATGGACACAGCTTCCAACCTGCTCCCAAGGGCAAATGCCACCAAACTGAGGGTAAATATACGGAATCAGGTATTGGATTACATCAATCACTGTAATCCTGCTGACCATAACAGCAGGAGACAGTTATTTCCACTTCCATCAGCATCTGAGGAAAAGCACACAGCCACGCCTGCTCCTGTTGAAAAGTGACTCTAATACTCTGCATCATCTGGAACGGAAAAAATTTACAAAGAGAAAACTCTAAGCATTGTTCGAATTTTACGTTAATCCTGAAGATGTAGAAAGGAATAAAAATCAGTCAGAAATCTGATGAAAAACCTTGAAAAGTCAAATGGATGCAGGACTGAATTTGTGCTCTGCATTTTGTGTTGAATGGAAGCCTTGCTACCCCCCTAAGGAAAGCCGGGGTAAATAGGTGTCACAGGTATTCAGGAGATACTGAACTTACATCCACACTGCAGAGCAGATCACTGAACCCCCAGAAATGGTTTGAGGAGCAGCACAGAGCTTTCACCACCCCCAGCCACTCCGAGCTGAGCATGGTGCAGCTCGACGTCAGCTCCGCGCACAGGTTCCCTACGTCATTGATCCTGAGAAGGAAAGAGAAACTCATCCAGAACCCTCGTATTTTGTAAACAATAAATATTTAGGTCAAAGCAGAGCAGTGCTTGGCAGAACTGCTGTTTCCCTACTTAAGGTGGGGATGCATATCCCAATGTGATTAGGCTACTGTACCTATAATCTCGGGTTACTCCATGGTGGACAGGCTGGGGAAAACCTCTCCCGCAGCAGTGTCAGTGACAGGGGTGTGTGGGGCACCTCTCCGCAGCCCCGGGTCACCGTGGCAGGTCACTGCAGGAGCCCTCCCCACTGCCAGGCCAGCACCACCGTCAGGAGGGAAACAAGTCACAAATGGCACAAGTGCATTTTACTTCACAGATCCCATTCTGTGGAACGTGGGATTTGGGGCATGATTCAGGGTTATGTAACAGCTTAAGAAACACAGCAGGGTTGACTCATGCCAGTACAAATTATTTTCTCTCTGTTCCACAGTGAAACTTGTTTGGCCGCGTTCAGATGTTCCCTTTTGTGCTCTTACAAAACTGCTTCCTCTCAGCTGCTCTGCCCTGCCAAGGATGGCCCACACTCCACAGAATCACAGACTGGCCTGGGTTGGAAGTAACCCAAAGACCATCTAGGTTCCACCACCCTGCTATGGGCAAGTCTCACCTGACAGCTCATCAGTTAGACCGAGTCAAACCATGCACCAGGAGCATCAGGCAACACTTACAGCACAACTGACGCCTGCCAGAACTCCAGTAGCTTCTAGAGAATCACAGAATGGTTTGGGTTGGAAGGGACCTTAAAAATTATCCAGTGCCACCCCCTGCCATGGGCAGGGACACCTTCCACTAGCCCAGGTTGCTTCAAGCCCCATCCAACCTGGCCTTGGATACTTCCAGGGATGGGGCAGTCACAGCTTCTCTGCCCAACCTGTGTCAGGGCCTGCCCACCCTCCCAGGGAAGGGTTTCTTTCTCATATCCAATGTAAACTTACTCTGTCAGTTTGAAGCCACTGTCCTCATAAAACTCTTAATACTTTAAAAAAAGCAGATTTTTCAAAAACCTACATCTTTGCCTATGAAGACAAAATCCATAATTTATGAATTAGACATTTAATAAATGAAACACTGATTGGAGGAGGCAATGACCTTATGCAGACCCTTCCCTCATTCTGCAGGCTTCTAACAAGCAGGGATTGTTCTCAGCTGTTCATTCTGAGACAGCTCAACTGCTGATACAAAACTCTTCCTGACTGTTTGACAGCAAGTGCCTGCTGTTCCTTCCTCCCCTTCTGCTAAACTATGCAGATTGATTCAACGAAGTAACTCGCGGGAAGTTACCCAATACATCTTCAGCAACAGGAATGAAAATGAAAACAACGGCAAGAAAAAAAGACACAAAACAAAAAGGTGAAAGGAAACCTCATCCACACCCTGCAAACTGGCTCTGGTCCCGCCCCAGCATGGCCTCACCTCCCCGGGTCCTGGTGCCCCATGCAGATGCTCATCAGGGCATTGCAGACGAAGCTGTAGCGGTTCGCCGCGTTGTCGCTCAGGATCTTGCCCAACATTGAATAGTTAATACTGTGAGCAGAGGGATTCTCGAGGAAATCCAGCATGAACTCTGGGTCCCACAGTAAGTTGGAGTTTGAGGGCTGGATGTTGCTGTAGATCATCTGCTTCACCTTGGAACAGGCACTACTGAGGATCAAAAATAGAGAAAGCTGCCAAACGCACCTTGCAGGAATGTGCTGGACACACCATGTGGAATGAGAAAATCCTGGCTGGGTTATCACTCCAGGCATGTTTTCAAACTCATTGTGAATAAGGAGCATCTACCAGATAAGGCAGCTGATGAATTGATTCCATTCAAGTTCTCCTGCAAATAAAGTCTTGAGTTTCCAAATTGCTTCTTGGACATTGCAAGCAGCTGGGTAAGGCCTCATATCCTCCTCCCCAGCAGCATCTTCCTGGGGCATCAGGTGTCCCTAGAGGGAGTGTAACTGCACCTCCCAGTGCTGCTCCCCCATTCACATGGCATGACCCAGTGAGCTGCAGTGGGGTGGGAGGAACTCATTAAGGAAAAATGAGAACATTAATCTCAATTAAAAACTACATTTGATAATAATGTGACATAACAGACAATATTTGGAAACCAGTAAACAGGGAAAAGATACCTATTTTGACATTAATAATTAGACGAAAGGGCAAGAACTGTTCCAGGCCAGGAATATGTGAAGTAGTTTTCTTCACAGAAAAAAAAATGTGCCAGTGAGGAATGCAAATTTCATACACAAAATGTTGTAAGGAGTGTTTGTCTCCAGCATGGGGCTTTATACAACATGGATGAACTTCACCAATTAGCCCAACTCAGAAGACTTCCTCATTACTGAAAAAATCTACTAATCAAAATTAACTTAAAATACGTGAATGTTTCGGAATTTTTAGACCTCCACAAGCCCCAGGATGAAGAGAGAGAGGAAACACTGGGCGATGTGGAAGACAGCTGGGACCTGAGGAAGCAGCAGCAGATGTGTCTGACCAGGGGCTGGGAGAGCAGCACCCTCTGACTGCACAGCCCCTGCAGCCCTCGCCTGTCACTGCCAGCCCTGGGGACTCCTTGTCCCTGCTGGCCCTTGCCCACTGCTCCCCATCTGACACCCCAGGGCAGGAGGACAAAGCCATTAGCAGGGTAATTAATTACAAGAAGGGCAGTGCCTGACATTAACCCTCTGCTCTGACAGCCAGCACAGCAGAAAAGACAGAAATCCAGTGAGTGGAACACATACACCCCTCACCAAAACCTCCAGGCACTAAATGGGCACAGGGACACCCCTGACACCACCTCTACCAGAAGCAGTGCTGGGGGAGTGGTCAGGAGACAAGATTTTAAAAAGAAAAAAAAAAAGTGAAAGAATGACTTAAAAAAGGAAGTTTAGGGAAGGTTAGTAACTGTTCCAGGCACACGAAACCAAACATGCTGCTCCCTCAGTGACACCCACTCAGGAGACACTGCAGAGGAGACCAGAGCACAGCGGTCCACGGAGGGTGAGTCCCTAAATGTGAACATTCATGTCATTTATCATTTCTTCCAACGACAGAGAAACAGCAGGGCTTACAGCAGGCTGAAAGGGAGCTCAAAATGTTACTGTGAAGATCAGCTGGGTTTGGGTGTTTCAACTGTAGCAAGGAAACCAAGAGGCAAACTAATGTAATGATATTACCTTACACACAGCTGTTTACAAATGCACACAAATTTTAATAACAGTTTTCAGGAATTTCTAAATTAATTTGTAAAAAAAAAAAGAAGGTGCTTCAAAACAGGCACTCTGAATCACATATTTAATATATGATTTAATACCTTGTATCTCTATATATTGCTCGATGTTGTTCTGATTTGTTATTGTAAGTTAGTATTAACAAAACTTAATTTTTATTGTGCCACTAAACTTTAGGTTTTAAGCAGGAAAATTAACATAGAGCTAAGATATTTCTGTAGTTCTTCTATATTTCCTATTTCTTTTTCAACGTGTTTCTTGTATTAAATGCTTCTGTTCCCACGTAAACCTATTAAAATATTATTACTGAAAACTGCTTTCCTACTCCCTGTGAAACGAAACCACAAATCTCAACTATGCAAACCCAAACCAGGGACATAAACCAGGAGGGGAAACAGCGACTGAGGTGGTTTGTGAGTCTCACAAAACGTGGATTTGCACCTGGAAGTCTTCCACTCCCCCTTTACAAAGTAAAAGCCAAAAATACAGTATACAGGAACCTAATTTTTTTTTTAACTTAAAAATTAAGAAACTGAACATTCAAACATGAAACTTCACAAACTCAAAGGTGTTTGTGCCTCTTCCCCCATCAAAGGAAGCGTTTACAGAACGCGACAGATGCGGCAGCTGCGGTTCTGTGGGGTTTTCCGGCAGCACCGCACGTCCTTCAGCCGAGCTGCTCCAGAAACCTGCCAGGCACCCCCGGCTCGCCAGGGCAGCGCAGTGCGGGGGGTTCGATGCCGCGGGGAGAAGCTGCCCCGAGGGGATCCCACATCCCTCACCCCGCGCTGCTGGAGCAGCCCCTGAGCTGACCCCGCAGGGAGGGGGCTCAGACTCTGCTCCCACAGCGGGGACCGCACGGCCCCGCACACCCCGCCGGGAGGCAGCACATCCCCCGGCCCCGCACACCCCGCCGGGAGGCAGCACATCCCCCGGCCCCGCACACCCGTCCCCACAGGCTGTGCTGGCACGGGCAGCTGAGCTGCGTCAGCTGCAGCGGCAGTGGCAATTTCCACGGGATGCAAGGCAAAGGGAAAGCAGCCCACATTAGTCTGTGGACAGGGGTGAGAACAATCCCTTCACCACCCACCTGAACAGGTCTCCAAACTTGCTTCTCAAGTGGCTGCAGGACACATACAGATCGTACAGGTAAGCTAAAATGCACCGTTCTGGGGAGGAACACTCAGAGGGATTCACGACGTGCTTTACCACCCCACACAACCTGAAAACACAAAACCATCCAAAGTTTGTTCCAACACACCTGAGAAATGTGTGTCATACTGTCACAGACCAGATAAACCCCACCATCAGATGGGGAACGTGACAGACCTTCATCTACAGCCTGATGGGGCTCATGTGATATTTGGTGTCACCTGTGGCAGAGGCCCTTGTGGAGCCCAGGGCAAAGTGGGGCAAATGGGCAAGCAATCAGGAGGCACAACCCACCCTTGGTCAAGGCTACAAGGGCTGGGGATCCCACCAGCCCCTGGCAGTGGGGTGCAGGCTGCAGCAGTGAGCCGTCCACCCTGCACACCTGAGCTCACCTAGAGCCCTCCAGCAGCAACGCAACACCTGGTCCCACTTCCTGAACCAAAATGATTTCTCGGCTTAAGAGAGAACACAATCCATCTTTGGAAAGGTGTATGTGCCACCAATCCTTCGAAGACTTGTGCACTCTGCTCGGAGCTGAGGATGAGGCAGGCATGGTACCGCCGCAGCACGGCCACAATGCAGACGCACAGCCCTGTCGTGTAGCTCCCGGCCAGGCTGGATGACTTGAGCAGCAGCTCGGCCTCCACCACGCTCAGTTCATTCAGCAGCTGAGAACACAGACGAAAATAACACACTGAAAGTAACGCCCAAGCTAAATACGTAAAACAGGAGCAACACCAACAAATGCATTAAGGAAAAACCGTGAGGTGAACAAAAATGCAAATCCTTAGTCGCTACAGAATAAGGGGAAGAGGGAGCAAAATAAATGATTGAAGTATAAAAACCATCCCTCGGAACAGGCTTTCAGAAATTTACAGCATTTCGGACACCCAGATGTGTTACTGGGTAATATGATGGTTTAGTCCAAAGCAGCAAAGCCCATCCTAAAATCCTGCACACTAAAACAATCCAGAACGTTATTAATTTTGAAACATTTATAAAGAGAATGCATCTATTGATTCTCCACAACCGTCACAGCACAGCAGAAGGGGAAGCATCTGGGACTCTGTTTCAGAGGGCAGGAAACAGAAACATACCAGCACATGGCATCAAATCCAGGGAATTTGCAGTCTAGCTCTTGGGGTTTTCCTGGCTTCACAGAAAATGTACCACAGCTTTGTCCTGACATAACCTCACTAAATGAACTCTGCTCACCTGTATCGCAAAGTCTGTAAGTCCATTGATGTTCAGCGCTGGCTCCATGAGATCGAAGATGAGCTGGATGTGGTGAGCCAAGGGCAGGTGGTACGATGTTCCCGAGGCAAAGCTCGTGATCTGCTCAAGGACATTGCTGGAGATCTGGGAAAAGGAATGCTGGAAGTCAGATGTGACTGAGAGCTTCTCAGGTACACCAGCACTCCAAAAATCCCACTGTGCAAGTGGCAATAGCGAGTGCCAGCACCGTGCAGATAAAAGCACTCACACACCAGGCACAAGCACATCTGTCACTCACTGTCCCTAAGCCAGCCACAGTGCCCTTCATTTCCAAATCTGAGAGCCCACAAAATGCTGTTCTGCTGCTTCACAGCTGAGATACAAACTGTTGCCAACACCCACAGTGCTGATTTCTGTTCTGTTCTGGGGGGAGTTTGCTTCAAAGAGGCAAAATCATTTTTCTTTGCATCTTACTGCACTGTGATTTTTTTTTAAGTGATGGTTTTCAGTTCATTAATAACATATAAAGCAAACTTGTAATAAATTCATTCAGAAGACCAGACAGAAAGATAACTTATTAACTGCCAAACATTTACGTCTTTAATCTGTTTACCATGTTAGCCTCTGGTATTGGAACATCTACAAAATGATGAAACTCTGTGCTGGCACACTAAGGAGCCCTGATACAAAGCACGAAAACCAGGCTTGTCCTTCAGAACAACTTATCACAGAATCATAAAATGATTTGGGTTGGAAGAAACCATAAAGCTCATCTCGTTTCACCTCCCTGCCATGTGCAGGGACACCTTTCACTAGACCAGGTTAGTTTGTATATATACAAAACACTCAGAAAAAACAGGGATTTCCTTCCCACTTGATATTCCTGCAGCAGAGCTAAAAGGTCACAACTTGATACAAGGGAAGTACCTGGGATGTCACCTGATGCTGATCGAAGTAGGAGAGCTGCTGGAGCTTTGTGAACACAGTCTCCAAGGTTGGAAATGCCTCTGATTTGGTCTTCCTGACCTTCTGCTCTTCATCCCCCACTGAACAGACATAAAAGGTTATTTCAGTCATTTTGTACTTAATGGAGCCCTAGCAGTTTTCCATTGCTACTGATTTAAAAGACAATAAAAACCTTTAATAAGTTTTACTCATGACAACATAAACCCTACTAGCCCCAGGTTTCCATTATTTGGACAAACACAACAGCACAGAACAGTGTCAAAGCTGCCATGAGGTTATCCCAGTGCAAAGAGGTGACACCCCAGAAAAACTGAAAACAGCCACATGGTGTTACCAGAAGGGTAAGAACATGGATCACCCACATTCCAGGCTTTAGCCCAATGCAAGTGTTTGCAGCCAATTATTACAATGGTTAACAGGAATTTCTAGCAGTGGCAGCCCTTGATCATCCCTTTGCTCAGCACCTCAGCCAGGAACTGTCATGGGGAGAAAAGCCAAATTATGGGATAACATGCATGTCTCTAGGTAATGTGCAGAGCACCTCACAGCTCCTGTGAGATTCACTACAGGTGACTGGACAGCAGCATTAAAGCATTTACCACCCATTTCTGTAGTGCCCTTCTTGTTCAGGATTTTGAGGATGTCTTTGGTAATCTTCTTCAGCTGATGCCTCACTTCATCACGCTCCTTACCCACGCCATAAAGGAGAATCATGCGCTGGTTACACTCATGGCTTGAGGATTCATCCTGAAAAGAGCAGATACAAGTGAAGTCTCTTCGCCTGTCCCTATCATCACCTGAAGAAACTCGGCTCAGGCAGCCCAGGCTGCAGGAAACAACAGACTCCAACATAAAAACATCTCCTATGGCTGTCAATAGGCAGGGAACAGTGCCTAAGGGAATCCTTGAAGAGTGGGGTGAAAACACAGAATGGAAAATACAATCTGATATTATGAATTCTGTGTGTATCTACAAGGACAGAGTCAGAGGATGACCCTCCAAACTGTCCCCTTGATCAATATTCTGCAGCATCTCAGTAAATAGAAGACAGATGTTTAGAAACTGTGTGACACATGTACAAATTCATTGGAAAAAAAAAGATTCAGTCCAACTCCTAAAACTGTCTTGCACATCCCAAAGAAATTGAAATATGTGTAGTTTATTTAATTGTAACTGGTCTTTCAATGAAATGTGTGTATCATCTAATGCTGATGTACTGTATGTAACTTGGAAGCTTGAAGGACTGCTCCGCAAGTTACAGAAGATACAAATATTTCCTTCAATAATAACCTCCTCCAAAGTAACCAATCACTACTTCTTTCAAATACTTTAAAGGTTTTAAAACACAAGGCTGTATACAAAAACAGCACTAAAGATTCACAAGGCCAAAAGGGGCAGACAAGAGTACACCTCTAGCCTCAGAAAAGTTGTACCATCTTACAAGTACCTGTTCTCTTTACAAAATAGTGTCTCTGAAAGCTAAGCAAAGGCAGGGAGTAAACCACTAATTTTTTTTTAAGTTCTATTTATTTCTCTCTCTCTTCTACAGAAAACAGAAGCAGAAGTTCTGGGGGCATAAGCTGGGATCTGCAGCTGTCACTGGCTGAGAAACCAGTTCACAGCCAGAGGAAAGTCCAAGCCTAAGGACTGGGATGCTCAGCTGCTTCTCCCACCTCTCCCTGCTCCAAGGGATCCCACAGGAACACTGCTGCCCAATCCCAAAGTGAAGAGCTGGAGGGATTGCCAAGGACCCTCCCTCTCAGACACCAGTTTCCACTGCAGAGAACACCCAGCGTTCCACGGTAACCTTTCCTTGGCTTTTGGGAGGAGAATGCATCCATGCTGAGGGAGTACTTTTTCCATTAGGATTAGACTTGGCAGCTGAACCTCTTACATGTTTCAAAGCAAAAGCCAATTTTTTTCTACCCTAGAAGGAGAACTGAAACTCTGTGGCTCTGTAAGGCAGATGTCAGGGATTTGAGCATCAGCTGACAGCACATCAACTCTTCCAGTGCCTGTTTTACACAGGCAGAGATCAGACAGGGATACACATAAATAACTGTATCGCTACACACCTGAGAGTCACCCCGGCCCAGCTCAGGCCCCACCGGCTGCATGCACTTGTTCCCAACACAAAAATTAGAAACAGACTGAAAAGGTTAAAGCCTTAGGACAGATAAAGCTCACAGTTTCATTTTTTTCCTGTTTCTCCAGGGAGGAGGGACACTAGAGTACAAATGAAAGCCACAACGCACTTCAGCATCTCCAGGAACTACAGCAACTGCACCAGTGACAGCAGGGTCAGCCAAGTTATCTTCCCTTTGCTCTACACATTTCTGTTCCTGGTGGGCATCATCATGAATGGCCTGGCAATGTGGGTCTTCTTTAAAATATCCAGTAAATCCAATTTCATCATCTTCCTCAAGAACACTGTCATTTCTGACTTCCTCATGATCTTGACTTTTCCATTTAAAATTCTCAGTGATGCAAAGCTGGTATCATGGGTCCTGCGAGGTTTTGTGTGCCAGGTCACCCAGGTTGTGTTTTACTTCACCATGTACATCAGCATTTTGTTTCTTGGTCTGATAACTATTGATCGCTACCAGAAAGCCACTTCACCATTCAGAACATCAACGCCGCGAAGCCTTTTGGCTGCCAAGATCCTGTCCACAGCAATCTGGGTATCAATGATTGCTCTTTCGTTACCCAACATGATTTTAACTAACAAGAGAACACCAAAGAATGTAAGGAAGTGTGCTCTCCTGAAATCCGAGTTTGGCTTAGTCTGGCACGAAATCGTAAACTACATTTGTCAGTTTATTTTCTGGCTTAACTTAGCAGTCATAGTGGTATGTTACATTCTCATCAGCAAGGAACTGTACAAATCCTATAAAAGGACAAGATGCACAGGGAAGGTATCCAAAAAGACTGTCAATCTGAAGGTTTTCATCATCATCGCCGTGTTCTTTATATGCTTTGTGCCATTCCACTTTACCAGAATCCCCTACACCTTGAGCCAAACGAGAGATGTGTTTAACTGCTCTGTTCAGAACACCCTGTTCTACCTGAAGGAGACCACACTATGGCTGACATCCCTTAATGCCTGCCTGGACCCATGCATATACTTTTTCCTTTGCAAATCATTCAGGAAATCCTTGCTGGGCACACTGCGCAAGCACACAGCGGTGTCAGGGCTTGGGGCGCAGACGAAGGAGCAGAACGAAGGGGATGACACAGATGAGACTCCAGTCTAGAGCTCAGGACTCCACATGCCCCTTCCCGGTCACACACATTTGCTGTGCGTGGAAGGAGCACAAATCCTGTGGAGAGTGTCTAGAGCTTCACTAGCTTCTTTAGAAATTGTTCTACAGATGAAGCATGAGTACCCTGGAACCACCACCCCTGGCTGCAAAAACAGAAAGCTTGAATAACAGAGGAACCCCTCCAACCCCAACCTCCATCCTTACCAAAACAGGAGCCCCCTGACCACAACCACCCTGCCTGTCAGAACTGCTGGGAAGATGACTGAATTAGAGGTAGAACTGTGAGGAAAAACTTAGAAGACAATCATGAAATGCTACAGATGAGATCATGAGCTGCAAAGATCTTGCAGGGAAAAAACCCTTGGACCAGAGTGAAGTCCATGACAACACAAGATCTGGGAAATGCAGAAAAATCCACAGTAAATGTAATTTTTCAATACAGGGAGTTGTCACCTTGTACACAACTGGCAGACAAACAAACCTAGGCCAGAGGTAGAGGATCCATTTGTCTGTGCAAATTTTTGGTAACAGAATAACATTTTGCTTATCTCATTCTGTGCTTGCAATTCCTAATCCATTGACTAATAATTAATATTTGTATGTCAGAGGAAATTATTTCATAATCAGGCTTATCTTAATATGAATTAAATCCCTAAATTCTTCCTCTTGCTACATAAATAAACAAAACTGTACACTTTTACAGAGAATGATACATTATATTAGAAAATGTACAAAGACTCAATTTACAGCACACTGAGATCTTGGAGAAAGACAGGCTCAGAGTAACATCTTTACTGATGACCAAGGGCAGCTTTTTGCACTATATAAAATATTCAACCATTTCCCCTTATGCAACTGGAAAACTTTTTTAAAAAATAGGAAAGTATTTTCAGGTACATGACATGTTCAGGTATCACAACCACCACAGATGAAATAGCTTGTGGGCTATTGGAATAAATTGTGGTTCATTTATCAGCACTGCAAACAGCTGCAATTAATCAGTGTGTGTCACCACCACACCAGAGCTCAGTCCTGCCCAAACCATCACCCGTCCACCCTTCCCAGTACATGTTCCTGCCTGCCAGGGTACTTCTATGACTGAAACCTGATTTCCTAAGAAGTTACAAGGCAGCTCTCTCACTACTCACTTACTGCCACACTCAGCCTTGGGGTTTGTGCATCTCTGATAAACCCAGGACAAATTAAACCTTCCACAAACTGTTTTGTCCTCTGCTGATGCTGGTCCCTGCCCCAGCTGATACAATCAGTAACTGGGTTCCACCACAGAGCACCAGGATTTCTCTGGAAACAGTGTCCAGTCACTTCAGAGTGTGCTCCCATACCAGCCCATGGGCCCCAGGGCCAATCACTTCCCAAAACAGTGCCCAGGAGGAAAGTGTCAGATGTCCCACTCCCACCCAACACTCATTCTAACCATTTTCTGCACCTACACAAGAGGACAGAGTGGCAATCACCTAGCAGCTGCTTTCCCTGACCTGATGAGCTGTTCAGACAGCAGACACCATAGACATCTGTGTACCACACAGATCACTGATGGAGTGCACAGAGGTACCTGGTACCTGCTGCCTCTGACAGCTGGGAACAGCATCAAGAGCTCAGTTTGGAAGAAGACATGGAAAGTGCTGTGTTGCACATTAGTCCTGGAGCATTGCAATGGACTATGTCACCTTTACTGATGGACAAACAGCAGGCAGGTTGGGCAGCCAGGGACACATCACACTGATGACAATGGCAAGGGTCAGCTTCATCCCAGCCATCCTCAAGGCTCTTGGATCTCACCAGCCATTTAGCACTGACATCAGCCCCTACATTAACCAAAATGTGCCAGGAACTGATGCACAAACTCCCTGTCACATAGCTGCAGACTGAGCACCTTGTGAATCAATCCATGCCTGCCCCAAAGGGACGGCTTGACCATGAGCCACTTCCCAAACTGCAGCAAGCACAGAGCCAGAGCTGTCCCATCAGTGGGCAGGAATAAACTTATGCAAACAGCTCTGTTCACAACGAAATGCACCAAACTCCAGCATCACACCTAATAAGCACATTATCAATCCGCTGCCTTCTATGCACCGGTATCTCCTGCCAGGACCAGAAAGTGGCTGTAACCAGCACAGCACATCATCTGGCTACACAGACCAAAAAAAAACCAACCAGGAATCCAGTCTAGAGATCCAAAGTTGAGCTCAGGTTCACATGTAAGTATTGCCAGGCTGCAAGGAGAGGAGGAAGTCCCTGAGTACATCAGTGCACATGGTTTTGGAGCCAAGTACCCACTGTAAGGTGGCTCTGAGCAGACTCTGGTCATGCGTTGACAACAACTAGTGCCATCCAGAACAGGGAATTCACACATGCAAACAACAACCAGGAGCTACATTTGAGGATTATCCTGGAAAACTGTCAGGAAATACTCTGTGTTTGTTCAGAGCCAAATCATAGTGGCCCAGAGCAGGTGCAGCAGGTCTGTCCCACACACACACAAACCCAGAAATGTGTCTGCCTTTAGGGACAGGGTCAGGTTTCCTTTACTCATTTAGGAGAAGACAGTGTGCTTTCTCATGGAGAGCAAAGGGAAGAGAGAAACATGATTAACTAACTCAGGCGACACATAAAAATGAGGAAGGAAACCACACATCACACCAACAGAGAAATATCTCATCTTTCTACACATTTCCTCATTCTTAATACTTTGCTCCAGGCTTCTACTAGCAGGGGAGCAGCGGATGAGCCAGGGACAGACACGGAGGTCTCTGCAACAGCTACTGCAGGTTTACTCAGGTACTTGCATGGCTGGAACATTCAGGGGGTGTGATGGGGTGCTCAGGGCTTGTAATAACCAGTGTGCATCTGATCTTGGAAATGCTATCTAAAGATGTGCTGAGAAAGGAAAACAGTGTGTGCTTGGAAAGGAATGCCAGAAGGCACCTCCCCAGAAGTGCTTGGCTTTTGGCCCACAGCTGTGACATTTCTAGTCAATGCTAAAATACTTTTCCATGGAAAGACGAATGGTGCTCTAGGCAATCTGCTCTTATACCCCATTATGACATTGTTTTAGGCCTCCAGAATGAGTATGTACCATTTTAACTTTTCAGTGGATGTTCATTTGTAAACAACTTAAACTTGGGCAAAGATTCAGATTTTCTATGAACCAGAAGAGAAATTGGTCAGTCTGTTTAATGCATGCTCAGGCTTTGTGTTTCTTCATGCAAGCCTGCTGTCACTGTAAGGAGAATGTAACATTAAATACAGAAAGTTATGTTTTGTGTTTTATCCCTCTTTTCATCCAAGTCTATGTCAAGTGATGGGAGACTCTGCAAACACGAGCACCGTTGGTTACACCAGCAGAGCACCCTCCTCCACACCGTGCCACCGCGACACCACAGTCACCCACCTGCTCTTCCCAGTGCTGTACACGCTCATCTTCCTCCTGGGACTCGCAATGAACAGCCTGGCTTGCTGGGCTTTCTTCCACATTCCAAGCACATCCACTTTCATTGTCTACTTGAAAAGCATCTTAGTTTGTGATCTTATAATGACCCTGATGCTTCCTCTGAAGATCCTGACAGATGCTGGCCTGGGACCGTGGCAGCTCAAAGCCCTTGTCTGTCGCTTCTCAGCCGTAGTATTCTATGACACCATGTACATTAGCATAGTGCTACTCGGGCTCATTGCTTTTGACAGATTTCTCAAGATTGTGAGACCTTTCGGGAAGTTCTGGGTGCAAAACGTGACCTCAGCAAAGATTCTCACAGGTCTGGTCTGGCTCTTCTTCCTTGTTCTCTCTCTGCCCAACATGATCTTATCAAACAAGACAGCGACGCCCCAGTCTGTGAGGAAGTGTGCCTCCCTGAAGAGCTACCTTGGACTCAAATGGCACGGAGCCGTCAACTATACCTGTCAGTTTGTCTTCTGGACTGTCCTCATCCTCATGTTGCTATTTTATACAATTATTGCCAAAAAGGTATATGAGTCTTACATAAAAACACAGAAGAAAGACAACAAAAGGGAAAAACGAATCAAGGGGAAAGTATTCATCATTTTTACCGTGTTCTTCTTATGCTTTGCCCCCTACCACTTCAGCAGGGTCCCCTACACTCTGAGTCAAGTGACTGCCCACATGGACTGCCACCTGCAGAATCAGCTCTTTGTGGCCAAAGAGAGCACGCTTTGGCTGGCAGCCACCAACATCTGCATGGATCCTCTGATCTACGTGTTCCTGTGCAAGCCCTTCGTGGAGAAGGTCTTACGGAGGAGAGGAAAGACTCTTTGGAGAACAGCTTATATAAACTCAAAAACTGAACTGGACACATGAGTGTCTCCTACTAAGTCTTAATTCTGCATGCTCTACTCTTCATAGAGAACTTGAAAAATAGTTTTGGTTCACTTCTGTCAGAGAAAACAAAAGGGTGGTTGCACTGTAATATTAATACTTAATAAAAACAGCAAAATGGATTTTCTATGTACACTCACTGCTCAGCCTTAACAGGCAAAAAGTTCTTGCTCAAACTGCCTAAGATAATCACAGGTTAATTCTATCCACCTTAAAACAACTCACTAACATTTGAGCATCCTACTGACTCTGGCTGCTTCTAAGGACAATTCACCTCGATGTGGGATTAAATCCCAGAGCAGTAGCTCTTACCCTGGGTGTCAGCTTGGCTGCACATCACAGTGCAGGGAAGAGGAGGAACAAAGGGAAGGACATAGTCCTTCCTGTCCCTCATTGTTTCTCTCACACACATACATACTTTGCTACTACCAACACTGTTTCACCATTGTTCCTCTCTGCTCCCAGCAGGACTTTGGTGGAGGACAGTGTTGGCAATACCCCGGTACCCCCAGGGCACGCTCCTCATTGAGCCAATAGAGCCCCCAGGACTGCATCCCCCACAAAGGGAACCCCAGAGCCGCTGGTGCACACCCCCACCCTAACACGTACCAGAGGGGAACACTCAGAGAAGTCCCCTTCAGTGGTACATTCCCCCTTCCCAGTCCCAACAACAAACAAAGAGAAGGGAGCAGGGAACACTGCCTGACCCTCCCCATTCAGAGAATCCCTCTCCACCCGGCTCATCAGACCACTCAAGCAGCACACCCTTGGCTATCCCACACAGGCTGTGCTTGAGAGAAACTACTTTCTAAAGCAAAGTCCTGAAATTTATGCCACTATTTCAAGAGATAAAATAGATACCAACCACTTATTGGCTCCAACTCTACATAGTAGAGCAGCCATGTCCCTTATCCCAAATCGTCCTTTCTCCTCCAGCTCTCCTGCCAGCTTTATGCTGTCTCACACGTGCCAGACACTTTGATCATCACTTCACTGCTATTTTTAGAAATTCATTATTTACAGCAGCTTAATCCAATCCAGCAGGTTGCTCCATACAGCCTGATTTTTTCAAAGCTGTTTTAGATGACTCTGCATTAAATTACATCTGCCTTTGGGGTTCCCTGGTCTCTGCCACAAAGGTAGATGTATGTCTTATTTAGCAACTTCTACCCACTACATCCTCTCTACCATGTTACATACCTTCCACAGCTGTAACACTCTTTTACAACTGGAAACTGAACTAATCCCCAATCAGTTTCCAGTTGGTTATGAACTTCGCCATAAATCAGTGTTACCTCAGCCATTGTCTTCCTCTCAGGATTAAATGGTATTCAGGAATTATTATCTCCCCACATACATACAGTGTTAACAGGATTAACTTTGCTCCTTTAGGAAAAGTAAATATATTGAATTCTTAGCTGCTGAAATATTTACCACTTGAGCAACTGCTTAAAGGAATATATGGGAGGCTGCTAAAGTTCCTCTCAGCCTACTGACACAGTGCAGAAACTAAGAGAGGGGCCTGAGCTAAACTCTGGGAGAAGAGGGCCTGTAAATCAGCTGTGACTTTCCACCGGGCAGGTGCCCACTGAAATCTGTGTTCCTGAACCTTGCATGCATGAGGGAAGAATTCAAGATAAACCTTTGCAGCTTGGTCCCCCTTCTTCCCTCCAAATCACACTGGTACAGCTAACACAGACATCTCCCAGCACTGATGACGTCCAGCTCTGGATGTACAGTGGCAAACTGAGCAGTGGGGCAGGGAGAAACCAAATGCTAAAGAAGAGAAAACTTATTCCACTGTGGAAATTTCTTTTGTTTTCTGATTTCTACAGCTTGTGATTGAGGCTCTTCTAATGCTGCACACACACACTGGCAGCTCACGCCGTTCAGTGCTGACAGCCTGCGTGTAACCACAAAATGGGCTGAGTTGCTCCTTAAATAAGGGGTGTGCCAAAGGTTTCAGAGGAGTCTTAATCATCTGTTTTTCAGCTTCTTCTTAGGTAGGTAAAAGGGAGCCAGAGTTGCCAAACTCTGTACCAGAGAAGTGAAGGTGACTGCAAGGACAGGACACCTGTTGATTCACTTCGGGGAAAAAAGTCCCTGAATTTTAACACTTGGGATTTTGCAAGTTTTTCTGCAAATTTTTAGATCCCTGCCTCCAGATGGAGTAAAAGTCATAACAGTTTAAATGCCTTACAGTTTAGGTCTCTGCTTTTTAAGGCTCAAAGAAATATTCAAAAGAGTATTTTATATTTTACACCTGACCAAAAGGGAGACACATTTAGAGAACAGACCTACCTCAGACATGGGAACCCCAGGGCACTGGGAAGGAGTACAGCAGCATGCCATGGAACTGCTTCATTGGGCTCCCCAGGTTCCTTTAGTGCAGCTAAGGAATTAATGGATTTCAGCAAACTTTATCTGTGCATTCAGTACAACAGTCAACATTTTTTCAATTCTGATTTTTCTCCCAGCCCAACTAGAAGAGGCTGACCTGAGAGAAACCCCTGCTGTTTCCTGATACAGCAGCTGTACAGGACAGCAAACACTAACACCATTCCCACTGTACTGTGGCTGCTCCAGCCCATCACACCAGGAGGCAGCAGCAGGGCTCTCCCTTCCCACAGTCAAGTGTTCCCTTGCAAGTCTTGCCCTCACTCAGACAACCTGGAAACTGACACCAGGCCTTGAAGCTGTTCAGAGAGATGACCCTTGTCCCAGGCTCCCACGGGCCAGGATTACACAGAAACGACTGACCCTTGCCATAAACACCTCTACAGGTCATTCAGCTCCTGAAAGGGAAGCTACAGGGCACTTAGAAGTCAAGTTTACTAGGAAATCACTTACTTGGGTACACAAAGGCTTACATAAATTTCTTTGTATTTTATACTTTATTTGTGTTTCAGACAAGGGAAGTATTTTACACACTCACCTAACACACACACACCATCAAGCCCTTGGACTGCCTCTCCTCAGAAGGACAGCCCAGTAATTCCTGAATGCCCAAAGACAAACTCTGCTCTTCATACACATCCTCACCCTCAGCACAGCAACACATATCCCTCCAGCCAGGCACCTACAACTCTGCGTACTGAGAAAACTCTCATAGCACACAGCAGTGCTTTGATTAATTAGAAATGCAAACCAACAATTTGCATCCTAAACAAGAGCTGGGAAGCCAAGTCGAGCAATCAAGACATGCCCCACACAACAGCACACGCACAGAGCCAGCAGGGGAGGACTGAAGGCACCAGGACAGACGCGAGCTCACAGCTGGGATCAGCCAGCCAAAGCCTGGAACTTCAGGCTCCCTATCAGCACGCTGTGAGGAACTTCAGGAGAGAGAGAAAAAAACCTGAGCTTTTAAAGCCAGTTCCTAATTAGCTTCTCTCTTCTCTCCTTGCCTGCTAGTGATAGTCATCGCACAGTGACTGGAGTAGTCCACCTCAGGAAAGGAGAAGCATCAGCTCTTCCAAGACACTTCCATGACAAAAGCACCTTCACGTCTGCAGGCGTAACACTGGAGAATCCTCCCCATGTTGCAAGCTCTGATCCTGCTGCCATTTTTCTGCTTAAAAAACCAGAAATAGCCTGTCCTATGCATTACCCAGGTGGTGAATCTGCTTGAACATAACATTGCAGTTTGTATTGCTAAATATGGCAGTGAAGGAGTTTTAGAATGAAGCAACACAGTAATTGTTGTAATAACATTGTGCAGGTTCTTATGAAATCTAAGAGTTGCTCTCTAATCATCAGAACACAAAAAGGGACATCCAACCTTTAAATAACGTGAACAATAGTGAAGTTACAGGTTACCTTCAGCTTTTCTTTACATCAGAGCTTTGCGTTTCTCCCGTGCTGTTTTTACAACAAACTCCCCGTGTTTCATGTGTCGGCTCGTCCCGACCTGCTCCAGCCTGGGAGCAGCCAACAACACGTCTGCATCGGAGCCTGCTTGGGGGTGCCAGGGCACTGGGTTCTAACCCCTTAAGTTTTACTGATATACCAAAATACAGAGATTTTAAAGACAAAATAATGTGCCACTGCACCACATTCAAAACTCAAACAAGCCAAAATCCCATTCTGGGATTTTATTTGTTATTTGACCACTACTCACACACCAGCTTTGGTGTGTGCACTCCATTCCAAGAGTGCTGACTCATAAATGCCTGGCTCTCTGTAAGAGATTAAGTTATACTTTTTAAACATTTCAGTTTTCACTTCCAATTTCTTCCCTCCTCACAGCACATCCTGCCACTCTGGTTCTTAGACTCCAGCCTAAGAGACCACCAGCACTGGCAGCGCCTCAAGAACAACAGCACAAATGTGGCCATCATGTGCTGTCATGCTGTGTCTGACCCACAGCCCTGAGACCACAGGAGTGGCCACACCACACCAGGGCCAAACTCTGCCCCACACCAGGATACAGGAATCACTGTCCACAGCCGGGATGCAGCACAGCACCCAGCTCCAGAGCACACCACCTCATGCAGAGCACAAGTCAAGTGCGTAGCAGATTGTTCCAGGAGGATACAAACTCCCTGTGTACCCTCTGACTTTTGTTCCCCCATCTCCAACAAGCAGCTGGGAGGGGAACAAAACAGAAGCACCTGCCAAACCTCTAAGCAGGAGGGACAGTAAAAAGCAGGTGAAATGGAGGCTGGCACACAGTCCTACACAGTCATGTGCAAGGTCTGAGAGAAGCAAAGGCTTTGTCAGGTCTCCTCTCCCTAACCGCAGAGGAAGCCTTCTCCATCCTTGGGGGATGCCATGTGCCTGCAACAGGGACCATCCCCTAACGTCAGAATAGCCAGCTCCTGAGATGAGTTTGGCAGTTTGTGGTAATAAAGCTGAAAACATGACAGAGTGGATCTGTATTCCTACAGCTTCATCTGCATGCTCTGCTTTGCCTTGCAAAAGCCAGTCTTCAAAGGTGAGCCATGCCAGAAGCCTCCTGTGATCAGGGACTGTGCCTGATTCAAGGGAGAAGTTCTAAGGCAAGAGGAAATTTTACAGTCTGCCCATGAGCAGAAACCTGGGATTTAGCACAGGGTTCCCTGGACACAGGCCAGAGGAAGGTGCTCTCCACTGCGGGGTAGGTCCTGCTGTGGTTCAGCCTCTTGCAGGCTCCGGGCAGCTGATGGGGCACCTGTGCAGAGGGGGATCTGGTCTCAGCAGAGAGGGGCTGGGGGCTCAGTCCCTCATATCTTTGGGGGAAAAATTAAATAATTAGTATGAAAATGTCCATACAAAACACACAGAAGAGGGCCTCGTCAGCCACTGTTCTCAGAGCACTGGTGTTATTTCTCCTTTTCTCCTAATCCTTAACAAGGCAGATGGATAATTGCTTTCTTTTAAAGACAGTGGCAGAAATGGGAAATTACCCACTTCATCCTCCACTGTCTAAAGCAGAATTTTGTCCCAGTAGAACTGTCCCAATATAGTACGTTCCATTTTTGTCCTATGATTTTTTTCTATGCTCTTAAGGCACTAAACGGCCTGACTGTAAATGTGTGTAGAGCCAGGACCACTGAGGGCAGTGCTGGGAGAGGCAGCAGACTCAGTCCTAAGGAACATCAAAGCAAGAAACAAACACTTCAGTCATTTTAGCTGCAATACTGAGTGACAGACTCAGCATTCTGCTTTTGTTCTACACGTTTGTTTATGAGAGAGGATCTGTTCAGAGCACAACACTAAAGATGTCTAAAGTGAAATTAATAATTGACATGTTAATCTTGATTAGCAGATATTTGCACCTATCCAGCACCAGATTTTTCAGGATCAAATTAAATCTACTTCATCCTGCAGCCCCTGTATCCCCCGGAGGGCAGAGGCAGGGCAGCACAGGCTGCAGTGAAACACCACTGCAGGCTCTCAGCGTCTCGGCGCGCCAAGGCTCTGCCTTCCACAGCACCAACCCACCTCCCAGGTGAATCACTGTCTGCGTCCCGGGCGCCCCAGCTGCTCCACAGCCAGGAAGTGAGCGGGAGCTCACTCACCTACCCTGGCATGTGAGTCATTCCCAGGAATGAGAAAGCCAGTTGCTCCAGTTGCTCCTGGCCAGGGGAATTTTGACTCTCTGAGCAGGTATCGCAAGAAAAGCTATTGGAAGCCAAAAATCTTACTGCAAGACATGGTTTGTTCAGCTACCTTCTCCCAGAAAATACTCTCCTGCCTGCTGTGGTTTTGAGACGCGTTTTGGAGGAGTCTGAGGCACTTTCGGGATGCAGCTCCAAGACAAGCTGAAGGCGACAATGGTGACAGGTAAGTGAGCTCTGACCGTCGGAAAGCGTTCGATAAATTGCTCAGTGAATCTACTTGCTCTTAATCACCCTTGAGTGAAAAGACAACAGGAATTCAGATACAGCTGCTGAAAACCAGACTTGGAACCATATACTGAATACCAGATCAATTAAAAGTATGAAAAGTTCTCAAAATAGCATGACTTTACCAACCTTTTATTCATTCTTTACATTGTACTTGTTACCTTATTCCCAACGGCAAGAAAATGGGTTTCTACTAAATCTTTAAATTTTCTAAGACACAACTTGAAGGAAGGCGGGTCCATGGTTTCAGTAACTTGCTTCCTGGCAGAGCTTAACTCACATAAAGTAAGATTCAGTAACTACAAGACCTGAATCTACTATAAAAGGATTTGTACCATATGCCTTCTCGCTTTTTTCAGTACTGGAAAGCAAACTTGAGTTCTCTTCACTATACTAAGAGAATAAAAGTTCTCTTCCTTCATACTTCACTCAGGTCATGTTAAAACTTGTCATGTTCGCTGGAAAAACCACATAGCTCCGAATGAGCAACTTACAGACTATAGATCTCATGAGCCTCACAGCTTGGGAAATATGTATGGTGCTTGCAAAAACCTTTGCCCTTTAAGGGGATTTCAGATTGAGAAGGTTGTTCTTGGTTACGAAGCAGCAGTGTGATTTGAGGGTTTGTGTTAAAAAATTACTTGTTTGTGTGCTACAGCACCTGCAGCCACCTGCCCTCCCCTTATGTGTGCTCCATCTGTAAACTGCGAGCATTCCACAGTTTTTTCCATCTTTTTTAAGTAGATTCTGCAATCTTTAAAAAGGGAAACCAGGAAACTCGGCCAACCTTTGGATGGTGTCACTGATTCGCTCCCAGGCACTGGCCCTGAGCACACGGAAGCTGCCAGTGCTACTTCAGTTCTGAGAACCTTCTCCTCACCTCCCTCTGCAGGTGGGCTGGCAGCCCTGGGGCACCAGACAGACCCAGTCCTGCCTCCCCATTCCACGGGAAGTGGGACTGGAAGAATCTGGGACAAATCCCAGCTCTTGCAGGAAGGAAGAAAGGGGAGAGAGGCCAAAGAGCATGTGGGGACCTCAGACACAGAAGCCATCTGCTAGAATTAGGGAGGTGGAAGAAAAAACAGCAAATTTTCAGCAGCATCAGCCATCAGTTCCTCCTCCCTCCCCACCGAGGGCTGCCCATCCCAGTTCAGCCCATGTCTCACCCTCTACTCCCTCCCAGGCTGCCGGGCCCCCCCCAGGGCAGGGAGGAAGCCGGGGGACCAGCTCGCCCAGCACCTGCACCCCGCAGCCCATCGAGTGCCAGCACACACCTGTGCCAGGGGCTGGAGCTCCAGGGCAATGGGGCAATGGGAGTTGCCTGGCCCCACGGATCCCAGGAGCACAGCTGAGCCAGGGAGAAACACGGGCAGGGAGACCAGGCTGGGAATGAGCACCAGGACAGGAGCAAGTCAGTGTTGAGAGCACGTCCAGCAGCAAAGCAGCCTTTCAGAGGTCACATGCTCCTTCCCACTCCTCTCAGCACAGAGCCCTGGGTGAGATAGACCAGGAACTACTGATGGGAGATGCCCCTTTTCATTTTATGACAAGTCCCTTGCTCACCTTCACACAGCAAAGTTCACAAAGAATCTCCTCTTTGACCCAGCGAGCACCAGGAGACACCAGTCAAGCCCCCTGCAGTACAACTGTCACCTTAAACTGAAGCATTCAGTGTTTATCAAGTTTGGAACTAAGTGATAATGCACTTGACACACAATAAAGAGCTCCAAATCCACCACATTGCTGCCAGCTCTGCAGGAACCCAGGCTGCATCAGACACCAAACCCGAGGCTGCCAGGAAAGCACTAGAGGAAGGAGGCAAGATTAATTCCTGCATTTCGTTGGTCTTAGCCCTTTCCAACATAAAAATTATGACAACATTAAAAAGAAAACAAAAATGAAAACACTGCACTGTCGATTATCAGGAGTTGGTTTCCACATCTGACCAACAAGGAACCTCACATGAGGTTCTGCAGCAACCACTGCTTCTGGTTCTTCCTCAGGAAAATGTCAGTGACATACCAAAGGGACAACTAATGCCAAGCAATATAAATTGGACTTCTGTCACCTTTATCACTTCACTGCAGCAGCCACCGTCGCTGTACAAAGAGCCAAGAAGTGCCAGAGCTGGGTGGGAGGGGGAGCAGCAGCTCTCACAGCCAGGACTCGACCCCCTGCCCAGGACTGGCAGCCCGTCCATTCTGATGGCAGCAAAGTGGGAACTCTCTGGACTGCGCATGAAAAACCAGGGCTGCACCAGGCAGGACTTCTCCCAGTTGCACCCCAAAATCTCCATGTCCTTTTCCTTCCTCTTTCAAGCAGTGGCTCTGCTGCAAGTAACTCACACAGTTGATTGTGCCACAGCAGGATACACTGAATCACCAAAAAAAAAAAAAAAAGAAAAAAAGGCTGACGAGGACTTTTTGGTTCTTCTGTGATGTGAATTACAATTGCATATAAAAAAACAATAGAAACTGCTTCAATGCAAAGTAAAGCACCTGAAAGTGAAGCTGGAATTACTGAAAGGTTTAAATGGCACTGACTACATGTGCATACCAGTAGTTACTATGATTTCCCAAGATATTTTCTCACAGCATCCCCTGAGAGACCCAACAGATGCACAAAAGCCAGAGTTCCAACAGATGAAGGTTCAATGCCACCGATCACAGACTTGCATTTTTGTCTTTGTGCCCCAGACATCTTGACTTTTTTTAAAATGTCATTATGAGATTTTTTCACTTAATATTTTTCATTGCATAATACCAATAATCAAACCTAAAAGCTGATATTTTCAGCAAAAAGCTCCAACAAATTGAGCCTGGCACCCCAGTGAGCCACGGCCCTGCTGGCGGACTGCAGAGTGAGGCAGGAGCAGCACACGGCACTGGCAGCGTGGCACCACGAAGGACCCTCGTGCTCACCTGCACAGGAGCTTTGGGACCCCCACCTACACCCGGCCCCTCTGAGAGCGCACACAGGAGTTGCATCTCATGTGGCACATTCTTGATGGAAGATCAAGGAAAGCCTCTCCACAGCACAGCTGTACAGGGCTTCAGCACAGCTCCCACTGCCAGCAGGTTTTGTGCAACCAGAAAAAACCAGCAGCAGCATCTTCTAGAAAGAAGTAAAGGATGCATTCCAGAGATAATCCTTTCCTCCTTGCTAATTAGAGGCTGCCTTATTGAGAAAACATTCATTATCCCCGTTCTGCCAACCACTGCATTGTGCCTTTTTTTTTTTTAAGGCAAAAAAGGCAGCCAGCAATTGCAACCCAGCTCCTCTTGCACCAAGACCAGCCACTCACCTGCTGCCCAGGTGATACCAGTTCTGTTGGCAGATCTCTCCTAACATCTCATGCAAAAGCCACTGCAGCCCATGGGAGCTGTGGAGCTGTGCCCTGGCACTACAACACTCCTTCCACACCCCTTTAGAGGTGGCAGTGAGGTGACAGGCTCCCTCAGAGCCCCTCCTGCGCACAGGACTCCACCAGCAAAGGGCACATCTAACCAGACCTACAGCAACTGCTAACTTTACCTTCTGCTTTCGGGCCATGAACAGTGCACGTGCTGGTCATTAATACAGCAAAGGACTGGAGAGCATTCCTTCAGCATCATCTGGGAGCTACAGTGCCTATGCAAAAGGAAAGGGAATTCATGCAGCTTTAGGTTCTGCAAATAGGCTTAAAAAACAATCTTATGGGAATGATAAACAAGTTACTAAATTTTGTAACATCTGCATAGAAAATCTTTTTTAAAGTAGGTAATATAATCCATGAACATTTGTTGTATTCAAAAGACAGAAGCAAGAAAGAACTTGATAGCTCAGACAGTATCCCAAAAGGTCTCAGGTCAGAGCTGTCCCACACAGGGGACAATACAGGCTGTAATCATTCACTTGAAATGAGAAAAACTTAATGGTTACATTCGGATAAAATATTCCAAAGGTGGCTTTGAGAAAATTAGACTTGTCTAAATATTTTTACTTTTTAAAAAGAGAGGAGATCATATTATCCTAAGGGCATATTCTGCCAAAATGAGAATTTTGCCTATTAGATGGCATTATCAAATGCAGTGTTCTGCTACCCTTGGTGCAGCCACTCCTGCACCTGTACAGCAATGAGTTACAGGTGCAAACAGGCTGTGAGACTTCAGCACAGCACAGGAAGAGACTGAGGCACAGCACGAGTGAGCACATTTAGGTGTTTGCTCTGACATCAGGTACATCCAGCCCAGGCACTGGAGCCACATATGGCACCTCCAGCTGCCACAGCCAGAGGACCTAGAAAGACTAACTCTCAGTCAGTGCCTGTATTTGGGGGCTCTGCAGGTTCCAGGGACTCTCCTCCTGGGCAGAGTGAGCATGGGGATGGTGTCCCCTTCAGCAGCATGTCCCAGCATGGAGCAGAGGGACAGCATTCCCATGTGCATCCCAACATGAATGCAAGCTCAGGGCTAAGGGAGCTGCACGTCCTGATCACCTCCTGAAGCCTCACCTATCTTCTCCTGAAGACAAATGGGCTAGACAGGGCAGGGACAGGACAGAATCCTGGGGACACAGGAAACTACTCCATCAGAGCAAAGCCAGCAGCACCACAGCTGGCCTGGGACAGGACACTGTGCTGCTCTAAGACACATGAGAGGAGGCTGGAAATGAGGGGAAGCTCAAGGAGGAACCTGAAAACCCACAAGGGGTTTTTATGCCAGATGCTGAAGGAGGCGAACAGCTTTCTGAGCAGAGATCCGTTCCTGTTTCTGGCTAAGACTGAGCAGACGGGCATCATACACCACAGCTGGAGACAGTTACACACCAGTGCTTTCCTTTCTCTGCAATGCAGCCACTCGATCACGGCAGCATTCCTGGCACCGGGATCCAGCCTGTGCTGGCTCTATGCCCCTCTGCCTCACTCCAGGAACAGATGGTGGAGCTGAGGGCACAAACCCCCCCCGGGGCCGTTGTTACCCTCTTCCCAGCTGAAGGAAACAGTGACAGGTGCCAGCCAGCGGGGTCTGACACGCAGGGTCTGGGCACCCCCTGGGCTCAGCCAGCAGCAGTGGGCACACAGGAGTGGACACTCAGGTGCTCCAGCACTGCACAAAGTTTGGCCAAGGCAGGGGCACCCCAGGAGCTCCCAGCCCAGGCAAGGCTAAGGATGGGATGTCCTGGCTGCAAAAACGCCAAAACCAATAAAGTGCGCAAAGCACAAGAGAGTAGCAATTCCAACAGGAATTTCAGGTTATTCCACTGTGTGTTACCAGCATGTTAACATACACCTTTACCAAAAGGGAGATGGACCATTTTTGACAGAGGCCTCCAAGGATGGGAAAGGTAGCAGTGCCCTAGTTACTGGGACTGGGCTTGTAGTGAACAAGGGAAAACACTGAGGAGAATAAATAGATGCAGGCAGGGAGAAAGAGAGCATCAAGGCTTGATCAGGGGATGCAGAAGAGGAGTGGGCTCAGGGGACACAGGACAGCAGCAGGCTGAAACAAAGCAGTGACAGGCTCCAAGTCTCTCCCTGCAGCAGCTTCGTGCACACATGCTCTTATTCTGAAGCTTGCACCGATGCTTTTTTCCCCTAAATCTTTACAACCAACTCCACGATTTGATTCTGACAGGTAGCACAAGAGAACATGACTGCAGCCAGCCAACAACAGATTTAACATCTACCTCACATGTCTGTTGCTACGTTAACCCTACCATTTATCCAACCTTATGGTGATGCGTGCAGAGGGACTGGCAAGAAGCCACGTATCAACAAGCTTTGTGCTGGAATAGAAAACATGACTTAAGACTCTGCAGCTCTATGGCCTAGAATAGCTGGTCTAGATCACAAAGAGTTTTCTAATTTTAAATAGTTGTAAATAAGATGAAAAATGAGCAATTAGATTTGAGGATATACAATTTCTTTAAACAAGAAGGCAACTTCAAGCCTTAGTCACTAGAAAACTTTACAGTCATTCCCTGTCCACCTGACACTGAAGCCTGTTATTTCATTTCTCCTCTGAGGTTACAGTCATGCACACAAACCAGTCTGTTCACATCCGCAGCAAGAGACTACCTCATCAACCACCAACCAAGTGCAGAACCTACAAGAAGTAAAATGTATTCTGGTTTACAAAGCTATTTGAATAAAGGAGCAGCTTCTAGTGCATCTTCAAAGTCATTCAAGCAGGATATATTTGTATAGCAGACTGAGACAGCGGCTTTGGATGAAATTGGTGAGAAAAGTGTCCAGAGAACTGGACAAGGAGAGGAAAGCCAGCCCTGCCAAGCACAGAAATACCGCATTTAAACAAGTTCAGAGTACACAATCAGTGAGCAATTACAAAATAATGTGAAACACTCTTTAAAGAGGAGACAGTCTTCATCTTCTGTTGCAAGAGAACACATGGTAAACAGTGAATTCTCCATATAGGATAACTTTGTTCCTACTCCTGGAGTCTGTAATGTAGTGGTATTTATCAGAAAGAACGGGAGTACAGCGATACACCAGCTCTGACTCAGTGACTCAGACAAGCCTTGCTGACCTACCCCAGCGTGTAAGTAACACAGTCACACTGCTCCAAGTACTCTGGCCACCACAGAACCCCCCAGCCTCACACACTTTGGTGGGAAACTATGGGAACACCTTTGAACAGGTGAATCTGAGCAGACTACCTTCTGCCACACAACCATCTCTGTGCAGCCGGACCATCATGCCAGCGCTTCCCTGCAGCTCTGCACAGACCTGTTTAGTGAAGCCTTTAAAGCTTCAAACTGCAGCAGCATCACGGAGACCTTTAGGGTGTAACGAGGGCACGTGGCTGCAGATGTTGCCTCTCTCCTCCACCCTGTGCGGGCTCTGCTGAGTTCAGGTGTGCTGGCAGAGCCTGGCACAGTGCACTGCTGGTGTCCCTTACACTTGTGAAGGGTTTGCTGCTTTCTTTTTCCAATCCAGTTTGTTGGCATCATTTTGAAACATGTTTTAACATTAAAACCATCAGGTATAGGATGACACAGAGGTATTCATGCAGAGGTTTGATCCTAAATCACTTGCAGGAACAGTGCACAAGCTCCCAGGATGGCTTCCCGGAGGCCTGGATGTCCCTGGGCAATCAGAGGGTGGTCACACATTCAGTGACCAAGGGACACATATGGCAGAGTTCTGTCATGGCCAGTGCCCTGGGCAGGAGTCAGCAGGCCTGTGTGGGATTCACTACAAAGATGTCTTTCCAGGCTCAGAGGCCAGGACACCACAGCTCCTGTCACCCACACATCCTTCCCATGCTGTGTCCAGAAGGGAGAACAGAGCCTGACAGCAGAGCAGTCAGGCTGCTCCCCCAGCATGGGTCCTACAGGAACCTAGAGGCACCTGAACAGGAGCTGAAGGGCAAGCATGGGAGCAGTGCAGATCCTGGCAAGCCCCACGAGGCACAGACAGCACAGTAGGAGACTAGGGATGCTCCCTGGGGTGCCAAGAAACATTCCTGTCTGGGCACAGCCTCCTGCTACAGCAATGAAGCCACATCTGGTCCCAGTGACTACAGTCTGACCTCCACAGCAGTTTCCAGCTCTAAAACCATGGGCTAAATTCCAAGATTCAGGCTGACAGGCAGTGGATTCAAGTAACAATACCCAGGAAAGAAGACACTGCTCACAAGGAAGAAAGAAACCAGTTTTTGATCTGCACTGAATAGGACTTCTTGTGGGTAGCCCATCCCTGCTGACAACAAAGCATGGGATGCAGATGGGCATGTGACCAGTGTGAGGGAGAGGCCAGAGGATGGCCAGGCAGAGGTCTCTGCAGTAGGGAGCTTTCCCACCAGCACCAGAAAACAGCCACCAGTTTCCTGATGTAAAAGAAGAGAGAGAACTTCTGGAGAGTGCCAGGGCTGTCTGTACAGGAAGAAGCATCCCACTGATACTACCTGGTGTTGGATTTTTACAGTCTCACTGACAACATCCACCCACAAGAACAGATGGCAAGGTGGAAAAAGAAAGGAGCCCTTTTTTACAGGATTTAGAGCAAATCCCTTTGGGACCAGAGACACACCAGAACATGAGCAATCCATTCCACACAGATCCATCCTCAGCTCCATCAAATCCTGCAGCATTTCCCAGGGTTGCAGCCCAGGGACATAAGAGTCACCACTTGCTCTGGCTCGAATCCCAGACAACGCATCCAATGCTTCCCTGACTTCTCTGGACTGAGGATTTAGGATAGCACTTGCCAGAAGAGCCTGAGAACCAGGAGTTTTCCAGGGATCAGCAATTATGCAGACTTAAAAGGAGCTCTGAAAAGCAGGGAAATAAGCCCCTTATTTGCGTAAGGAGTTAGATACGCATCTTTTCACAAAATCACATATTCTTTTGATCTCAATGCCTTCTGGGCAGAGGTATGCAGAAATGAGAGCTGCAAATCCTCAACAACAGCAAAACATGGTGGGTTACTGCTACTCAGATCCAGAGAAAACAATATACCTGTAATACCCCTGGCAGTCTCATTATTGTCAGAGCAAACAGTGCCAGGCAAGAAACCAGACTGAAAGAGTTTAAAATATCCAAATTACAGTTTGTACTGATGCTTTTGCACTCAATGCCTTGTTTTGGTGCCATCTAGTGCCACAGAGTGAGGTTCCTGCACAAAGGTAGCACCTAAAAACACGTTCAGATCTGCAAAAGGACTGCAGGAATTCCATCATCTCCAGGTTCCCATGGGAGCAGTCAGGTCTGATGGAATTGCTGAGATCTGAACGATTTTGCCTAGTTTGCCTAGTTGCTAACAAGTTTTCCTATCAAAACTTGTTAGCAGAAAGCAAAGCACAAAAAACCTGCTGCATTTACATACTGGTAAAGCAAAGCCAAATCTGGAGCACAGCCTTACAAACTGGTATCGGTAAAATCCCTTTGAACAATGCCAAACATTGTGATGCCATCGTGGCATAGGTGAGGTTCTGCATGTTTGAGGGTTTCCTTTTCTGTGCGCGGGCTTCTGATGTGCTTTATTCAAACCATAAGAAAGAAACAGCACCTTGCCGTTTCCATCCCAATTTGGAGGGATACATTAGGAACTTATACACATGTAACGCATAATTAAGGATGCAACTTTTTTACTTCAAGAACTGAGAGATGATAAACTTAAAAAAAATCCACTCTTTGGCATCCCCCACTAAAATGAATGAGGATGGGGCAATTAAGACCAACAGCACTGCACAACTGTGCAGTACCCAGAGATCAGCGCTCAACACACCTCAGCCCTTTCCTGGGAATTCCAGAGGAAGCTCCTTTCATAAAGCTCCTCTCCCTGCAAGGGAGAGGAAGGTGGGCTCTCCAGTTTTAATTTGGACCTTTTTTTTTCCCCAGAACATCATCCTGGCACAGTCCCTGCCACCTCTCAGATCCACAGCTGCCAGTGGGACTCCTGAAGAGCATTTCAGCTGAAAACCTACAGCAACACAAAGGATGGGGTATAATTTGTCCTATGGAAAACTGCCAGGTAAAATAACAATGGAAATGTGACTGAGAAGTGTTTACCCTATTACTGTCAGTCCTACCAACACTTCAAAGAAATAAGTCATTCCAGCACGGGCTGTCTGAGCACTGCCCAGTGCTGCCCCATGGCTGGCCTGATTTTCCTCAACAGCCGAGGTCAGAGCATAAACAACATGAAACAAAACGTACTGTCATTTTCTGACACAGTTTGTAAGCCTCAAGTGCTTTCACAAACATTTACACATGAAATGTTAAAATCCCCCTGAGACTGTGATTTTAAAATATATTAAACTAAGTTTTAAAGGAGTGTTTTGAGAGGCCTGAGGAATCTTTCTAGAGCCCTGTGTCCTGACAAACATCATCTCAGCTCACGAGTCGTGTTCTGTCAAGAACGCCAAGAGCTGACAACCTGCAGGTTTGGTTCACGGTTTGCCCAAGCAGCCCTCAGACTGCCCAGAGAGAGCACAGTCTTAGAGAGGACAGTTTTAAAATGGCCCCATTTGTAAAATACCAGAAACAAGCTTTAAATTTGCCGTTTTCCCTCCTTCCCACAGACGATCGCCTCAGCCCAGACAACAGCACCTCGTCCAACACCAGCACCGGCTCCCTTGGGAACTCCACACACAACGAGTTCACCACCATTGTCCTGCCCGTGCTTTACCTCATCATCTTCCTGGCCAGCCTCCTGCTGAACGGCCTAGCAGTGTGGATCTTTTTCCATATCAGAAATAAAACCAGTTTTATATTTTACCTCAAAAACATTGTGGTTGCAGACCTGCTCATGACGCTGACATTCCCATTCAAGATCATCCAGGACTCGCAGCTGGGACCATGGCACTTCAACTCCTTCCTGTGCCGCTACACCACGGTGCTGTTCTACGCCAACATGTACACCACCATTGTGTTCCTCGGGCTCATCAGCATCGACCGCTACCTGAAGGTGGTGAAGCCCTTTGGAGACTCCAGGATGTACAGCATCACCTTCACCAAGATCCTGTCAGCCTGCGTGTGGGTGGTGATGGCATTCCTGGCACTGCCCAACCTGATCCTCACCAATGGCTACCCCACCAAGAGAAACATCGATGACTGCCTGAAGCTGAAGTCTCCCCTGGGAGTCAAGTGGCACTCGGCCGTCATCTACATCAACACCTGCATGTTTGTAGTGGTGCTGATAGTGCTGATAGGGTGTTACATTGCCATATCCAGGTACATTTATAAATCAAGCAAACAGTTCATTAGCTCATCCAGCCGAAAGCGAAAGCACAACCAGAGTATAAGGGTTGTCGTGGCTGTGTTCTTCACCTGCTTTCTGCCCTATCATTTGTGCCGAATACCCTTTACTTTTAGTCATTTGGACAAAATTTTAGATGACTCTGCACATAAAATCCTGTATTACTGTAAGGAAATGACACTGTTCCTGTCTGCATGCAATGTCTGTCTGGATCCAATCATTTATTTTTTCATGTGTCGATCATTCTCACGAAGGCTGTTCAGGAAATCCAACATGAGAACCAGGAGCGAGAGCATCAGGTCCCTCCAGAGTGTCAGGAGATCAGAGGTGCGCATCTACCATGAATACACCGATGTCTGAGGGCACGCACAGAGACTCTGCTAATTGCTGTGTTTGTATATCATGTAAATAAAACATCTGAGTATCTGACCATGGAAGCTTATTAAGGAATGTGCAGAGATGTTCAGCTTTTCTGTGTCATATCATCAACATCCATCTCAAATCCCATCCCCACAGGGATCAGGCTCGCTTCAAGGAGGTTTGAGGCTCTTTTGGGAAGCTGGTTAGTTCATTCCTTTAAAGGCCAACTAAGGCTGCCTCAGGCCAGAAAATAACCCAGAGCTCCAGGAGGCTGCAGCCACAATGGACAGGCTCTGGCCTTGGAGCAGGATCCAATAAGAGGGGTCAGCACCCCAAGGGTCCGGGGGATGGTGGTAGATGAATGGGAGGGAGAGAAGGTGGCACAGGCTCATGGGGGGACCCTTGGTGTGCCCAGGGCAGGGCGAGGCTTAGGCTGCCCACACAGCAGCATCACAGCACCTCATCCAGGATGTGTTTGTACTGAATCCTCTAAACCCAACAGTGTTCTCATGGACCACTTTGTCCTGGACTCATCAAGGACTAAATCAGATTTCTTTAGAGCAAAAGCCGCTCAGACAAAAAACAGCCAACTTTGAAAAGGCAGACTGGCAGGAACAGGCAGGTGTCCTGAGCAATCCGTGCTCACAGACACCCTTGGGATGCAGTGCAGCTGCACAGGCAGGAGATGGCAACAGTCCATCAGCCGGTGCCTCACACAGATAAGGACTTCCCCTCAATACAGAAAAATAAGAGTTTGACAAGAAAACCCTGGAAATGCAGCACTCAAATAACAAGATTAAATTCTGCATGAGAACATCTTTGATGAAGTTTTCTGATGAAATAGGGGTTTCTTTTTTTTTTTACAATGCTAGTTTAGGTTGTGTTTTATGAATAATTAAGAAGTTGAAATATAAGTATGATAATATTAAAATTAATCCAAGTATTATAAAACTACTTACATTGTTCAGGGGAGAACATTTCTGGAAAGGAAGACAGGATATTTTGGACATTTATTCTACTTTAAATAAAAATACTTTAAATGGCTAAAATACCACAGATAAACCCTGCTTCCCAAGCAGCTCTGTAGAAAACTATTCACACACACCCTCAAAGACTAGTTCTGGAACCAAATCTGCCATTTTGCACCCTAAGGGGTCAATGCACATACAAAGCTATATTAAGAGAAACATTTGGGGGACTGGATCTCATAGTTTAAATTCTCACAAACACCAAATTAAATGGAATGATAATATTTAGGACTGGAAGATCAGTTCTGTACACAGACATTCCTAACCAAAGACTTTCCTCTTAGGTCTTATATGGTTAAAGTACAACAAGACCAAGTGCTTCTGGTCTCCCTTTTGCAAATGTAAATCACTGAGGGTGTACAGTTTGTTGTACTGTGCCTGATAATTCCTTTATTAAATTCAGTGACTTTTTCCAAGGTCGATGGTGGACTTTCCACACAACACCAGCAAAACCCAAAGAGCCACTTCAGGGGAAAAATCCCTGTTTGTCCCTAGCCAGGGACTTTAAGGGCAGGTGAGGAGATGGCAGAGCAGGCATGCGGGGCCCAGGATTCACCCTGGGACAACACGGAGCTGATGGTGCGGGGCAGGGACGGCTGCAAAAACAAAACCAGATGGGCACCCGTGTCCCTTCAGCGGCTGCACACCCTCCTGACAGGATGCACACGCACCGCCTTTCCCACTACCCACTTATTTTTTAGCTAAAGGAGGGATTTACATAGGATTCCCTTCTAGGGGAGATAGTCCTGCTGATTCCTTGTAAAAACTTTACACCAGAAAGTCTATTACCCAAAGCAACCACACTCCGGTGCTGGGGTCATGCCCTTCAAAGAACAGCCTGAAGAATGGTCCCCCCTTTCCAGGGGACTAAAGGGATAAAGCAGTCGGTAGTTTCTGGAAGGTGTAGTCCCAGCAGTGATGCATCCATATGAAATCTGGGAAGGGAAGATACAGTCATGCACTCCCAGCACACAGGCCAGCCAGGACCAGCCTCTGCTCTGCAGCCTGACAACTTGGATGCAGACAACACTTCACCGTAAAATCACCCCAAAAGCAGTTTACCTTATCTTGACAGGGTGCATCTGTGATAATCCCTCACCACTGGTTTGTACACACTCACATACACAACAGCTCTTTGAAGATGCTGTTTGTGAAATATTTTCCCAGGGCTAAAAACGAATTATGCAACATCATCCCAAACCCCAAATACCAGATAACTATATTTAATTTGTCCAGATTTGACATGGAATTTTGGTCCTTAAAAGTTCATCTTGAAAGAAAAAGCTAGAAGGAAGTTTGTAGAGAAAGTCTCAGGCCCCAACCCACGCCGTCATTTCAGAGAGCCATACCAGGGCAGATGCAAATGTAAGCTCTGGCTATGCAGCCCCAGAGTCCCATTTTTAACAGGAAACAGTTTTCTGGCTGGAAGCACAACAGCAGATATGGCTCAAGAACGTAGGGAGTAATTCTAGAACAAGCAAACAATTCATGAACATTTGGGACTTTTTGCATTCAGTAGACTTTTGCATTACAGTGTTTGTAATTCAAATGTAATTATATTCTACACACACTCATTGTATGTAAAGGCAGAACTCTCCACACCAGGGTGTTATTGTGGCGGAAGTGTGATTTGAACTGATACTCAGAGACAGCTCCAGACCACAACTGGTGCAGGACTTTTGTCACTACATACATTATACCCTCTGCTACCAAGGCTTCTCTAACACTGACCCTTCCTGTGGCTTTCCACCAGTGCAGCTTCACAAAAAATCCTAAAAAAAGAAACTGTACCCACACAAAGATCTAAAAAAAAATAAATAAAATATCTATCTTTGCACTGGCATTCACCAGCCTCTCGTGATGGATTAAGCAAAGGGAATTGTGTAACCAGCATGGCCACAACAGGCTCACCCAGTCAGGTGTCAGTGTTGGAAGCATAAAACAGGAAACAAAACACAGAACTCTATATATAGGTAAGTTCACCACTTACCTATACATATTCTGTACAATTCACCCACAGAGAACGGAAGGTTGGACCGCAATCCCACCCACAGCACTTTGCACAGTAGTGGTTAATAAGATAAAAAAATACCTCAGTTTTGCATCTAACTGGGAGATGAGAATTTGACACAAAATTGCCAGAACAGATCCACAGGTTTGTCCTCTTCACCCTCCCCAGAAGAGACACCATTTGGTAAGTCTTGTGTTTGTGCTGAGTGTTGACCCAGGACATTAAACCTGTGATTGCAATTGTGTTGACAGCGTTCTATAGAGCTGCTCTGCAGTTTGTGTATTTATCACCAGCAATCTGAAAGAACTGTGTAGAGAATAGCCTGTGCTATTCGTGACCCCAACTGGCTCTCTAGAATGGGACCAGACCTACAGCTCACAGACTATTTGCCCGTCTGCTGTCAGGCCTAGAGTTACGATTTTGCAACATTAAATTGACAGTCACAGGATTGCCATGGATAAACTACTGCAGAGATACAAGTGTGCATCAATCCAGGCAGGGATAGAACAGCCCCAAAAATGTCTGAAGGATGAGAACAAGTATAGTAGAGTGGGTAGAACAATGTAAAAATCAGCTGAAAATAGTGCAGTTTTGGGAGCTTATCTTGCAAACAAAAGAAAACCAAAAGTTCCCTATTTCCTGAAAAGGTTGAAGATGTAGAATATAAGACTCTGAAGTCAGAAGATGAGGTACTTAAAACATCATTGTCTCTTGGGAAAGAAACATGGAAGAAAGTGAAAAAATTATATAGAATTCTTCTAAATAAAAATTAGTTACTATAAATACTACTGTCTGTGGCTGAAAGACAAGAGGAACAGCTAAAGGAAAGTCTAGGGAAGTTACTCGATCAAATCCCACATGAAGCATTCTTTAATTCAGTCCTGCACAGCTTCATCCTTCAGCACCCTGCTGCCCCTCATGCCACCCCATAAGGCAGAACATCTGCATTGGGAGCGGCAGTGATGCCATCTGAATGAAGACACTGGCCTGATGAGTGAGTTTCAGACAGATCCTTGTAAGGCATCAGAAGGCTGTTCCACAAGGATGCACAGACATCCACCCACCAGCCAAACAAAACTGAGCAGAAAGGCTTTGTTGCATATTTGACAAGGTGAAAAACCCCAACCAAAAGTTCTGCAATACTTTTGGGATTAGCCTGCCTTCTCGGGGGGATTATCCTAGTAAAATATTTGCTTTTAGCAATTCCAAAAGCTTGGCCACCAATCCCATAGGATCTGTGTGATTTCACATTCAGCAGTGCTGGAAGCACTGACAGTTCTTTTAGCAGCTCTTCTAACAGCACAGATAAGATCCATAGTCACAGGTATCACTTACACCTGGCAATGGTCTGGTGTTGTAAGATCCTGCATTTAGAACACAAGTCAGAACCTGTCAGCCCCACTCTTGTCAGCAAAGGCTGCGGAGTTGCCACCCCACCTTGCACTGCTATCGCCAGACACACAAAGAACCAAATCACCCCCAACTCCTTCGTCAGCAGATGAGCTCTGACACACTGGCTGTCTTCTCCCCTCTCAGGCTCTGCACCCCCTGGCTCTGGGACAGAAGCCCATCAGCAGGACCATACAAAAGGATTTATTTCTTAGGCCCTGAGCTCAGACAAAGCATTAAAAATTTCTTCTCTTAATAAAACAACCAGCAGAAGGGAATTTTGTAGTTTTGGGGAAGAAGACTTGTATGACTAAAGGTAAAATACATTATCAGTTTGTTCTTAAGCCACCAAAGTACATGGTATAGAGCAAGGTCTTCTGGCAACCCACTCACTGTTTGCTTTCTAAACCTTTGGAAACAGCTGCTGTATCTTTAGATCCTTAAACATTGGATTTGGCTGGCATTTTGGAAAAATACCCATGTTTGTATAACAGAGCAACCCCTCGGTTTGCCCTGGTGGCCAGAGTCATTCCAACAGGGTGAAGCTGTACACAGAGCTCAGGCACCCCACCCACCCCTTAAGCTCTTAATCCTTTGCCCTGGACAACTGCTTACTTCTCACTACAAAAATTATCTGTGCTGCAACGTCTAATCCATCACAGGACGGCAGCTTACACTGGAAAACACCACACTGCCCCTTCCTTTGGGGCTTCCCATGCTCCTGAGAGTCACACATCCCTTCCTCACCACAGGCAGCACTCTGACTGACATACTTGGTTCTAGGTCAACAGTTCTAAACAAATTTCAACCAAGAATGACATTTTAAACCAAAAAGTATAGCCATGCCATAGGAAATCCCACAATAACAGAATTTCAAAATATAAAGTATGAACATGTAAAGTATAAAATTACTAACATTGGCAGTCATAACTTTTGATCAACTCCAGTGCCAGCAGTCTGCCAGGACCATGCACTGTTCAAATTAGGTATCCAACTTGACAGTATGCAAAATGTTTTGCTTTGTTCGTATTTGAGTTGTTTCAAGTACAGAAGCCACAAACAAACAAAACTGAAAAACAGCACATCAGATGAAAGCACAGTGTGAGGGAGACAGGCAAGATACCCAACAGGCCAGACATGGGATGGCTGTTTACAGCCACAGGAACAGCCTTAGACATTTAACATGGAAAGGTGCATTTTAAGCTTTTCATTCTATACCTCAATGCATTAACACACACAAAGGCATGTTCTTCACTCACCATTCAAAGCAAACACTGTTATCTTTATTCCATTCTGGACAGTGAAGTTGGTTGAGTTATAGAGTTGCTGCAAGCCTGAGCAGCAGCAGCCCACTGCCCACCCAGAGGGTCATTCTATTTATTTCAAAATAGTCTGGGTTCCACACCACAAAAATGTTTTGCAAAGCACAGAAAACCCTGGACTGCACCAGAACTAAAGAGCAACTTCTGACTTTAACCTAAAGAAATTTCCCCTCTAGAAAGAAGGAACATACCCTTCCGCTCAGAGGCAGGCTGCATCTAATAGCTGCTCCACACTCTCATCCTGGGGGAACAATTCCATTACATAAGTAGAGCCAAATGAAAATTGTTTAAAAACATCTCATGAAACGTCAGTGGGAACTGCTCTGAAAATCACAGGACCAGGCACAGCAACCAGGACTGACAGGAAGCCTGCACGTGCAGAGAAGGGATGTGTGATTTCCCAGGAGCACTGGGCTCTGGTGTTTTCTGCGTCCCTGAAAAGCCAGACGGCCTTCCCAGCACAAACCTGATCCCCCATGAAGCAATGGTGGAAGCCCACTGCAGCATCCACCTGCTAACATTGATCCAAGTTACTCAGCATAAATGAGTTACATCATATTCTAAGAAAGCCATAAATACAGCACTGGTGTTGTTTTCTTCAGAGCAACAAAGTCAGCACAAGGCGACGGTTTGTTAAACATCCATGCACCCCAGCAGGGCTCACGTCCACCAGCCCCAGGAGTGCTCACTTCCAGAGCTCCAGCACAGTCAAAGACAAGGAGAGGCATCAGGGATATGCCATGCTGAGCTGTCTGATGCGTCTGCATGCTCAGCTGAGAAGGAACAGCCAGCCCGGCCACACTGCATTATCAGGGCTGGCAAGAACAAGATGCTGCACTTTGTCTCAGAGCATTCTCTGTTTTTTCTTGGGTGAAGAGTGCAGCAGGGGGAGGGATAGAAAAGAATATTCAAACCACTTGATCTAAATTGATTTATCTACTTTACAACTTCACAGCCCCATTTCTAGGTGGGACAAGAGCAATGCAGGAGCTGATCTGAGACCCCAGGAAAGGAACTGGGTATCAGAGACCACTGAGAACCCCTTTTAAGCCAGGTGGAATTTTCCAAGTCAGACTCCCCATTCAAATCCAGTCTTTCAAATAGGGAATAATAAATAGGCAATCAAACCCCAAAGATTACCAAACATGGATGTTACCCCACCAAAGTCCAGCCCTGCAGTGACACACTTGCCATATTAGACCATAGGAAAGGCCACTTCCATCACACAGAGTCTGGCAGTCTGACCCAAAGTGTTGACAGCAGGCTCAAGTCATGATTTTTCTGATGAGTCAGCAAAAAGCTTATTCAGCTCTTTGCCAAATGCTCAAACACTTGAAATAAGGGAATAACTCCTGAATGTTTCAGTTATTTTCTCCAAGTTTCCCTTTTGCTGAGTCTCTGAACAATGGCCTCCTTCAACAGAAGTTGTAGTGTGCTGCCTGTAAAGTAAGAACTGTCCATGGGAGGGAGAGATTCCATCAAGCCTGGGGAACAATTCAGCTTTGCCAGAAGTTTCTCTTACCTCTTACCCTTTATTTTATATTTCTCTTTCAAACTCCATTGTCTTGGCCAGACTCCACTTCCCTTCCTCTCCTGCAAGGATTCCATCTGGATACAAATGGAACATTGCTTATTTTAATTTTAGGCTTAGATGAGGAGGCTGTTGGAAAAAGTTTGTTGTAGGTCACACTCTGAAAGCTGACCCTAGTCCCAAAAGGGATATTGAGGCTTCTGCTGCTGCTTCTGGGGAGAGGAAGCCTACAAATTAAACAAAAACAAAAGGTTTTTAATTGACTGCAAACTCTGTCTCAGAAGGCCAAAGGTTTTTAAAGCCAAAGCCTTATTGACCCATTCCGCCTGTCCTTATTCCAAGAAATGACCATGGGGTGGATGGAAAGAGATGGCAGGAAAGTTTGGCTGCCTGGTGCCTTCTGGGGAGGACCTGAGAGGTCTCGTGCACTGTTCTGTCTGATCCATAACCAACAACCAAATCCATCACTCCAAAGCCATGAACTGACCACTACAGCTTGAGCTGGGAGTCTCAGAAATGAGAGAGAGGCAAGAGTACTCACAAGAATGTACAGACAATTTTGCCTCTCAACACATGCCCAATTGCACTAAGAGAGATTCAATGAAATTTGGGGCAAGGAACTAGAGGTTCAGGTTATCACACACTGGCCCCAAGTTCACATGGCATGAACACGTTGGCAGAAGATACATTCATTTCTCCATGCCTTTGGGCCCTCGTTGTACAGGGATAAATCCTCACAGAAAGAAATTCCACGAGGAATTGTGTATTTACAGGAGGGTTTGGCTGACACATGCTCAAGTAGAGCTCATCATGCACTACATGCTTATTAGCTTTAAGGTACACAAGTTACATATTTCGCTTATTTTTAAATAAACATTTAAACAAATTTGTCTCCCCAAACCTCAGCTCCCTCTCAGAATATGCTCCTTTCCCACATTCACAAAGACACTAGCTTTTCTATTACCATACATTTTCACTTACTCTGTGCTTGATGTCAAAGCCTCCCAGTAAACTTATGGGAGGAATAGAAAGGGAGGAAGCCAGGCAGGTGTTTAAGACTAAAAGAATGGGGGGNAAAAAAAAAAGATAAATAAAACAGCCAACCACCAAAGATCCATTAGGTATCCCTAGACTCCATCTCCCAGTCTGAGCACGCCCTGGGCAGGCAACACGCAAGCCCGTGGCTCCTGTTCAGAGCCCTCCCATGCACAGAGCAGCAGTCTCGGGGCATGATGAGTCACAGCAAAGGTCGCAGACAGCCCTGGGAACAGTTTAGGAAAAGCAAACTCCAGCCCTGCAGTTCGGAGCGCTCCCTGCTGTGCCAGCTGCACTTGTGTCTCCTGTGGAAGCCGCTCCGCGCTGACCGTCCGGAACAGCCGCGGGCAGCTGCGGCGCTGAGAGCTCGGCACCAACGGGGCAGGGCACGGCACGGCCCCCGGCCCTTCCCCTTCCCTCTCCGAAATCCCCCGGCGGGGCAGGGAGCGCGGATCGGCTCCGAAATCCCCCCGGCGCAGCCTCTGCCGGGAGCCCGGACGGGGCGGGCAGGGGCCGCTCCCGACAGACGGCCCCGGGACTGCCTAACACTGCCAGGCTGCAGCTTCCCGGCCGCCTTCCGTGCCAAGGCGGCTGCGAAGGGTCCGTTCTGTCAGTGGGTCACACCTGAAGAGGGACCACGTGTGCCATCCCACACTTCTGTCCTGGTGAGACGCCGCCTTCCATTACCCGCTCCTGTTCCCTGCCAGCGCTCTCAAACACCCGCGGTTATTTTTCAGTAACTGCCACTACGATTTTATCTTTTGAGCTGACAAATAAGGTGAGCATCCACGCGTTCTGCAAACCACTAACAACTGGGAGCACAAACGAGCAGTTGTAACTAACTACAGAAACCTGTAGAGAAACTACTGCACACCTGTGAGGCTGAGCCAGAACAGACGGAGGACACGCAGGCAAGGACCCCCCATGTCCGTCGTAAGAAAAATATCTTTTCTAAGCAACTATTTTTGTTTTAATTTATGACTGAGAAAACATAACTATATAAAACTCGTAGTTTAAAACATCAAGAAATAGAAAGTAAAATATCTAAATTACAAATTTTACTATTAGAATATTAAAGCAAGTTATTTCTTTCTTTGAGACACATTTTACTACTTTTAAAAACCCATGTTTAGGACAATTAAACTCATTATTAAAATGTTTTATTGAGCCAGTGCCGTGGTTTTAGCTAGGGTAGAGGTAATTTTCTCTCAGTAACTGGTACACAGCTGTGTTTGGGTTTGGGATGAGAACAAACTTGATAATGCCCTGATGGTTTAGCTGTTGCTGAGCAGGGCTTGCACCAAGTCAAGGACTTTCCTGCTTCTCGAGCCGTACCAGCACAAAGGGGCACAAGGAGCTGGGCTGGGCACTGCTAGGACAGCTGACCCATCACTTGTTTTTCTTGGGGTTTATCTCTGTTATTCTGCTTTTCATTACAATCTTTTTATCATTATATTTCAGTTCTTAAATTGTTCTTTTCTGATCCTAACACTTCCTCTCACATTCATCACTCCCTAATTCCAACCTGGTAATTCAGAGATAGGATCTCAGTGGGGAAATTTTGAGGCTTAATTAAAAAAAATATTTGAGCTAGATCTGAAAATGATTCTACGTGCAAAGAGCTCAAAGCATTGTCCAAGTTCCCATGCGAGTATCAGGGTTTGCATAGACACTTCAGGGGTTCCAATTTTTTAATGCTAAAAGCTTACGGCTCTGAATAAAGAGCCCTTGTCTAAAAATCAGAAACAAAAAGAGAATGAAAACTTTAGCTTATCAGAAAAACAAAGCTGTTAAATTTCAGATTTCAAGGGAGCACAGGGACTGCTACACAGTAAGAAAAAATGAAACAATTATTAGTGGGTTTTTGCAAGACAGAAATACAGTTATGTCCTTGAGGTGCCTGGACACAGCACCCAAAGGAGCCTGCACTGCCCTCAAGAGCCCACAGCTTTAATGTGAAATACACAACCTTATCTACACTGCTCTGTGTACCTGCTGGCTCTCCTCACCCTGTCCTTCAGAGCATGTGCCAGGAGAACATCATGTATGATCTAACCAATGCAGTACCTGTGGTCACTGACTACTGCCTCCTGACTACAACATCCTGGATCAGAAGTGAGAAACACTATTAGTGTGTACAGAGTCATTCACACTTCTGTTCTTCTCCTTACTAACTGCCTCTGCAGACAAGACATACCCACAACATCACCAGGCTCGGAGGGGCCACAGAGACATTCACAGGACACACATCTATTTTCAGTTAGTGCCAGAGGGGACACAGCCCTCACCAGCACCTCGAGGAGCAGCTGAGGGGAGACACTGCTCACTCTGCCTTCTGTCCTCACACACCACACCTGAGGGGTCTTGAAGGCAAGAGATGGAAAGCACGGCAGAGAGGAACAGAGGCACTCTGGAGGTTATTGCTGACCCTCCTTCCCAGAGCCATGCTGGAGGAAGGGAGCACCAGCACCACCATGTCCAATGCCAGTACAGTTACTCCCTTACTGCTTCATGCAGTAGGAATGTGACTTTATTTCTTCTGTCATCTTAATTCCACTCTTCATCCCATTTTCCTCCACTACATCCTAGGACAAACAAGAACAACTACCACCCAACACACCATTTGCAGGGGCTAAAATAACCCACAGTGTATTTTGTATACTTCTGTTCTCTTAAGTATTAAAACCTGGACATTGCCCTATGAAAAGTGGCATAATAAGAACAGAATAACAAAATTTTGGCCTCTCGGCAAACTTGCAACAAGTCAAAGGTACTAATGTATCTCCACAGTCACTCCAAGCACTGCCTTCCAGAGATCAGCAATTCCAGCCAGAGACTGAGCATCTCCACGTGGCACCCACCACACAGGCTGCCAGGCTCAGCTCCTCTGTGGGTGTGCTCAGGGTAACACCTGCTCTATCACTCCACTCATCCCTGCAGGTTCCAGAACACACCCAAAGTGATCAGCCTGTACAGCATCTGCAAGAGGTACAGAAAACAATACACCAAAGGACACAATTTTACTTACTGAGAGAAAATGTTAATTTCTAGTTATTGCAAGGCTGCATTCAGGTTTCAACCTGCTCCAGAGACATCAGCTACTGACTTGAAATTGGGAAAAAAAGCATTTCTAAAAAAACTTCTCTAAAAAAGTTTTCTAAAAGACGTCTTTTTTCTCAGCTTCAAGGCACATTTTCCAGTTACCCAGGGTTTCAGCTGCCAAATAGAGCAGCATTATATTTATATATGTTCTGCCCTCCCCACAGAGGATAATCCACCTCCACAAACATTCTGGCAAAGAAAAGCAGACAGCAGATGTGATTCCTTCTTGGAGGTCCTCTAAAATGTAAATCTGACTGACTTGAGAAGCCAGCTCTATCTCCCATGTTCCACTACCACACAGACATGCTCCTGTGCCCCGGGCTGCTGGAAGCTTAAAGCAAACTGCCAGCTGCACACACGGGTCCCTTGCAAGGCATATACTGGGTATCTCTATGCTTGACTAACGTTAGAGGGGTTTTTACAGAATTATTTGACCAGGAATATTCATCTATCTTATGCTTTCTGCTAAACCAGTGCTAAAAATACAAACAGGTCCTTGAATACATCCCATTAACCCTTTGTGGCACCAGAACCCTGTGCACCAGTCCCAGTTCACAGCACGTGGGCTCATGCCCGCAGGAAAGAGGCAGCCCAGGGCTGGAAGGCAATGGGCTAAAGTCAAACAGAGAAGCAAATAGATTCTCTGGTCAAAGCAGCAGCATGCCCTTGAACATCACCAGACAGTGAGATGGCACCACTTGAGAAAATGCTCAGCACCCCTGCTGGGAATGCTGTGGTGTGGGAACACGGTCATTTCTAAAAGACAGGCCAAGTTTATTTGGAAGTAAGAATAGAAAACTTACAGTAGTTAATGAAAAGCCCAGCACCACTCTGTCCTACTTAGATACTCTTTCTCTGCTTCTAGGAATGAAGGCACTGCAAGATGTTCAACACCAGCACAAACTCCTCGGGAAACAACTGCAGCCACCGCACGGCAATAACTACAACAGTCATTCCGCTGCTCTATTCCTTCATCTTTCTCACAGGACTCCTGCTGAACGCCGTGGCAGCGTGGGTCTTCCTGTACGTTTCGAGTACAAAGAGTTTTATTGTCTACCTTAAAAACATTGCTGTGGCTGATCTCCTCATGAGCCTGACATTTCCTTTTAAAATCCTTGCTGATTCAGAAATTGCACCGCCGCCACTCAACCTGTTTGTGTGCAGATACTCTGCAGTTGTGTTCTACATGAACATGTACATTGGGATCACCTTCTTTGGCCTCATAGGGTTTGACAGATACTACAAAATTGTAAAGCCTTTGTTCACCTCCTTTGTTCACACAGTTAACTGCAGCAAGGTGGTCTCTATAATCATATGGCTATTGTTAATGCTTATGTCATTTCCAAATATGATTTTAACTAATGAAATCACTAAGGACAATTATTCTAGAAAATGTATAGGTCTTAAAAGTGAGCTCGGCAGACAGTGGCACAAAGCAACAACTTATATTTGCACAGGGATTTTCTGGGTTGTTTTTTTTCTGCTAATCGTATTTTACACTTCTATATCCAAAAAAATATACAGCTCTTACAAAAAATTCCGAAGGAGCTCAGACGTAGCCAAGAGAAAAACCAGCCGGAACATATTCAGCATCATGTTTGTATTTGTCATTTGCTTTGTGCCCTACCACCTCTGCAGGACCCCATACACCCTGAGCCAGACCAGCTCCCAGTTCACCTGCCAGTCCCAAAAATCATTATATTATGCCAAGGAGTTCACTCTGGTGCTGTCTGCTGCAAACGTCTGCCTTGACCCCATTCTTTATTTCTTCCTCTGCCTCCCCTTTAGAGAAAAGCTGTACCAAAAACTGCATCTCAAGCTGAAAGCTTCAAGTGAGGTTGAAATTTCTAAATCCAGAAGATCAAATACACTTCAGGAAAGTATAAACATCTTGTAGTTTCAGGTCTGTACAACTATGCACATTTCAGGAAGTCATTCATGAATGCAAATGTCCCAAAGAAACAGAACAGATGAGAACCAGCAACAAACAAAAGAGGTTTCAGCACAAAACATCAAGGGCTGTTTCTCGGTATAAAATCATTGTTGCATGTGCCAATATATTTACTATGTGCTGTTTCAGCTGATGCTGTGATTGAATTAGGGTGTGACACAACCCATCTGGATCTTAAAAACAGAGAGAGGAATACCTGGAATGGCATGTTTAGGAGCTCCAGGCCGTGGGTCTCTGAAAGGACCATCCAACAGACCCAAAACCAAACTACTTGCTGCTGTTTCTTACAAGACCAGGCACAACACAAGGACAGCCACCAAAACAGCATGACAGCCCTGGGAACAACCGACAGCTCCACCTCAGCCGGGGCAGAGCCCTTGGAAGCAACACAAGGATGGTCAGTACGAGTCACCTGGACTTGGCCTCCACCAGCCCATCCAAGGAGACTAAGACTGCAAGGGGAATCTCAGTCATGTATCTACTGTCATAGAGCAAAGGGCTGGAGGCAATGCACAGTTTAAGGAAGGACTCCATGCCAGGACACCTAGCAGGGGGAAGATAACAAATAAAATAAATTTTAAAAGAAAATTAAAAAGTACACAGCAAATCCTCACAGATATGTACAAAACCAAAAAAACCCCCTTGGTTATATATAAATATACAGAACTTCTCTTAAGGGAACCATTCTATAAAATTAAGAATTAAACATGTCACTGTTGGGCACCAAATGTCAGAATATTTCTACAAGATGCGATATTTGACCTAAGCCAGGGTTTAAGGAGGATCCTTCTATAAAGTAAGGAGCACAGTTACCCTGCACCATCTTCCTCAGGACTTCTCTGAAGTAACAGGAACACAAACACGTTCACACCAAACTGTAACAACTCCCTCCCCGCCAGCACAGGAAGAGGCAGGAACATCACAGAGCCATCTGTGAACACACAGATACAGTTGTCTAGAAACTCCAAGTATATTTAAATCCAGAAAAAATGGTTTGTTGTTTTTCCCATGCTTTTGGCACAGTTATAAAGCATTTGTCTATTCCAAGGTAACAGCTGAAAGCCACCAATCTGCTCTATACAAATAAAAACTTTTAACTATTTTTCAGTCCAGCTTTTTTTTTTTTAATTGGTTTTATCATTGTACAGCAAAAACCCACCAGGACAAAGTCTCCGCTAAAGCCTTCAGGCAGTGGCTCCAGAAGCTGAATGCTTTCATTTTACTTAAAAACTATAGGAACAGAAATAACATGTGCTTTACCTTTCTGTCACTGCATTTCATTTCATAACAGATAAGGGTGAAAAATTTTTAAATATCTGCTCCTTGCACTTTCTCCAAGACTGTGGGTAACTTCTCTTGCTCTGAGACCACTGGTCTGTAGCAGCAGGATTCTACCATCCCACAGGATGGTGTTCCAGCTAACAGTCAGGACACCTGTGCTGGGTTCACACACACCTTTCTGGAACAAATTCACCTCCATGTGTTTCTCACCTGGCTGGAGAGCAGCCCCAGCCAGATGTCCATTGGACCGCAGGGGCTGGGTGGCCCCTGTCCAAACCTGCCCACAGGGACTACAGGAGAAGGCTGTGTTCTGGTTGTGTTTGTTAAGAAAACACATAAAAGATTATTTATGTGGTACTTTCAGAGCTCCCTGACGCCATTAAACAGACTCTGCAGGTTCTGCTCTCCAAGCAAGGGAGCCAACCTGCTAGGGAATGGAATCTGGTGCTTTGTGGAAGATCTTTTGTCATTTGTGGCAACAACATTCAGTTCCCTACATGGTATTATTCCCTACATTGGTATTTGCCTATGTAAATCAGCATAATCGTGGCTGTGAAAGATCACTGGCATAGACAGATGAAAACACTTTCCCAATATATATTTGAATAACTTTTTAATTGCTTTTCAAGCTTTGAAAACATTTGTATTGTTTCCTCACCTCAGCAGAATACTGATAATAAAATGACAAGAATCTACATGCAAGCACCAGGGTAAAGGATTTTGATCAACAATCTGGTTCCAAAGGGACACTGCATATAATTCACATTGTCAAAATTCTCCTCCAAGAGCTTCACTAGTCAATAAACGCTCCTGTGCCCCTCTTCCTGCTGCAAACCCACCTTGTGAGCGACAAGTCCCAAATAACACCAATGTCAAACCAAGCCCCTGCTCCATCTTCCCAGCCTTGCTCCTCACTTTGTTAGATGAACTGGAGGCAGTTTATTTTCAGCACTGGGTAAGTTAATCCTTCCACATCTTTCCCAGCATATCATGCCTCAGATATGCCAAGGCAGCTCCTCACACAAGGAACTCATGGCCACATGCCTGTTCTCCTCCTAGAACACCTTTGCAGAAAGAGCAGACCATTTCACAGTAAAGGTTTACCCAACTATCACATACTTTGTCTTTTAATACCTGGAAAAATTTTCTGAGTTTTAAACTGACTACAGAAAAGGAGAAATGAACAGGCAAAAACACACAGATAGAATTAACTGACAGTGCTGCAGTTTGGGTTTTTTTAAAAAGAAAAGAAACAACCTACAAGTATGTCAAGATCAGCTTTGCATAAGCAGAACCCCATAAAATGAGTCCATGTTTGCTCACAACTGGACACAGGATCATTCTGGATTGCAAAGCTTCACAAACACTTTGACAAATACGGTCTGAACTTCCAGCTTATGACTAATGTAAAACCAGATGTTCTTCATCTGTTCCTTCACAAAGCTCTGGTACAGGATTTGTAAATTCCTGTGGATTCTCAGCTACAACCAAATGCCACCAGCTGGAGTTTCAGTATTGCTGTCAGTACCTCATCCCCGGCACGGTGCCAGACCTTTTCTCATGGCATACAAAAAAAAAGTCCCCTACTTCCCTAATGTGTTATTTTTATTTTTAAATAGTGCTTGGCAAATGTCCAAAGGTTTAGAATAATAATTGAGATCAGCAGAATCCCCACACACGCCTTCAAATCAACAAATTAGGGTGGAAGTTTAGAACAAACACTTCCCAAAGCCTGGAATTTCATGCAGGAATATTACATTGAGTGAGGACCAACTACCTTGCAAAATCCAGATTCCAGACAGATTTTAAAGGTAAGATACATGAGTGAGGAGGAGCAGGGTGCAACAGAGTTTCAGGTTTACAAAAACAAAAGCAAAGAAACAGCCACTGGTTCCGCACACTCACAGCTCCACATAGGGGAGCTGGGACTGACCAGATGAACTTTTGGGAACCACATGAGAAAGTCCACACACTGGGGCTGACCTAACCACATGTCTCATAACCCTTACGTACTTGAGCACATAATAAACACTTAAATCTTCAGGCCTGAAACCAAGAGGAGAGAATGCTCAAGGCAGTGCCTGCCAGCCCACGCAGGTCAGCCAGACCACAGCTCCAGTCTCCATCCCAGTCAGCTCCCTGACAGGGCCCGATCAAGCACCTGTGACCACCTGCCCTCCACAAAGACTTAATGAGAATCACAAAAATCCGTGAGACTGGCCACACCAACATGCCTGACCAAGCTGTTTCACAGCCCGTTCCCCCATCACGGTGCCAGGGACAGCAGTGTGGGTGCAGGGGCACAGCCCCTGCCTGCCTCTCCCCTGGGAACAGGAAAGAGAAGGCTCTGGGCTGTTCCTTGAGCTCTTACGTCTTTCTGTCACCACTCCTTTGGGTAACTTCCACGTGATTTAGCTATCTGAACACTGCGTTTAATTGCGTCAAATCAGCTCATTTAAAAACCACAGCCACGTTTTCAGAGCCCCGCAGAGGCAGCCAGAAGAGAAGGTCACACGTGGTTGGGCTGGGACAACAGTCACCGAGACACATCAGACCTTTGCAGATCAATGCTCATTAGACCCCAGGCCACAACGACAGGTACGTAGTTTGTCTTTGTTTGAGCCTGTTTAGATCTCCATGAACACACAGCCTGAAATCCAGCTGTGCCAAGCTCACAGTGGGTCAGGCTCAGGTGTTCAGCAAGCCAACCTCGCTGTGTCGGTCGCTGGTGTCACGGGGCCAGAGCCAGGCCATACCCTGGGGGTGGTTTGCCCTGTGCAGGACAAGGACACACCAGGCTGCACCGCTCCGTGGGGCAGGAACCTCCAGCGCCTGGGGAGCAGGGCAGCGAGCCCAGCCTGCAACAGCACTGCCCGCCCTCACCCTCACCACACACGGCCAGACTCGATCCCACCCAGGTAACTGTTCTCAGAGCAAGAGACCTGCAGAAAGCCAGTGACTTAAACCGCTTCCTCCCCATTTTAAACCCCCAGAGTATCTGCATTTTGCTTTACAAATTATGCATGTCTGGATACATATTTTACAGCAGAAATTATATGTGCAGTTGCAGTAGTTCCCATATTGTATATTAAAACTAGGAACAATATAAAGAAATAGAAGCATTGCTGTCTGATACTACTCAAGACATAAATGTATTGGTTTTCATTCCAAGAAATTCAAGGGAATAGCTTTTCCCACAGCCATTCTATGCAGTAGCCTGCATTGTGGCAAACAAACAACAAACCCCTTGGTCATGGAGTCACATATTTAGTTGAAATAGGACTAAAATTTTCTACTTTTCTTCCCTATAATTTCTAGTGAATCCTACAAAAGAAGTGAGCAACATCACTTATCTGCTTTTTTCAAAATGTGCTTTTCCTAAAACTTTTAGTGAAAGTACAATTAATTTGTTCAAGTGGGAAGAGAAAGCAGTCTGCAGACCTCAGTACTGTCAGAACCATTTGCTCACCTGTCTGACATATCTGCATATTGGTCTGCCAATACATTCACTGAGAACTCCCAACACATTTTTAGAGAGCAAGGCTGGTACAAAGATTACTTTTTTAAATACCTAGTTTCAATCCTCAAAAATTATGAGGTTTTAGTATGATCATTGTTAACAATGATCATACTAAAACCTCATAACAAACAGATTCAAACCTTTTTCTGTGTCACCTTGGCTGCAGTGGGTTGTTGAACCAAACACTCCTAGAAAAGCTGCTCTAGTGGAAAAGCTACTCAGAAGACTCTATGGTTTCAGGAACAAATCCTAATATATTCCTAACGCTTCCCTCCTGAGTATCTGGAAAGCAGCATAAAGACAGAAAAATATTTCTTCCTAATTGCATTTTTTTTCCTTGAAATTAATCTAACAAAATTCTAAGAGAATGACTACCATCACTCAGGAAAGGTGGATGTCATTAACATCCTCTCGGTTATTTTTGTAGGTCTGATACCTCAAGTCAGCAAAGCCAACTTGCACAAGGAGTTTACAATGTCAAGCAACGTTTCAGAATGCCACGTCTATGAAGACCTGGAACCTTTCACCTATTTTTACTACTTGATTTTTCTTATGGGCATTATTGGAAGCTGTTTTGCACTGTGGGCATTCATACAGAGGGATCAGAAACAAAAGTCTATGAGCATCTACTTAATCAACCTCCTCACTGCAGATTTCTTGTTGACTTTGACATTGCCAGTGAAGATTACTGTTGACCTAGGAATTGCATCCTGGAATCTGAGAATATTCCACTGCCAAGTTACAGCCTGTTTCATCTATCTGAACATGTATTTATCAATCATATTTTTGGGACTTGTGAGCATGGATCGCTGCCTCCAGTTGATGCACAGCTCTAAGATCTACCGCATTCAGGAGCCCGGGTTTGCCAAGACACTGTCTGCGGTTGTATGGACCATGATTCTCCTCATAACTGTGCCTAACATGGCTATTCCCATACAACACATTGAAGAAAGACCCGGTGCGGGATGCATCGATTTCAAAACAAAATTTGGGAGAGACTGGCACGTGTTCACTAATTTCATATGCACAGCAATATTCCTGAACTTCTCAGCTGTGGTCCTGATTTCCAATTTCCTTGTTGTTAGACAACTCCACCGCCACAAGTACAGTGAGAGCTACGGCAGCGTGAGGAAGGCGCTGACCCACATCCTGCTGGTGACGGCCGGGTACCTGCTCTGCTTCGTGCCCTACCACGCCGTGCGCATCCCTTACACGCTGAGCCAGAGCAACACCATAACCAGCTGCCCCCTCAAACGGGCTCTCTTCAAAGCCAAGGAGTCCACCTTGCTGTTTGCAGTCTCAAACCTCTGCTTTGATCCCATTCTCTATTATCACCTTTCCAAATCATTCAGACTGAAATTCACTGAGGCCTTTGCAGCACCGAAGGAGACAAAGGCTCTCACAGACGTGGAGGTGCAGCACAGCAGTGAACAGCAGACATACAGCCTTGACTGTACAACACACACCCAGAGGGAGCCCACACGTGGCACCGAGAGCCACTGGGCACCTGTGCATGTGGACACCGGGGTCGACAACGCTCCTGACAGACCATGAGCCCAAGCAGAAGGAAGATACCTGACCGATAACTCCCCAGCGTTGTGTTACACACTCACACAGTGGGTCTGAGCTCTCAGAGCCTTCAATGATGCCTCCCACAAACAGCTCAGTGAACAGTGGTGATCAGCCAGGGATCAGCAACACAAAAGAATACGTATTCAGACTCAAATATACTTTAGAATTATTTATGGCAAACAGCTGAACTCACCTTTACTAAGTTAAATATTGTGTAATGGCCATATGAAATGACTCGGTGCAATCAAGTGAAGAAATTATTTAACAGAAGTTCCTCAGCTGCAAAGTTCTTTTTCACACCTATGATTAATCCTAAAGCATTTCAGAGGTCATTATTTACTCCAGAAAGGGATTTCAAACTGTGTTGATTAAAAATTATTGTATTTGCTTGTATCATACCTGCAGTGTTTATAAATAAATTTCTTGTTCTTGCCAAGTTCCATTGCCTCTCCTTGCTGCTGCTTCAATAAACATGAAAAAAGCTAACTTGTTATTACAGAAAATTCAAGCAATTTTTAAAACAGAGTATAAACATTCAGCATGTTCTCTTTGCTTGATTTCTTTTCATAAAAATTTATAAAAGAGCAGCAAAGTTAAAATTCTAACACACAATTACTTCTGAAACATATGCATATGCAGAATAATCAATAATCAAAATTTAAAAATCAATTTGCACTGGCAAAATCCAGCTAGTTAGATTAGCTCTATCTGCAAATCAAAGTTATTTCAGAAAAATAAAAAAAGTTATCTTTTTTCTAGTCCTTGAGTAAAATAAGCAAAATATGAATCATGTTCAAAGCAAGCATTCAAAATGGCCCATTTAGTATTTTCATAACAATTCTCCTGCAATAAATCACAACCCAAACTTTGCGGGCTAAGAAATTTAAAGGACAGAAAACTGGAGTTATTACATAATACTCTCACGTGACACTTCTTGGACTGAAAGGATTTGATATTGTTAAAAGTTATCATTGTTGTTTAAATAAAATAATAATTCTTAAGTACATTCCAGTTTGAGGCCTGTTCAATGTCTGGGGCCTTTTTCCAGCACTATGGAAAACATAAAAACCCATCTGCACGAGGGCTGTGATCTAGAATGTTACTCATGGGGCTTCCTCCAGTTCTCGTGTTCCTACAGACAAGCATAGCAGCAGCAGCCAAAGCCCAGGCTGGAAGCAGCACAGAGTGGGGAGAAGGAAGGGTCACCACCTTGTCCCACACAGTTCAGAGCTATTTCAGATGTTTCTGTGTTCATTCATCTACCCAACTTCAGTATAAAACATTCTATATAGCACGTTTTTGTTAGACCCTGGGTTGTAGTGGATTACTGTGGTGCCTGTCCCTGAACCCCAGTGACCACCACACTTCTCTCCCTGGAAACACTCCGCTGTCCCATCAGGCAGCACCACGATGCACACAAGCACAGGTCACTCCTGCGGGGGTGGGAAACGTGGGGCACTGATCACTCACCAGGGGAATGGGGAAGTGTGTGGCGTACTGCAGGTGCCGAAGGAGGTCATAGTTGGATGGGAAAATCAGTTCTCTCAGCCTCTCCCTCCTGGCTGACTTGTCACTCGTGCCTGAGATTCTTCGGCCAAAGGAAGGGGTCACACTCAAGACTCCACAGGCGTCGGAGAAAAGATCTGAGACATGTAAAGCAAAGACTGAAGGTAAGTGTAACCTCCAGCTTCTGAAATCCAGCAGCAGCGACAGGATTTGCTCTTGCCTACAACTACTTATTAAATATCTGAGGTTTCTCAAAGATGGACAAAGCAAGGGCAATTGCAATCAAGCCTGAGATTTAAGATACATGAACATACTATATCTAAGTGCACATCTCCATGGTTATTAGACAAGTTTTAACCTAGAGATAGATATTCAGTCAGGGAAAAAGCTTTCTGATTTGAAGCAATCTGCACACTCCTCATGTTACTGTGACACAGAAACCACAACGAGCTGTTTCAGCAACTGAAAGAAATAAGGAGAAGGGGGAAGTGGGAGGTGACAAGAGACACCGTAGACAGGCAAGGACATGCTTGAAACCACCGACATGACAGATACCAGGCAGAAATGGGGTCCCAATATCCTGCAAGTGATAGGTCTGGACAGTCCATGCAAAACAAGGGGAAATCCAAAGAAGAAACAAGAGATTCAAGAGCCATGAAGAACAGAAAGGAAAAAGGGGAGAAAACTGATTTGAAAACAGAGTCAAAATATAGAACCATCAATTGAGAGGCAGATGGCGTCAATGGGGGTCCTTGAGGTCAAACAAGTGGGGAGCTCTGCACATTCATTCATCTTCAGTGTAACACACAGGGCTCAACACTGGGGGCAGGAAGGGGAGCAGGGACAGAAGTGTGCGTGGGTATGCAGGACAAGCAGGGCAGCACAGAGGAGCATGCTGGCACACAGCAGAGATGCAGAGAATGCAGGTGATGCACTGACACCAGAACAGCAGAGACTGGATGCCAAAGGCCATTGAGGGAAGGAGCAAGGTGGTGCTGGGGCATGGAGGGATATTCAGTGGCAACACAACAGGAGCCGTGGGCAGCAAAGGCATCACAAGCATGCAGAAAAATCAAAGGTAAACCTACTGGAAATTCTGAACCAAAATCTGCCTTATAGTCGCTCTTGTCTGCATCATCAAAAATACCAGTGGTTCCTGAGTCAATGCCCACATGTTCCACAATACCATGATCCTAATAATTGCCAGGGAAAAAAACAAGTATCAGTCACAGCAAACTCAAGCACATTGGCCCTTTAAGAGCTGTGCCTTTCAGTTTGTCTCGAGTTATTCAGATCACTAGACAGCTGGCAGTTCAGTACATCTGCACCAAATCAGCAGTATTTACAGTTATACACAGGAATGTAATGGATCCTTTTCAGCCTTCTCATAGAAGAAGAGACAAGGAGACACAGATTGAAACCCCCAGTATCTCATATCTGAAATACTGATGCTTCGCTGAAAACCCACGTTTAACAAAACAAAAACCATGAGAATAGCACAAAGCATTACCTCCAGTTTCACATCATGATCCTTTGAATAGTGTTCCTCGACAGCTTCCCCATTAGGGGAACGTGGTCTGGGAGCTGTAGTGATGGACAAGTCTCCACGAGATATTAAAGTGCACATGTAGGCGTCATGGGAGAAAACATCATGCCGAGTGAATTCCGAAAAAAGCAGCACCAAATTCACAAACTCTGTCTTCTCACGGTCACTGCTTGGGTCAGCTACACCAAAAAAAGGAAAAAAACCCCAAAAGTTAAACTGTAGTTTCAGCTTATAAATATTTGGGTTTGAACCATCTATATCATAAATGCCAGTACATTAATTTTCAAGGCCTTCTGAGAAAGTCTTGGGCATTTGCACGGAACAAACCATTTCCCATCAAACCTGCTTGGTGCTGCTTCACTGTCAGTTCCAGACACAGGACAGACCTCAGTGGGTTCCAGAGCATCCCACCTGTACAAATCTGCCCTCAGCTGCCAAGTACAATGTTCAAAATACATCAAAAAATTAAACTGAGAGAAGAAGAGGGCCAAGGACATTCCCTGTGTGAAAAAAAATTAACCTGAAGATTTGCATTATCACAGGTCACCTGAGAGCTGGCCTTTCCTCCCAAATCACTGCCTTACATACAGCACTTTTGCTTTCATAACAGAAAGTCCGATAAAATATTTGCAGAGAACTTAAGATCCACATGCCAGGCCTCCAAGATATAAAGGCAATATTTTCATTAAAACTTGACAGCCTTGTGTAGTTTATCTGTTAGAGATGCCCATGCACATCAGGAAAACAATTATTAAAATAAATGCATGTTATTTTGTCAGGAAAAAGCAAAGCCTAGAGAAATACAACATAAAAAATGTTGTTACTAAGTTTTCATTTGTCACAGCTCTGTTTAATTTGACTTGTTCTTTACCACAGAAAGGTTTGCAACATTGTGGTTAACAGAAAACAGTTTTATATCATACCAAATCCATTGGGCAACAAAAGAACTACCAAACCTGAATTATCACCATTTATTTAAGAGCAAATCATGCTTTAGAGTTCAAATTAGCCCAGCATGTGACAGTTTGTGTTCAATCATCCTCACTAGGCTGCAGCAACAGCAGCTGTCAGTCTGCCCAGGAGCAGTGTGGGGCTGAACCTGTCCCTGCAGTCACAGGTCCTGCTCAGCCCAGCTCCCCTCAGGAGCAAGACATGAGGCTGGGGGAGCATCCCAAAACACACACCTGAGCCCAGGTGAGCCACCCTCCCTCAAAATACAGCCAGGATGTGCTTTTCATTTTTGGAGACTCAGGAGCTCAATCACTGTAAAACCAACACAACACCACAAATCTTGTCCAGTGCTCCAAAACACCAAAGAACACTTCAAACACGGGAAACATCCTCAGTTCTCTCTCCCTGCCTTGCAGGGCTTCTTAGGCCAAGGAGACCAAATCCACATCTGAAGGAAGCACAGCAGAAACACAAGGCTTAATAACAGAAATAGTTTGGATGGTTTATTAAAACCAGGGTCACCACTGGCATGAAAGCAGAGCATTGCCAATATCTCTGAGTCTGAAACACATTTTAAGAAGTTTCTCCTTTTTCGGATGCTGAGAGTTCTCAGTGCTGTGTTTCAAAACCTCTTAAAATCCACTTTACTTTAAGGGTACCCAGAAAAAAAGATGCCCTAACCAGCAGTACTGGAAGTGCCAGAAATGCAAGCTATGCTATCAGTTTCTGTGCTATCAGTTTTATCAGACCAACACATGTCATGGAGCAGCCTTCAATAAACAAAGATCCTTTTTTCAAACCACTATCTGTCAGCCAACAGCTTTCAACTGTAACACTTTCATGTCATTTCTAAGTCAGTCACTTAAAACATGGATGTGTCAGAGAGAGACAAGTGTTTGGTGTTAAATATGCACAGAGTGCAAGTTATTTCCCCAAATCTCAAATAGCTTAAACAGAAATAAACACAGGTTTTGCCAATTTTCCTTCTGGGGAAAAAAAAAAATCAAAAATAATAGAAGGCTCCTATAGCAAGACAGGAGATTTAAAAAGAAATGTGCACTTGAGCCAATAATCACAGAAACCAAAACACCCCCTCCAGCAAACCAGTAACTTCAGCAGCCAGGCAGCAGACCACTTGCTTCTGACCTACTTTGGAATATAAATTAGCTCATACTCACATAATGAGGGAGCTTGTGTATCCAAAAACCTTAGTAGGACATTCTGGAAAACAGGAAGACTGGAACCTGTCAAGGAGGCTGAAGACAGAGATTCCTTTTCATCTAGGACTTCAGATTCACCACATCTCTGCACAGTTAAATAAATAAAAAGGCATGTCTCTACACCCAAATGCACACAATATTCCCACCATCTGCATCTGAGGCTACCATGCATGTGACTGTTTCCCACCACTGCACAAAAATCTCTCTAGAAAGACAGGCTTTTCCCATTACTTAGTTTGGTTATTTTTAAGGTGTTTTGTTTAATTACTTTGGATTACTGATTGGAAAGGAATGCCTGAGACATGTTCCATCAGCTGCAATGACATGGCTTCATAGAAAGCAGAAAGGAAGCTTCTTGTGTGTGTAAATTACAAATTGAACAACGACCAGGGCAAACCCCTCAGCTTTAGGCAGATTTGGGTGCAATGAGGCAGGAACAATGTGCAGTGACTCCCTTTCCCTAACCTCTGGTTTGTGCTGGGAGTGGACAAAGTGAAAGTCTTTCTCACCTCTGAGGGTTTTCTCATCTGTTCACCCCACACAGGCTGGACAATCAGACCACTTCGCTGGGGCCCCTTTTTTCTAGGGAAATCACCCCCAGCAGAGCCCCAGGAGGCACAGACCTGGCTGGCCCTGCACTGAGGCCAAGGCAGTCCCAGGGGTGCGGAGCTGCACGAGGCCACAGGGACACACTGCCCTGTTCCAGCTGACAGCCTCGTCCCAACCAGCCAGACCCAGAGCCCTCTGTAAGGGGATACCAGCTCATGTGCCACCCCTTTGGTTGGACAAGTAGTTCACAGAAGTGAAACACTTCAAAGAGACGTAAGTCAGCAAACAGAGACCATTCTGAATTAGGTTGAAATTTCTTACTTTAAATAGAAGGCTTTTTCATTCTAAATTTATCTAAAATTTCAAAAATATAGATGACAAAGATCTCCAGGGCTCCAAACACCAAACTCACTCCTTTTATAATGAGAAGAGCTTAAAGTGAGGCTTCCTTAGAAATACCTTACTTTTTAAGCAGACTGTCACACTATGCTAGAAGTAGAAACAACTTACTTCTGCCTCAATTTCCGCTTGCCTCTTCTCCAGGAGCTTGGCCACAGCCATGGCCCTGTGCTTCCCAGACCTCTTACAGCTCACAGCCCACTCACAGAGCAGCATCACCACGGCCTCATCATTTGGGGCAACCTGTGCAGGGCAGAACAGACAGAAACCAGCTCACCCACACAGCCCGCAGGCAAACAGCCTGCAGCAGCCAGAGCTCTGCGGGAGGAAACGCCAAACAGGCTGGGGTTTGGTCTTTTGTACAGACAGAGGCACACTTGCTGTCATTTGCACACATTTGTTTTATTCGCAGTGTTTTCACATGAAATATGGGTAAAGAAGGAAATTCCAGTATTCACGCTGCTGATATTCAAATCAGAATTTCACTTTATCATAAAGTTGCTTCACAAAACCAAAGAAGAGTGATGTGCTGTGTGAACAAGAGGAACAGAGCACCCACAGAGTCTTCCAGCCCACTAACCACACAGGATTTACGTGCTCCTTACGCTCATTCCTCCAAACCTCCTCCATCTGTTTCCAGACTGCAATTTGCATCCCACTGACACATTACAATAAACAAAACAACCTTCCACCTCGAGAGCCCTTACCTGTCAGATAACCAAGGTCAAAAAATTCCAAAAAAAACTGATTCCTTCTGACATTTTTAAGAAACAGCATGTGTCTTTAGAACCCCGTTTGTGCAGGACAATGGGATGTAGCATGAGTGCTCAGCCAGTCTCTGGTCTCACAAAGCACCCATGCTTTGGAAGTATTTTTGCCTTGTGTGCTCCTGAGCTGACTCTGCTGAACTTGCTTGTCCTTCCCAAGCTGGCCACCATCTCTGAACACTTCAACATACCAACGTGCAAATTAAAGAGATGTGATTTTCCTTCTTTCCCCAAGGCCAGTGGGAGCTACACTGAGCAGCGACCATCACAAGGGTTGAAGCCAAGCATGGCACCCTCAGAAAATCAACATTTTTTCTCAAAGTGATTGGGAATTACAGACCCACAAGTATGAAAGTTCCTGCTTCAAAGCTGTCCCAACTACCCTCATCAGAAAACCAGAACACAAGGGTGTGCTGAACAAGGCTGCTGCATACACGCACACACAGAGGTTTCCTGTAAGTACATTTCAACAGTGAGCAAGAAATTTTACATGACTAGGGCGGAGGGAATGGAGAGAGGAGGAGAAATGGTTTTCTCTTACCCAAATTAAGCAACATGATGATCACCACTGCTGTGGTGAGATGCAGTCAGCTACCAACAGAACTATGGGTGCTATAGATTTCTAAAGGCAATGCAGAACACTCAGAGTCTGATCTCCATTGACGCAGCCTTTTGTTGGACAAGTTGGCATCACCAGAGTCATTCCCACACACTGGACTCTGGGAGCACAGGGTCCTGCAGCAGCTGAGACAAGTAAAGCTGAGGGGCCTAACCATCAAATACATTATTTTGCTTTTGAACCAACAAGATGTGGAGCCACAGGGCTTCCTGCCTCCTGACAGCTGCACCTCAGGGCTTCCTCCCTTACAACACCACGCTCACTCATACATGCTGAGAATTAATCGAGCAGCCCCTCTTGGAATAGTCAGGTGCTGGATTTGTCTCATCTGGGGTCTTGCATCAGCAGCTGGTCTGGCCTGGACAAGCACAGACCACGTTTCAGAGGGGCTCAAACTGCTGCCTTGAAGAGCAGCATATTAAGGTCACGTTACTACCCTGAAAATTTCAGGGCAAGAAAACAAAAAGATCAGTTCACGCATTACTTAATGAGTACATTTTGTAGGAAAGACAAGGTGCTGGAGCAGAGCACAGGCACAGACAGGCAGGAACTGCAGCTCCCTGGGATGGTGGGAAACTCTCCCACAGACAAGACCCTCCCTCAAGTTTCCCAAACCTTCCACAAGTACTAACATGACAAAAACACTTCAAGTTGGCATCAAATAGGGGAGGTTATCTACAGCATGCAACACACACCTTTGAAGCAAGATTTCAAGTTTAAATAATTCACTCCCAACATCTGTCATTTAGCCATTAACCCAAAATAGCCATAACCTTCTGAAAGCCCCAGTCAGACCCTTCCAGTGAAAACCAAAGGCCTCACTTCCATCAGTTTATAACTGGAGAAGATGGGTAAAAAAAACTATTGGTTTGATTTTATTTTTTTAAAAAGTTACACAATTAATAACATGTGAAAGTATTACAAAGAAAAGAGTAAACATTTCTGTTCCTCATGGGTTTGGAAATAGGCCAGTTCATTCCCTTTGAGAACACATCTGCATACCCCCCCCCAGCTCTCAGGCTGTACTACTCTATGCTCAAACTGTTCTCAAATGTTTGGGGGTTTAAAGTCAACTAAACACACTGCCACAAGCAGTGCAGAGCGAAAGACGGGATATGAAACACCCCTGACTGCAGCCCAGGAGGGCTCAAGACACCACAGGCAGGTGGGAAAGTGCTGAACATACAGAGTAGCCCTGACACCAGCCCAAAGACAAGCCCTAGTACTGGAGCACAATTTGCACATTTCTTTAAAGGACGAGACTACGTTCAACAAAACATTAACCCCTGCTTTGAAACCGTCTGATATAAATTCAAAAAGTAAGCTGTATGTTCCTCCTAAGGATGCCATCAGTTATTTCAGTCACAGTATAAATTTTTTCCTTCCACAGAGGTTTTGTACTTTAACTCCCTTAGACACTAAGGTGAGCAAGAATCTGGATTTACTGAAACAGAATACCTGCACAAAAATACCCGCACAGGTAACTAAACAATTCAAGCAACTGAACCAACACCAACTTCGTTATTAAACCTATTACAAGACTGCTCAGAATATGCTCTATTTTCTCAGTGCTTGAGGAAACATACTCTGATTCTGCAGATATTTTGCTCAGCTTGTCTCTTCCCTGTCATGCAGCCCAACACATTCAGATTTGAGTCCCTCACAGTCACAAATGTTAAATCCAAGCTCTGTCACTTCAAGGCCTGTCAGAGCTTCTTTCCCACAGCAGGATGGGGATTGTGTTTGTTTCATTTCCCAGCAAGGAGATCTCAGAAAGACAAATATCAACTCCCTACATTTGTCAACAGGCTCCATTCGTGAGAACCAAATTCAAACCACGATTTTTTCATTCTAAAATGAAAAACATCTCTTGGCATCATAAGAATTCAGTTGAACTTCAAAGACAACATGAGAAGCAAGACCTAATACAACTATAGAGCCCTAAACTTTAAAAGCAAAAATATCCATGAAGTTTCAAGATTCTACACAGTAATTTCAAGAAATTCAACGTCTGTCCTTAAAAATCACACACTCTATTCTCCATTCACTTCTGCACACTGGCTAGAAAATCCTGGTATAGTTGCACTTACCACATATCCCCCTCTCCCCCCACTGCTGAAGTGTATTGTAAGTTATAATAAAATTGTATTTTGCTACATAGGAGACTGACAAATTAAAGAGTCTCACCAACCATTCTAAACTAAAACAAAGTAAGAGGTGAAAAAATAATCCTTTCTCAGCTACTTTCCTTAGTGGTGTCTGTGACAGACTATGACAGATAGTAAAATACAGTTAGTTCAAATACTAGGTGACAGTTAAGTGGGTTTAAGCTCTGGGAAGATGATAGGTGAACTCACAGAGAAGTTGTCATAGACATCACAAAGTCACTATTGCATTTTCCAGCTCACCCTTCTGAAGACTCTGGTTCTGCCTAAATCCACTCCTGTTCTCAGAGGGACTCATCCCCAAGAGGGGCTGCAGAGGAGTCACAGGTTTCCAAGTCTGGATAAGTGCAACACAATTTACTCCAATTTAAAACCATATGGTAGCAATACAAACTGTTTACTGCATTTACACCTCCACAAAAACCACCACAGTGATAAACATTCTGGAGCTGTGCACAAGAGAGGATTTGAGTCAAGGAAATGTCAGATGGAAAATACCTGTGGTCAGAAACAAGGTCAGTAGTTTTCTCTGCAGCCCCATCTCAAATGAAAGTGAATTTACTGCTTTATGCCACGTCACAGATTTCTAAATTGAGTCCTCCTACTCAGATAAATCTCCCAAGTAACCCACACAAGTCAGCAAAGAGAAGCAGAAATGAGAGATCTTTTCACTGCTCAGTGCACATGGCCACACTCACCAGGCTGCACCAGTCTTACCACATTCACATGGGCCATCTGACTTTCCCACAAAAACAATATAACTGCTATTATCATTTGGAACTTCATGGATAGAGAGCTGAGCATCTGTCAGCTGCACTGAGTGCTGGTTTTTGAGTTGCACACAACCTGATGGGAGATCCATGCCTGCACAGAAACCTGCCACACAAGAGCCAGTCTGGGAGAGAATCACAGAGCCTTTCAGGCTGGGAAAGGCCTTTAAGATCCTTGAGTTAAACCATTAACCCAGCACTGCCAAGTCCAGTACTAAAAAACATGATCCATGATTAGGGCTCAGAGGAAGATATTCCTACAGGATTACACAGGGACCATCATTACTAAGACAAAGGGACAGTCTGCAAGAAACAGCAACACAATTCCTATCCCCTATTTACAGGCTGTTGAGTAATGCAGCATTCAATAATGCAGTCAGTGCTCCTCCATGCTGTCTCTTCAAGTCACTGGAGAAGCATTCAATTCTCCTCCCACTTCTATGGTCCCTCTCTAAGCCAATGATGGAGAGTTTATTCTGGGCCCTCAAAACAAGGGTTTAACATTCCACTTTCTCACACAGCTCTCACTGTGTCACCTCTGTCACATGCCACATGATGCTCAAAACCTAAGCTCTGTTCCACAGCTGCCCCACAGTGCTCATACACACTTGCTACTGGCATCCTCTGCAGCCTTCAGGACAATCCAGCAGGAAAAATGGACAGGAAACAGGTTCCAAACATATTTCAGTTGGGCTCACAGCAAAACGGGAGCAGCAGATAGCTGTCCTTCAAAGAACATTTTGCTTTAAACAATGATGTCAGTAGGCAGATGTTCTAGTGATGGACGTGCTATTTACAAAATCAAAATTCTTCCAGGCTTACATGATTTGCCAGCTGAAAACAGCGTACACGGCCTCGTGACTTATGGCCTCTTCTGCCAAGGAAAAGCAAAAGTTTATTAACAGGGAAGGAAGGAGGAAAAAAGGCAAACAGCATAGCACGTTGTGACGTTCCCACAGAGCCGAGGCCGGGGCGCGGTGGGTGCAGGCGGGCGCCGACATCCCGTGGCCGCGGAGCAGCTCGGCAGCCTTGGCAGGGCTCCTTGCCCAGGGACAGCCTGCCAGGTGCTCACCACAGCCTGCCCAGCAGGTCACACCTGAGCCTGCCCTGGTAACATCTATGGGCCAGTTCCCTGCCCATCACCGGGAGCTGAAACCACATGGTCTTTAAGGTCCCTTCCAACCCAAACTATTCTATTATTTTACGTGGCTTTAGGAGTTCAAGTGTCAAAAGGCACAGGTGCCATCCATCAGGCACTCAGCATCAGTGTCAAAAGTTGAGCTTTAGCCAAGCAACAGAGTCTTGAAAACTCCAGAGGGGGTTAAAAAGCTGCACATAATTTTAAAGTTTAATTTCTTATCAGCTCCAAACCCAGTAAGGTAGGGCTGACGCCTTCAAAGTTAAGTTTTCTTCTCTTAGAAAGAAGTCAGGATCTTCTTTGCTTCTGCCCTCCCTCATATCTCCTGTGCCTGCTGTGCAAACACAAGCCCACTGACCTCACATCCGACAATGCTTTATTCCCACCTGGCATTCTTCACCTCAGTGTAAAACGTGATGCCATTAGAAGATGCCCTGCAAATGAACTGGACAGACTTCACAGAAATATCTGGTACCCCAAACTGGGGAGCACAGCTGTAAGAACTCTTTAGGGACCAAAGCAGCATGTTTTCAAGGCAACCCAACTCCAACTCAAAGTACTCAAATGAGGTTTGCACGCTGAAGAATACAATTACAACAGCAAAGAGCTGTTGTCTCCTAATAAACCAACTGCCAGCTAGAAAAAATATACCAAGAGAACCCAAAGATTTTCTATCAAATACATACACACAATTCACATAAGTAAAAATAAAATCCATTGTCTATAGATTACATATTGAGAGGAGATTGCAGTCATTACCTCTTGGTTATCCTTAATCTGATTTGCCCAGAAGATCTTATGGTAAAGTGTCTCCATGGAATTGCTGGAATCTGACCTGTCAAAACAATGCCGATCCAACACTTCCAGGGTGTGCAGAACCTGGCTGATGGTCCCCCCTGGAGATGGGAGTGAGAGGAGGGGGAGAACAAAAGTTCACACTAGAAGACACTGCATTACATTCAGCTGCCAACCTATTGCCGGGATTCATCGTGGTGCAAAAGGATTACTCCCAAGGCAGAGCGGATGTAAATGTAAACCCTAAGGCTCCCAACATTTGTTTGGTGTCTTACCTGCAGTTGACTCTTGGCACTTGTCAAACAACCACCGCACCTCCACAGCACGGCCTCTTTGCTTTATCTGCTGTTCTACTTCATAAATCTTTGCCCGAACCTGCAATAAATGGAGCTGATAATCAGCTGGTGGTGGGAAGTGTCAATTTTCATGTGAATTCTGTGACATTCTTCTCAGCATGAGCTAGGGACGCTGTGGTGCTCCACAACACTCCCTACATTTGGGAACAACAAACTGAAGGACATTCTGTTCAAATATTCTTGTCTGCTGAGAATCATCTTATACAATAAAACATCTTTTCCTTCCATTCCACCCTGCAAAACTTAACTTTCAACATATCTGAAAAGTCACATCTCTCAACATACAGCAAGCTTCCTCTTATTTTTCATAATTCACCTTAAGGTAATTTCAGAACTGAGGAGAAAACATTGGAACATAAATAAAATTCCTGATATTTTCCCAAACTCAGTCCCAGAATGAAGATCAAACACCAGCACAGTGCTAGCCTTGACAACAGACCTATGGAAATATCCAAACTTAGCTGCAGTCCTAAGGATCACAAACTGTTGGGATATAAACCACATCTTAATACTCTTGCAAGAAAAAGAGCTTACCTGCTGATTAAATGCTGAATTTCCACCTGGCATAGGTAAACTAGATGGAGCAACTTGAAGTAAATCCAGAGGTGAGCCTGGATTAGCGTTCTTATTTTCATTTGTGGAATAATTCCACACCAAGGCACTTGGACAACAAAGAGTTACAGTCTGCAAGCAATAGTACAAAACAGAAGTGATTCCTTTTTCTAACCACATGTAATAGACAAAAACAAGAATAAAAGCCCAGGAGACCAGAACTTGTTCCCTCTGCTACCGTGAAAGAAACAGGAAAACAGGCCTAAGCATAACTACATTGGAGGAAATTCAACTACTGTTTTATTTTCTTCCATTATTAAAAAAAAATATTTAAATATACACATGTTAAACTCCCATTTGTACTGCTTTCATGACACCAAATAACATCACCAAAGGTTAAATTCAGCCAGATTCTCTGTGTGGAATATGTAGGGGCTTTACAAAAAAGAAGTCATTTGGTGTTCAGCTTACAGAAAGAAGCTAGATGCAAAAAAATTAAAATTCAAGAGATGAATTAAAATCAGCTCTTCAGTCAAGACTTTAAAGCATGTTGGAGTCATTGAAATGCACCATGAACTTGGGATTAACTTCCAAAGAAAGATTTTCATTGACAGACATCCATTTTACAACAGCCTCCCAGCAGGTTCCACCACCCTGCAGCACTTGGTACCAGGCAGAGCCACAGCAGAATGCTCTGGTGTTTGGGGTCAGACCTTAAGTACCATCTAAGAATACGGAAGTTAATTCATCTTACAGATGTTTATTTTAGACTGCTGGATTGCTTCTTGGGAAGCTCCCCAAGTCCAGATCTGGATTACAAAGCAGCACCTTGGAAAACATCACTTAAAGAAACATTCCCCTGGAAAGATGGAGAGTTTGTCTAATCCAGGCTGTCCTCTGAATCCACTTGGCAGCACAAGGGGGAGAGAAAAGAAATGAGCAAACACAGAAACTGGAACAGCAGAGGTCAAGCAGGAAGATGACCAGCTGTGTTGCCAGTAGAGAATTGTTGTAATGCTGCCAGAGATCACAGCACAGCAGGCCAGGATGGAGACAAACGCCAGCATTCCCAGAATATATCCATGTTCATGAGGAAAAAGCTGACAGCCAGAGGGAAGCTGACCTCCTCCTGGCTCAGGCCCCCTCAGCAGAAAGTGATGAGCAAACCCTCCCACTTCCTTTCCTCAGACAGCACCAATGGAGCCTTCCCTGGAAACAGTCCTGCCCGTGTCTGAGCTGTGAACTTCCCACACTGCAATGACTGGGGAAAGCTCCAGCCTTCGGAGAGGGAGCTGCTGCCATGAAAATGGCTCTTTGACTGAAAGAGGCTGCCCAGAGTGGTGGGGGAGATGTCAAAACCCAGCCTCACGTGGCCCTGGGGAACCTGCTCTGGATGACCCTGCTGGGGGAGGCAAAGATCACGTAATTTGAAGACGTCCCAGCCAACCTCACCAGTTCCATGATTCTGTGATCCCATGAGCATCAGCAGACTCCTGATACCAGCACCAGGACACAGCTGTGTGACTCCCAGGGACAGACACTGAGCACAAAACAGCAGAAGGGCTTAAAGTCTCACCAGGTCAGGGCTCAGGAAGGCAAACAACCACAGCTCCTCAAATGAGTCCTTCAGAAAGTAATTACTCTCTTGATATTTCTGCTGTTGCCAAGCAAAAAACACCAGCAAACAGACTCTCCTGTTCTGTGGTGTTAAAAACTGTGGAAGTTGGTGAGGCAGCGTAAACTGCCCTTAATTCTGACAAAACCAACACGAGGTGGCCTACAGTGGCACCAAGAATTGATGATGGGCTGGAGGCAGGGAGGGAGCTCTTGTACTTCAGAGCTCACAGGTGTCAGTGCCCCCTCTGCCCAGCCACACGGGACCTGGCAGGACCACGCGGGTTCACAGGTGACAAGAACAGGACAAGATGCACAGAGCAGAAACCCTCCATCCCAGAGGGGAGGCTCGGCCATCCCCGGCAGTGGAGCAGCTCCTTCCCTCAGCAGAGGTGCAAACACTCAGCCACCACAAGCTTCTCCAGGTGGTTCCTCCATCGCCCCTCCACTGCTGGTGCAGAGACCTCCCCTCCCGCTGCCCCCACACCTCTCACCCTTTGATGGGCACAGACACATTTCAAACCACAGCAAGCACGCCTTGTTCCATCCAAACCTCACTGTTTTCCATCATAGTGAATGGCCATAACCCTGAAACCAAGGAGCAGCAGAACACTGGCCTACCTGCGGCATACAGCTGAGTCCATACAGCAGGGCACAGTGCTGGGGGCAGGCGACAGAGTCAGAGCAGGTCAGTTGTGCTGGGCCCCCCACAGCACCAGGAGCAGTCGGGCGACTCGGACCAAGGATCATATGAGGGGAGTGGACAGCCCAAAGGTCAGGCCAATCACTTAGCAATAAGGACAGGCGTCTGGCACAAAAATAAGCAAGGCAATGGGACAGGTAAGCTGACTGAACAAACTCTTCTGAATACTGAAATTTAAAAAAAAAGCAGTTTATTACACTCCATGTCCACTCCATGTATCCATTTTCCTTCACAATCTAACAGTGGACAGGCATGAACTCTAAAGAAACAACTCCAATATTTAGGATTTCAGAAGTTATAACAGAAAAGAGCAGCTCAAATGCAAATCTGTACTTCTGTCTCTTAAAAATTCCATCTGCACTCCAGGACCAGTCACAGCAACAGAATCCTTCTACCAAAATCGAATCAAGGATTATAAAGCACGAACATCTTAAAGGTGTTTATAAACCCCAAACATGCACTATGCAATATATTCCCTCAAATGTCCTAAGTAAAAGTGCTTATATAGAGTTTACTACCACAAATATTAAAACCATTTAACATGTATGAATCACGCTTACATTGATTTTGACTTTAAAACGTGCATGTACCTGCAACATCAGCGGCAACAACAGCTTTAGAAGATCATCATCCGTGGGTCTGATTTTTTCTAAAACATCCAGTATCCACGTCAAGTACTCATGTCTCTCGAGCATTCCTTCCTTAAAGGATTTCAAATAACACAACACATGATACCTGGGAGCACCCAACATGCAGGTGTGTAATTCCAGAGTTTATTTCTCTGGTTTAGCCCTTGTTACCTGTGTCAGCACAGAGATACCAATTCCCTCAGCCCTGCCACAGCCCCAAAGCCAGCCACCACCACGGCAGTGTCACAGATGGGGAAGCAACTGGGTCCAGCACCCACGCTCTGCACAGTCCCAGTTCAGCAGGCAGCTGACAGGTGACTCCCTCCCAGCAACCCTCCTGCTGCTTCTGTCCTCGGGCAGAAATGACCAGAGCTCTGCTGGGCTAGAATTGTGGGAAACCGACAGACAGGCCACCACTCCAGCACCCAAGGCCCCCTGTGCCACAGCAGCCTCAGCCTGATCCACAATCACTAAAAACACCCTTAAAAAGATGGATAATATAGAAGAGGGAATAACTGAGTGCACTGCTGCAATTGCAATCAGGTACACTGAGCAAATCAGAGCTTTCTCAGCCAGCAAATCTCTAAAAGGAATTAGCATTGACAATTTATTCGTCTTATGACAAAAACTACCACTGAGTTCTAAAACTGAACTTTCTGAAAATAGTAACCTAAAAAAAATCCATCCACTCCTAAAAGTATTACCTGAAACATATAAAATGACAATTTTTCATTGTATTCCCACTGCTTCAAGGCTTGTTCCATCTCTGGAAGCACCACAGTCGAGCCATTGCCTTGGCTCAAAGTCCCATGGTAGAACTCAGCAACCTTTGCCAGCTGCTCTCGGAGGTATTTGGTTACAATCTGAGTCCATTCTACAAAATCAGTTTGCAGTTGGAACACTCCAAGAGATAAAGGTTTCTTTCACAGTGAGAACTGAACCAGAGTTACACTGTCTTTATCATCACAAATGTTCCTCCCCAGCCTTAAGCTACAGATGCATAAATGCTGCACCTACAGCAAATTAATGGACGTCTCCCTGTGCACCTGCTCTGAGCACAGGTACTGTCAGGTGTGCAAGCAGCCTGCACTGACAGGCGGGCTTTTAGGGAACTGCCTATTTGTCTCACCAGATTTCAGCATTCAGCCACAAAACAGCCTCAAAACACATAAAATAGACTATATTACTTCCTTCCATCTGGAGCTTTATTGCCCTTTCCCTTCCAAACAGAGCCAACATAAAACTGAGAGGGATTTTGCACAAGCAGCGGGATACAAAGTTCTTCCTTTTATAACCACTCCAAAACTGTCAACTCTTCCAGGTTTTTAGTCTGCTGCGGCTGCAGCAGCACAGAGCAAGTCTGCACAGAACAGTGAGAAGAGGAAAAGAGAACTCGTAACAAAAGAATTCTCTCAGCAGCAACTGGAACAACCCAGGATATCTCTGAATGTCTCAGAGACAAACCCCTGGCAGAGCTGTGTGCATCAGTGAGCAGTGTGTTACACAAGAGCAGCCTCTTTTATGCCTCCATAACACAGTTGCTTTGACGACTGGATCTGTTGACTGTCAGAGTTACAGGAACCACCACTCTCAAACAACTATTTCCACTGTTCACTGCTCACCTCAAACTCTGGCTAGCACATTCCCTTTTTCCTTTTGCATTTGTAATTGGCAACTCTGCCAACATATACAGACTATACATTTGAAGCTTTTCTACCCAAACCCACTGGAATTTCTGGATGAAGTTAGTGGGGTCCAGTGTTTTTACAGAGCAGCTTAACTACATTTCCATCAAACATTCACTTGCTTCTGGGAAAAAAATTTCAAATCAACTACTTCAAAATCTATTTCATGTGACAGTATGGAAGAATAATTTTCCCAAGGCAATTACCAATGTCTCTGTGCCACTGAGTTGGAAACAATGCAACTACTTTCCTGGTGCCAGAGGCATAGATATAAAATACTGTGCAAACTGTCAGAGGCTGCTCAGTTACATACAGCAAACTACTTCCCAAGAAGTTCTCAACAATCTTCACAGACAGGGAATTTGGACAGAGGATTTGGTAACACACCTTGGAACACAGCTGAGAAAACCATGGGCCCCTCAGTCCACAGACACTTTCTGGCCCTGTTCACCCTCACTGTGAGGGGGGTGCCAGAGCAGGAGTACCTGCCAACCCCAGACACACATAACTGCCTTGAAACTCCCCAGGAAACAAATTCCCTTTACTCTAAAGAGCTGCTACTCCCAGCCAGATCAAAATAGGTGTAGATTATTTTATCACAACAGAGTGGACAGCCTTCACTTTCCCCACCTCCTCCTTACTGCCCTCCCATGAGAACAAGTCAGCAGAAAGAAGCAGACGTTTCCCCCAGCAGTACAGAGATGCTGCCAAACAGCACTGAAATAGTCCATTCTGAACACAGTTGTTTCAAGGACAAAGAAGAAAAATGTTCATTCCAGTCAGCAGAAGAGCTGTAGGTATTGTGAGTAAATTGTGAGTAAAACTACGATTCTGATAATAGTTAAAGTATCTCTGAACACCTTAAAGGTGGTCACTGCCTGGCCCACTGGTTTGGTCCCAGACAATGTCCTTTAAGGGCAGTACTTAAAATAAATACATTGCCAGCAGTATTCTAATAAATAAGCTTTGAAATTACAGGCTTTCTAAATTAGCAGTTCTGTTCATTCCCAGGCAACATTTATCCTGGCACAGCCTGTGCCACTCCTGCCAGCCCCACAGTAACTGGTGTTGGTGCTGAGATACAGCACAGCCATCTCTGCTCAGGTGCTGCACCTGGGGATTTTGGGAGCAATCAGCTGGAAGCAGAAGCAGCCAATGGAGCTGTAATTATGCTCCATGGCTCTTTGTACTGACACATATTTCTAAGTGAAACTGATTTAAAAGCATTTTTATTCCAGTTCCCAGTACAAAGATTCTTCTCTGGACACCCAGCAACACCAAAGCATGAACAAGAGGAGCAGGCCCCTTCAGCTGTTATCATGCATGGAGGTATTAGAGAAGTTTGTTTACCAATATTTGGGTCAGTGGCCTGGCGTTTCTTGATCTTAGCTTCAGAAACAGCAGCGTAGTAGGCACATGTCATTTTGATTAGCCATGCCGCTCGCAGCAGTGGCAGAGAGTATTTTGCTAAGTAAGCCAAAACATCATCTTTCTTACTGAGAATGGGAACCTGGAGGGAAAACAGGCAGCAAGTTACAGCACACAGTCCAACAGCAGCTGGCACGGGCAGATCAGCCCAGGCCTCCTCTGCTCAACCCTGCACAGCCTGGAGAGCAGCAAACCTCTTCATCAGCCCAGAAACCTACTGCACTGACAACACCCACTGTCCAGGCACATGGTAACTAAGGAACACTGCTCCACAGTCCCCCAGGCTTCACCAGGAGCATCCTTCCTCTGCTCAGCAATGCCTACAGGGCCACAAGCAAAGGTCTTGACAGCCATTGACATCTGGAGTGCAGGAACCATTCTGCAAGCTGATCCTTGGAACCTCTGGAGAACAGAGCTCTATCTTGGTTTTGGGTAAGGGTTCAATAAGATAAACATGCCTGAGATGAAATACAGTCAAAGGAAGTTCGTGCCAGCTAGATCAGAAGTCTCATCTTGCTCAGGCCCCCTCCTTGCAGAGAGGGAAAATGCTGCACAGCAGCAGCTGCCTCCAGCACTACTCCTCATCCAGAACATTTCAAAATACTGCCCTATTCTTACAGCCCAACTCAGTACAATCCAATATGCAAAAAACAGAGGAAGGAATATTCTGATACCTTTTTAGCTAAGAGAGTCAGGGGTTTACTTCCTGCCAAATCTGTGAACCAGTTATGAATTGCACTCTGAGATTGAGCAGTCACCAGCCAGTAATTGGCATTTACTTGGGGTTTCTTCTTTCCTGTGTCCTGGAAAGTGTTAAGTTTGAGCTTTTCCTCAAGGATGCTGCTGAAGTAAGTGCCGACCTGGGGGGTGCAAAAGCAGAACATGTGACAACCCAGTAATTAAGTACATACTGTGCATTAATGGCTTAGGATTTCCACCTGAAGGGATGCAGTCCTCACTCCAGGGCAGGCCATCAGCCTAATGGGATCATGCTTTAGCTGTCTGCAGCCCAGGAGAGCTGGGTTTAGGATATCAAACCCTACATCTGCATTATCACTGTAGAGGCTGCAGGTCAGCAAAACCAGCCAAAGGGACCAGGGCTCAGTGACACCAGAGCTGAGCTGCCCCTTCAGACAGTCACTGAATAACCAGAGCCACATTTCTCTAGACCACATGTGCCTTGTGGATTCTAAGGGCACATTCCTCCCTTTCTGCCCTTTACCAAAGCACAAAGTGGGTAAATACACACTTTTCAATTCTACTTATATCAAACCACACTATCACAGAAACTCTATCCATTGCCTGTCCATCATCAGCTACAGCAGGCAAAGCTTTAAAAACTCAGGAAAGCTCAGAAGTGTCAGACTTTTATCCAAAGAGCCTCCACTACCACTTGGTACCTCCACAAGAAAAAGCTTTGCAAGATTTACTTTCCTGGTACTCTCAATCCCAAAATAGCAGGAAAAAATACCCAGAGGTGTTACTTCCATAATAAGTTCATTTACTTTTAGAAGTACTGCAATAAGAATGAATGTTCAGGCCTGTCAGTCAGAATAAAATGTTTGGTTTTCTAATAAATATATTCATAGATGGGTAATTTTAAAATATAAAGGAAACTTTAAGGAGATACTGAACTTATTTTGGTAATTCTAGACTTAAATACCCAACAAACTACAAGCACTTCCTTGTGAATTTCTGTTCTACTTTTCAAACACTTCTGTTCAATAGTCAAAACACATAATTAATATACAAGATAGAAAATGGCAGTAGGTAACAATTCTAGAAAAAAAAAACCTCAGAAGAATGTAACATGAAAACCTTTAAAATTTCAAAAACAGCAACCTTGTCATTTACTTGCATCTCTTCTTCTGCTAAAAGAGCATCACTGAATACATAATTTCATGTTTTCCAATAAGCTATAAAAAGATTTTCAAAGTCAAATAACAGAAAATTACTTTGTCTGCAAACAAGTTTCTTGATTACATTTTCCCTCCAAACCTCTTTCTTCCTGCTTTCCCAACAGGGAGGAAAAAAAAAAAAGAAAAAAAAAAGAAGGTACATGAATCTGGACAGATCCCTCAAAAAAATACAGATGGCTTCTTTCTAAACACCTATTATTTTCAGTTTGGAGTATAGTAACTAATACTTTAGTGGGTTTTGTTGCTCTTATGTATCTCACACTTCTCTGACTCTCAAAAAGAGCCACAGCAGAGCTAAGCTAAATTTCACTAAGCAATCCAAGTCTGTATTTCCAAGAGACCTGGAACCCAGTGACCAGTTTCTCCTGGCAGAAAACAGTCTGGTGAAACAGATACAAGACCGAGCTAAAGATGTGTAAATACCAGAGACTTCTAGGGAAGGAGTCACTACTGTCTCTAAGTCAAGCAAATGAAAGAATAAGAGAAAAAATTAAAGTCTCTTGTATATCAAAATGTGCTTGTTATGTTTTTGTCCTGGGCATCCATGTTCTCCTGTGAAGACGGATGATAGCAGGTAGCAGAAGCATAGCTCAGCATTCTGATATTTGTTCTGTAATTAACTTTCATACTGAGATTTCTGACTAGAAAGCAAAGCATTTAACACCTAGGTAAGACCACTGCCAGCTTGGTTCCAGTTTCAGTGAGTGCACCCAGACTGCAAAGGCCTGTCTTACCTTTGAGGCATTGATGACAATATTCCTGGCAGATCCATGCTCATCTCTGGAGAAGGCAGGCTGATTGCTGAAGCCTTGCTTCACATTCACTGCTGTAAGCTCATCCTGCAAAGAATGTTTTAAGTGCAAAAGATGAAATGACAATTTAAGAAGTCACATCATTCTGAGAAGCATGTTCTTATAAGGAAATTTTTTGCATTTGCTAGTACATCACACGTTGGGTTCACTGAACCCTCAGAGCACTCTGCACAGGATTTTGGTGAAGCAAACACGATGCCACTGCTACCATCCAGTCCCCATCAGGTGCTCCCCTCACTACAGCAGACTGAGAAACTTCCATTTGAAAGAAAGAAACTTCTTCTCTTACATTCTGCCATGCATTATGCTTTTCAGTACTTTTCCAAAGTTTGGGAGTAATCCAGCAGACTGTAACATATTTAGAAGAACTCTAAGCTCTCCAGGATTTTTGAACTTAGCAAACTTCATCTGAATTTTAAGTGAAATCAACCAAAACTGCTAGAACACTCCTCCACCTACACTATTCCCCAGACAGCCCTGAAAACGCTGACACAGGCAGAGCTGAAAGTGGTCAAATAGATTATAAGCAAATAAATAAAAGGTAAATGGCAAACAGATGGAGACATATGTTATAATTAGTCCCATTTCCAGGGCTGACCCCCATTCTGATATCTTTAAACTTTGCCTTTCAAACTGTCTAGATAGCATTATGCTGAAAATAACCAAGAACAGTCTCTTGTACTGCTGCATCTACCACCGCTACAGGAACAAGCTGTGAGGGGCTGACACACAAACACATCAATGTTTGGTTTGCCTGGCTCAATCACTGGCCCAGATTTCCCCAACTACTTCAGCAGCAGAACTCGTAACATAGCACAGTTGCATCACCAAGCATTACCTGGAAATTAGAAGACCAGTCCCCTCCAAACACAAGGCACAGAGACATCTTTACAAAGAAATTAAGGATAAAATGGATGTTCACAGGAACTCTTGTTACATCTCACCTGTACCTGCTCCATTATCAGCTCAAGGTCATTCCCTAAGACCACAGCTATTCCCTGGCAGAGGGGAAGCTCCTGGGCAAGGCAGCAGCAACACCAGCACAGCTCAGCTGCACATACTGATCATACCAGGGTCAAGCCCACTTGACTTGGCCCTGTGTTAAGGAGAGGCACAAGAGTACCACACACCACTCTCACCGAGTGGTGTGTCTGTGCCACAACATGCTGGTTCCTCAGGGCTCCTGCAGGAACAGCAAGCTGCCTTTCAAACCTCAAGCAGGACCCCAAGTGTGCCCAATCAAGGCTTAAAGCCCTTTTGCAATTCTAAATAGCCAAGTAAACATTCAGGCCCAAACAGCATTAATTTGTTTCAGGAAGAATTTCATTTGTTTCATGGGGGATATTCAAGTCCCACACACAGCCTTGTGTACGGATGGGATCTGTACAGAAAGGCAGCTGACCAGCTTGGGACAAAGTTCTCAGGAGTTCAGCATTGCCAGCTCCACAAGCAGCAGACCCCAATGGCAGCCTACACGTGGTCCTTAGCTCTGACCACTGCTCTGAGGAGGGACACCTGTGGCACTTATCCAGTTGGCTGCATCAGTGCACTCAGATTTACACAAGAAGAAATGAGCCCACTGTTAGGACAGAGCACCATGGTGTTATTGTTTGGTGTTCTGGACTGCATAATTTCATATTCGTTGGCTTTTAATAGGAATGAGTTCTCTCAACTGAAGCATTCTCCTGTTTCCCTACTGCTGCAGTAACACTTGCTCGCCACAGCACCAGGCCAGTGAGAAAAAAGCAGGGAGCTACAGATGTGTCAAGGTTCTGAAAAACAGGAAACTGGCCAGTTGATTCTGCCACCTGAGCTGGGCAAACAGACAATGTGCAGAGCTACACCATCACTACTTGACAGGCAAACCCAAGGAATCTGACAGATGTTCCTTTTCTTCCCAGCCTCAAAAATATTCTTTCAGAATAGAACTTTAAAAGAAGTCCAAGTCAATTATGCTTTTTTTATGCTTTGAAACCAAAATCAACTGAAGTTAAAAGCTTTACTCACAAGTAAAATCATCAGGATCTGATGATATGGACATTCAATGGTTTTATTCTTGGCTTGTAGCAAACACAATTTGCAGTGTACGTTTTCCGTCTTTAGGGAGACGGTGGCAATTCAGATACCAACACTTGCCTTCAGCTGCTCCTACCAGGGCAGGCTGACCCCACAAACCCCAGAGTGCACCTAAAGGAAAGACTGAAAAGAGGTGAGAGGCTATCTCTCTGATAATACCATCATGGCCAACAACAGTGAGGCTGTTGCAGTTATTTTCTGCTTACTAATGCACCCATGAAACTTTAATATTAAGCATCTGGGCACTTGCCACTACCATTCTTATTGTAATGGGCTGCATATTTATAAATGTGTCTGTAAGACAACTCACCACCTGACCAAAAATATTCAACAGTCCAGATCTAAAAATTCACCTCCATACCTTGTCATAGCTGAGTCAGAAGCAGTTCCGCAAGTCTGGTCCAGGACCATGCATAGAAATTACACTTAAAGGAATGTTTCCAGCTACTGTTACCATTAAGGTTGTAAGTAAAAGAGTGATGAAACAGAAAGATGCCAGAGGCCAGAAACACTGAGGTATGTCTTCAAGGATTAGCAATGAACTTGAAGCTACATATTTTACTTCCTATTGTCCAAGCCCCTCTCAGCCAGCACTGACCAACAGTGTGACTTTGATGAGCAGTCTCCAGCCTATGTAAACCAGATGATGATGCTCATAAACGACTAACAAATTACTCTAATTAGTCCCTTGCTGGAAGCCTCATCAACATGACAACAGACCAAGGAGAAAGCAAAGCACAAAGAGGGCTGCCTGGCTGCTCTGCTGGACTTGCTCCCTTTAATTGAAGCTCCTTCTCACTGTCAGCCTGATGACTTCCACGAGCAGCAAATTCACTGGGACATAAGGCAGTCAGGAACACCAGCACAGGAGATGCCAGAAGCAAGAGTACCTGCACACACAGCTTTGTGCACAAGCCACAACACACAAGGGCAGCCTCAGAGAGACCCCTTGACTCTGCTGCGAGACATCCCCTTCACAAAACCTTACCAGAGGCTCCTTCCATTCAACTATGGAAGCAAGACTGGGAAGCCAAACTGAGTAGAGCAGTGCCCTGTGGGCCTTTGCTGGATGAGCCAGCCACATCACAACACTCACCTAAGCTACACACTTGTCCCAGCTCCAGTGACAGCCGGTCTCCACAGGTTTGGTTGAGGTACCTGTGAGCAGGACAGCCACAGCCTGATGGAAGAGCACAACCTACAGCCCCACTCACCTCCACCCTCCGTTTTCAGGTTTTTCAGGTGCATTTCCCGATCTCCAACACCCTCGACGCTCGTTACTCTGACGGTGAGCCCCGGCCGTGGCGGTCAGCTCAGCAGGACCCCGCTCGCTCCGGCCACCAGCATCCCTCCCCCTGGGGGCGGTCTCTGCCCCTCACGAGGCACGGCGGCCCTTCCCGGGCCGGGGGTGCCGCCCGGGGCCGG
>VWZF01003703.1:369190-394987 GCA_013396755.1 Sclerurus mexicanus | reverse complement strand
AGCTCGCGGCTCGGGAGCGGCAGCGGCCCCCCGTGTCCCAGCTCCAGCGCCCCGAGGCCGAGCGGAGGAGCGAAGACAACCTTCCCTCTGACCCCGGCCCGCTCCTGGAGGTGCGGAAGGGCTGTGGAGGGGCACGGTGCTGCTCCGGCAGCAGTGACCGCATCCCCGGGAGCTGCAGCCTCGGCTGGCCCTGGTCGAGTGCCCCCGGCCACGGCCTTCCAGTTGCCACTGGGGCACAGGGCACGCTGCTCCGCCATCCTGAAGAATGCTCCCGGGGGCTCATCTGTACCACCCGAGTGGATCCACTGATCCCAGCAGATGGGGCAAGCAGGACAGGAGACGTGATGTTAGCAGAAGTGCGGTTCCTGATTAATGAGTCTTCAAAACACAAGCAATACGACATGAAAGCTTTAGGGCGCTCTTTTCCAGCATCAGTGGATATCCCACACCTGCCCACCTTCCTAACGGGGCTTCAGCTGTGACTGCAGCCTGGAACACGTGTCCTGATTTACAGAAACACCTTCCCCTCTCTCAGTAGAGCTGTCCTCTCCTCATGTGCTGGAGCAGTGGGTGCCTTCCTGTATCAACCTTACAATAAGCAAGCACAAGAACTTTTCTTTTCCCCTTTCTACCCATTATTTGTGCCAGATACTCCCTTTGTGCTACATCTCCAGGACAGTACAAACACAAGGTACTTTGGCAATACAAGATTAAACAGTGGGTTGCAAATAAGTCTAAATAAAATTAACAGCAATGAGCTCATGTTCAAATGTAGCACGGACAAGAACAGGCAAACCACACATCTTCTGTCTCTAAGCAATTCTCTAGTCAAACCACAGATAGTTTAACAGCTGAGACTGAACTAGACAATAGCAATGAAGTAGTCTGATACTGGCCTATGCTGTCTCATATTTGTTAACACATCTTCCATTACATCTTTGGTTACTGGATTACTCTCATGCATGCAGCTGTGTTTGCCAAAGGCAAGGACCAACAAATCTGATTACCCTAAACAGGCATTACCTTAAAAAAAAAACAGTAAATCCTTTATCTGTGCACAGACTACCTTCACCTTAATTCCAAGTAGTTAAACCAGACTCAGCGGATAAGATATTTTTGAATCCATTGCAGAGCATTCCTGCAATGAATGTGCATCCAGTTAACAAAGCACTAAGTTGTTCTGGTTCAGAAAAAACCAAACCTTGTGTTTGCTGATGTTCTTGGCAGTCAGTAGATAGATGCAGGTGGTACCTCCAGCCTTCACCAAGCCTCCAAGGGGTGGGTTATGTCATGCCATGGCTTAGCTTGTGTGAAGAGCAAGGCAGGTGCCCAGCAGCAGTGGGACACACAAGCCACAGGGTGTGCTTCGCTTTCTGTAAAGTCGTAAGAGAAAATGCATTTGTTTTTTTTTGAAACCTGGACTAAAATGTTTGCTGAGCATGCTACACACTGCAGCCAAGACAGCACTGTATGTAACAGACACATTGCCCTTTCCAGGGAACACCCTGATGGGGAAAACAGGCACAATCAAGTGCTCAGATGCAAGCAGATACTGCAGAGCAGCCTCCTGGCTGAGCAGGGTGTGTTACCTGGACATTGCATTAGGAACAGCAAAAGAGAAATACACCCAGAAGGAAAGGAGAAGGGAAAAAAAAAAAGAAAAAAAAAGAAAAGGAAAAAGAGAGAACAGCACAACATTGCTGGATTTAGAAGAAAACCTGAGAAAATAAACCTTCTGAAAACTTCCAGTATGGAGAGCAGATAATCAGATGCAGCAGTAAAGACTGTTCTCTGAACCTTCCACTCCCGCGGAGGCTGGGAGAAGCCGAGCACTCATCAAATTACAGAGATCAGTCATCCTAAACCCTCGGTATCAAGTGACAGGAGATGTACTGAAACACTGTGCAAAGCTGTACAGAAGGGGACGCAGAAGAAAAGCCCTAACAGCATTCTCCACCCGGTGCCTGCCTGGTGCTCTAAGGGCAGGGCTGGCTGGGCTCTGGAGCTCAGGAGAGGCTGCAGCTCCCAGGGCAGGGCTGGCCGGCTGCCCGGGGCTCTCCAGCATCCCGGCTGCTGCCGCGTTGAGGAGCTCGGCAGCGTCTCAGCGACAGCCGCGTCCCCCGACGGACCCTGTGTCCCACCATGCCAGCCCAGCAGAAGAAGCTGATCTTTTGCACAGCCGGGGTGCTGAGCCTCGCCTGCGCCCTGGGGACAGCGGCGGCCGTCGGCACCCAGCTGTGGGTGAGGGGGACGATCCTCTGCACCACGGGAGCGCTGCTCGTCAACGCCACCGGCCCGGAGCTGCACAAGTTCATCGGCGAGATCCAATACGGGCTCTTCTCTGGGCAGCGTGTGCGGCAGTGCGGGCTCGGGGGAAGACCCTTCCAGTTCTCATGTGAGTAGCGATGGCGTTTGAGTTATTTACACCGCACTGCGGACGGCTGGGGCGGCAGGAGAGGGCTGCCCGCACACCGAGCCCAGCACCACGGCACATGCAAAGCAGCGCTGCCCTTACAGTGCTCTGGTCCTCAGGGTCAAACAACTTATTTTCTGATGCTAGTAAAAGCTGGCTAATACCTTCAACGATCTACATTGCAGTTACACAGATACCCACATTTCAAAAGATTTATACTATTACTTTAAAAAAAAAGAATATTTGGGGGTTTTAATTAACCTCTGCCATCTTTCTCTGTGTGTCAACATTATACCCTTTGTGCTGTCAAGAAGAATGAACTAAACCAGCACGAGTCTAATGAAAGAGCTGGGGCACTGGCTGCTGTTGAAGAACAAAGCAGCCCAAAAGTTCTCAGTCTGCAGCACTAATTGGAAGAAGGGTTGGGGGAGGCTGGCTGACTTGGTACCTGACACAGAATGTCATCAAAACATCAGCAGTGGCTTTGCTTTACATTCATGTTTGTCTTCAAGGGTAAGAAGATTAATAAAATAATCAAGTGAGGCATTTGTATCCAGCAGCACTTGGAACAGGTGGTAACAAACAGCCCATTGCTGTGCATACAATGTGTCACCCAAAGTTACTACAGCACAAAATTTATAAATCTTCTGCTACAACAGCACTGGCAAATTGCTCATGCCAGTGACTGGATGCAAGGGAAGACTGCTAGATTAGCTACAAGAAATTTACTACATAACTTTTGCTCAAAGTAGTAGACCATGTTAATTTAATATTATATTAAGATTTGCTGTCTCTAAATTCCATCACTAGTCTGTTTATACAGTTGAAGTTCCTTCTCAATCATTTTGTGTGCCATCACAGTGTGCAGGCATTTCATCCTGAGTGAATTTTCAGAGGAGTTTATGCAATCCCAAGGGACTGGGAGACTGTTGTGACCCAGGGCTGGTCCAGCCACCAGCAGCACTGGGGCTGACACTCACCAGGGCTCAGTCAGTGACATCTGAACAGGGACAAGCTGCAGCCAAGATAGGACCACTTAGTATAACAGGCTGATCTCACTCCCTGGGGCTGGAGTAGCCCCATCCCATCACCTTGGTGCCTCAGGAGCTCACCAGGAGCATCCCAGAAAGCTGAACAAACATACACAGTACATAGCCATAGCTTAATGCACTCACTGCACTTAAGCATGTCTGAGGAGAACAGGCACAGAAAATAGGCTAAATTATTTAGTTCTATGCTCGTTCCCATTAAATGTTCCCCTCTGACTACTATATCTCTGTTAATTGTAATACGAATTTGCTCTGCCAGCAAACCCAGTTCAGCTGGGGAAAGCTTCTGCTCCATTTGCTCCTGCTCATTCCCATCAAAAAGAGGGTCAGCAGTTCATTTTCTAAAGGTTGCTGCCATGCACACCATGCACGGGTTCATACAGTACAGTGAAGGAATGTTTTCCTTTCAAGACAACATTGCTGCTAGAATTAATTTTTCCTGATACATCACATATAAATTCCTAATGACATAAACAGCTACAGACACAGGTGCCAAGGGAAGGATTCAATACCATGCCATAACTTTTCTTAAAATAAACAATACAAAATTGTATTATTAAATCCACAGTTTTCCCACTACATCAGTGGTGTCACAGGAACTAATGCTATTCCTTGTAGGAATCCTGCACAGGGAGGCACTGGAAGGGGGCTCTCTGGTATTCCCAGAGCCTTCCCTTCTCCAGGCTGAGCACTCCCAGCCTGCCTCTGGAGCAGAGGGACTCCAGGCTTTACAAGGAAAAGTAATTGATGTGAGGCTACTTTACTGTCTGTGAGGCAGGGCCGAGGCATTATTACCCCCACTTTAATCATGCCCCTGTGGATCAGGAGCAGTGAAGTGTATTTCACTGTTCCTTCCAAAACACCTATTGTTGCCAAACAAAAAGGAACAATTAAAAATAAAAATCATTCTTTCATGCTGTCTGACTATCCCCCTATGCCCTAGCAGGATCACAATTTGAAATAGTAGCTAAAAAGCTGCATAAAAATATTTAAAATTATTCTTGAATTTTTGCATCCATAATCACAGCAAAAATTTGTTTCCAACATCACATCCTTCCATGGGACATCATAAGCATAAATGAAAACAGTCTGTTTCTGGATTTATTGTTCCCCAATTCCCAAAGAGAAGTGGATGGCCAAGCCTTCAGTGGAGGGAGATCACCCCATAATACCAAGGCTGCAAGAGCCCTTCAGGCCACCCTGCAGACCTCACAAGGCAGACCTGCCTCCACAAATATAGGTTCCCACCCATTTTTCCCAAAACATGATGTTCATGTTAAGGACCAAATACCACTTCCAGGAAGGGGAGGAGAGGCTTTCCCTGGAGCTGGTCTTTCTTTCCTGACCAATCTATGCTTGGGAGTTTCACAGAATATTTCTGCCTCAAAACATCCATGAAAACCCATTTCTAGTTAATAACTTCTTTGGTTGCATTTAGAAGAGCAGGATTAAAACAACTGCCACAAACCAGCAGAAACTCCTAGCCTGATTTCAGAGACAACTTGGCCTAATATATATAATAATACTGTGTTTGTTTTGTTTTCAGTTTTTCCAGATTTGCTCAAAATTATCCCTGCAAGTATCCACGTTAGTGTCATTCTCTTCTGTACAGTACTGATCATCTTTGCTCTGGTGGGAGCAGGGTTCTTCATGTTCAATGCTTTTGGCAGCCCCTACGAAACACTGCATGGCCCCATTGGGCTGTACCTCTGGAGCTTCATTGCCTGTGAGTATCACCAGCCCTGTCCTGCCAGGCTGACACAGCTCTAAATTTGCTACTCAGAACAACCCATTTATCAGCATAGGAGGGTGTGTTAAGGACTGTGGCTTCATTGACTCTAAAGTGGCAAAACCAAGCCAGGCAGGAAGGCAGGTGAGCCTGCTGTGTCAAATCGTGTGATTTTTCAAATAGGAGTTGAGATGAACTGAGGAAATCCCCCATGAGGGCAGGTGGCAGGATGGGAACAGGCAAGCAGCTGCAGAAAGCAGTGGCAGAAAGGCCCAAAAGCCCCAGGGACCCAGAGGTGGTGCTGTATCACTGACACCCAACACACAGTCAACCAGGAACCAGGTAAAAAACAACCAAAACATGCCAGTGATGCAACTGTTCCCACAACTGAAAGGTTCCAGACAACATAAGCAAGATCACCACTTAGAGCAGCATGGCCTTCCCAAGGCTGGAAGAGCTGAGCAACAGAGAGGGAGGTACTGGGAGCAGCTTACTGTGAGGGTGGTCCCTGAGATCCACTGCCACCAGGGATAACAAAGCATCCTTGTCCCTCTGCCACACAGGGAAGGTAACACCCATTCTCAGGGCTGCTGGCTTGGCTGACAAGCAGGTTTACCCTGACTTTACAAGGTATTACATGTTGCAATAATAACTTAATAAAGGACTTTGATACATATTTATCTTTAGACATGTAGACAGCTCCGTTATGCTCAACATGACAATGAGTAGCTTAAAGCTGAACACAAGCACAGATACTTTGCTGTGGGCAAAAGGGCACTAAAGCAGCCGTGCTAAATATTGTTGGTCCTGAGCCAAATTCAATTAAAAAAGCTTCCAATAGCCATTGGCTTGGATTCCAAAAATAATCCCTGTTAAAGCTAAGTTACAGTGGCTGTAGGGATACTCTCTATGTGGTATTTGGCTGTGGCATACATCACACAGCATGACTGAAGGGTTGCCAAGGTGACGAGCACTTTCCCTTCCCTTTCAGGTTCCTGCGGTTGCCTCATCATGATTCTCTTCTCCTCAGAGGTGAAGATCCACCATCTTTCAGAGAAGATTGCTAATTTCAAGGAGGGAACCTTTACATTCAAGACTCACAGTGAACAGTTTGCAAATTCCTTCTGGACCATCCTGGTTTGCTCCCTGGTGCATTTCATCAATGCCCTGCTAATCCGATTTGCTGGGTTTGAATTTCCCTTTTCAAAATCAAAAGATTCAGGGACAATCACAGGAGCAGTTGACTTGATGTATTAGAATTACGGAATTTAAGAACATTTCAAGCAAAGAGATTTGTCACTACAACATCAACAACCGCCACATGTACCAACTTGTAAACAATTAGCTCTGAAGAAGGTAAAACAAAAGAGATTTCAAATAAGCATCAATATGGTGTATGCAGTGAACAAAAGAATACATGTTAAATGGTAATGTCTGGATGGAAATGCCCTCTTTCTTGGGGTAAGACTTTCAGACATTTGCCTTTTTTCCAGTAAACTATTTGAAAAGTAACTGGTATGAAGAAAACTAGAAATCTCAGTAGCACTGCACAGGACCTGGAAAGTCCACTGGACGTCTTGCAATAGAGACACCCACTCACCAGCAGCAGCTTTACCTTTCAGCCCTGGTGAAAGCAAGGACACATCCATGACCACATCAGGGAATAAGGACACCCAGCAAACTTACAGACACCCAACAAAGGATAGAACAAGACACGGGCTCTCCCCTGACACCCCTCAGGCTTCAGCTCACACATGTAGTGCTCAGCAGGAACAGGTGCTACAGCAAGTGTTTGAAGGGCAAAACCCAAACATCTGCACCCACCACCAGCACTTTGACCTGGCATCACGTGCACACCAACAACATTATTTCTCTCCATAAAGCTCTCTTTTGGGGTTTTAGTTTTAACAAACCAAATGGTGCTCTGAGCCTGGAGTCCTGAGAGCCCTTGTTTCCCCAGCAGTTGCTGCAGCTTGGTGACAAAGCTACGACACCACAGCAGTACTCAGGGGAGATGCTGCATGCTCCTGCTTGCCCAAGTGAGGGAGCCGGGCTTGGCATTGCCAAACAACCCTTCTGCAGTTCATCAGGCAAAGGGCATTTCCCTGAGCACAGCAACAGGAGTGAGCCCAGGCCCCTTTACTCCACAGAGCCCTGCCCAGAGAGCAGGCCTGCAAACTCTCATCAAACAATAGCAATAAACCAAGTTAGAACCTTTGGTAAAGGGTTCAATAACACAACAGGTGGGCTCCCATGGCACATTGCAACTCCGCAGGGACCAAGGAAGGAACATGGGAGGGTCTGGTGCAGGAAACCAGAATAGACACAGCAGCCCTCAAACCCTTAGATGTCCCCGAGTCAGTTAAAGCAACAGACCTTCCCCCAGGGACAGCAGAGCCAGACCAGCTGCTGAAAGGCAGAGACAGGAGCAAAGACTACCTCCACAGAATTACCTGGGTGCCTTGGAGACAAGATGCTCCTCACAAAACATGGAAGCAGCACTCAGAGCAAACAACACAGGAAGCCACCCCTTGCCCCAGCCACCTATTTATCTGCGGGGGCTGTACTCAGCTGTGAGTGAGGAGCAATCCCACCTAGCGTCCACCCAGTCTCCCCAGGTGCAGATTAGGCCCCATTACCAGATATCTGAGCCCTCTACTTCAGGCTCTACCAGCCCAGGCGGCCTCATTCAATTTGATGTAATTTTTTATATTTCTGCTATGAATGGCAAAACACTTCTGGGTTTTTGTAAAGGTTTGTCAGCTGCATCCCCACTCCCCTAAACCTTTCTCAAGGCAGGTCTACCCCAGCTTCTCCTTGGATTTTGACAATGTGTAATGGCTGCTGCAAGTCACCACAACACTCATAATTTTCTTCTTAATGCATATTCATATTCTTCCTAATATTGATGTATGCTCTTAATACATAATCTGTATTGCATCTCATGGTATTGTCTACTGCACAGTGAACCCAAACCCATCCCTTTGCTGCGCAGGCAAGAGCAGTCCCGACCAGGGGTCCGGGTGTCCTCAGAGGGTCACTGCACTCAGACCTCGCCTCCATCGTCCTCGCATTCCACCCCGCTCCCGACCATCAGCACAGCTGTTATTTGCGTTCATATCCAATTCCTAAGGCAAACAACTTCTTACGAGCAAAACAAAATTGTGAGAATATTTGACCGGCAGAAAGTGACAGAGGCACGGCCGCCCAGCACGAACCTTGGGGGGACCCCAGCACGGACCCTGAGCCCCTTGTCACCCACGAAAATGCCCCTGCTTCTGCCCCACGCTGGAAAATACTCCCGCTCTCGCCCCGCTTTGGAAAACATCCTCTCTCCTGCTCCACGCTGGAAAATACCCACACTCCTGCCCCCGCTGCCGTCAGCCCCCCCGGCCCCGGCTCTCCCGGCGCTAAACACCGATGCTGCCGGCACAGCGGGCAGAGCAGCGCGGGCTGGGACGGGCTGTCCTGACAGTTCAGCCACGGGGTGACGGGGGCGCTGCCCGGGAGCCCCGAGGGGACGGGCAGGGCGCTCGATGCCTCTCAGTGGGGTGGGTTAGAGAACCGCTCCCCCAGCAGCTCCGGTGTTCCCATCCCGCAGCACCGCCTGGAGCATCGCCCGGAGTGCGGCGGCCGCGCTGGGTGGCCAGGGCGAGCTGAGCAAGCGACTGCGATGGGTGACCGGGCGGCTGAACACGCCACATCGACAGAGCTGGAGAAGATCACCAGCAGAATCTCTGATCTGAACAAATGGAGAGAAATCTTTAGTTTCCTTGGGTAAGGTTTTTATTCTGCTTCTTTATCACATTTTTAAGTCCAGGTGGTTAAGTAACATAATTTTTTAAGTTATGTTGCATTAGAAAACTTCTGTGGCAATGACAAAAGGTCCTCGTGTACTCAGTAATGCAAGTGCTACAGCTCTTACTCTTCCTTTGTTCTGGGGCACTCTTCTGGCTGGAGTCTGGTTTCTCCATATGCTAGCAATGGCTCTGATGGGCTTTTTAAATTGTGCTTTATTTTACCTTTTCAGCTTGGAAATCAACAACACAACTCATCAGGTAACTGCTTCTCCAAAGGTAACATTTGGTGTTTGTCTGGTGGGTTTTGGGCCATCCTGCCAGGTTGGCACACTGAGGTCATACATCCAGACACTGCAGCCCAGATCTCTATGGAGATTTATTTCTCGTTGCTGTTCCTTTGAGAAACAGACATTTTCTTCAGCTATTCTGAAAAAAAGTCTTCCTGACTGAAAACAAAGGAGTAGAGCACTCAAACACAAATCAACATTTCTGTCTAAAACTAATGGTTTCCACAGTCAGTGTTAGAAGACAGGAAAAAAGGTAACAAAGATCTAGAAAATGTAAGTATTTGGAAAATTTGCTTTGCCCTTGGGTTGGGAGGCACTGAAGGGTATTCCCCGTCATTCAAACAATGTTACTCCCTCCTCCAGTCATTAGCTTACAGGGATGTGCTGGGAATGTCTGAAAACGGCTGGAAGTCAAGCGCACCCCTATTCCAGGGCATCCCTCCCCGCCGTCAGCCCACAGCCGGGCACTGTGCCCATCCCACTGGGAATACTGGGGGGGAACTTTGCGTGCACGGCAGCAGGAGCCCTGGGGTGATGCGCCGTCTGCTCCTCTCCCTGCAGCGAGGCCGGGGCGGTGCTGGCGATGGACCACCCGGAGCTGGGGAGCCCCCGGAGCCGCAGCCCCCCTCCACCATCCCCCAGCGGCTCCCCCTCCCTCCGGACACGGGCGGCCACCCTCTCTCCCGGGACACGGCGAAGGTGAGCTGCCTGCTGAATTAAGCATGAGTTGTAATTGAATCTCCTGAAGAGACAGAGTCTCGGGAGCCTTTGCCGGCGTTTGGGAGGCTGGGTGCGTCACTCGCTGCTGGTTACAGCCTGCTGTCCCCTGAACAGGGGATGGAATGGGGATGGATTATTTATGAGACTCTTAACGAACAAGGCTGCAACACAACCTTAAAGCTGATACACAATTCTCATGAGAGAATCAGTCAAATGACAACGGGAAGTGTTTACCAGCACTTTGGGGCTTCCCTGACAAACAGCTTCAGGATGGGAGGCAGGATCATGGAGTCGTAGAATCGTTTGGGTTGGAAAAGGCCATTTACACCGTCAGTGAGGGATCTTAGCTCCTGTCGAGTGCCTGAGGGCGCTTCTGCCGGGTTCCGCTGTCCAGCAGCCCGGGGGTTCTGCAGGAGTTGGCAGGATGGGCCCCAGGGCAGGTGTTCCCTAAAAAGTGCACTGTACCCAAACGTAGATTATTACACACTGAGACCAAGCTTCACCAGAGCTGCTGAATACCGAGTGAAGTCCCTGACTGACCTCAAACATCACCTTTGCTCTGAAGGTGTGAGACCTGACAGTGTAACAGTGCTCTGGCTGTGGGCACACACACTGCACCTGCACCCCTGAGACCTCCTGACATTAGAGATCATTCCCATGCTGGGATGGGGGATCTGACCCCAGCCCCTCTGGCTCCTCCTCGGCAGAGGCTGCAGAAGCTGCTGTTTGGGAACACGACCCACCTCTTCAGCTGCGAGTGGGCAGCAGCACACTTCAGGTTCCGCCGGCCACACTCTGACCTGGCCTACGCGCTAGAGGCAGGAAAGGTAAAGTGTCCTACAGCAACTGGCACTGGCTCCTCGGTGTCTCAGGCACCTGCAGGAGATGGCAGCCAGCGCTGGGAGCCTCAGCACCCTACACACCTGCACCCCTCACACCTGCACGGTGCACCCTGCACACCTGCATCCCACACCCCACACACCTGGACTCCATGCCCTGCCCATCTGCCAGGCTGAGCTTTCCCCACTGGGCAGGGTGCAGGGGCTCCAGCCACAGCCCCCTCCACAGCTGCCCTCACAGGGGAGCTGTTGGCCCAAGGCTGGAGTGGGATGTATGGCCCGGAGCCAGCAGCTGGCTGCAGGACAGACTGTGATATCCCTTTGTGAGATGATCACAGGGGATAGCTCAGGAGAGGCAGCAGGTCACACAAAGCAGCAAGACTTGCCTGTTTCTTTTCTGAGAATTAGACTTACCTAATTCTTCCTGCCCCACCTAGAGATCCAACACCTGACGTCACCTACACTGTTATTTACTGAAAGAGTGAGAGGTTTGCTTTTTCCTTATTTACCATCACAACACTGCACACAAAAAATCAGAAGCCCAAGACACACACTCAAATTGTAAATCCTCTAAGTCACCTGGAGGCTGAAATGCTGGCTACAACCACAGGCACCGCTCCCTGCATTCCAAAGCTCTATGCTTGAAGAAGGGAACACAGCCCTGACAGCATGTACAGGCACCCCTGTTCATGGCCTCACATCAGCCTGAGGCTGCCTTGGAACGCCTGTCCCTTTACTGTGAGGCTGGAGGGGAGAAAAAAGAAACTGGGGGGCTTCCAAGCACACATGGTGTCCAGAGCTAGGTGACATTCTCTGGGGCTGGGCACTGCGAGGGAGGGCACCCTGCTGTCTGCAGCACACAGCCAGGGCCATCCCACAGCTTCTTCTCCACAAGGGCTTCCTGTTTTCTCACTGGCCAGAGACTGCTGGGAATGGCATGTGCTCATTCAGGCTCCCCAGACAGGGGCATCTGTCTTTCTGTCCCTAGGTGGGAACAAGAGCTGTTCTGATGGCCGTACAAGCGCACATCATCACATATCTGCTCTTTTCAAGAGACACAGAATATACTCACCTGGAAAGGTAAGATGCTGAGCCTTCTCATGGGACACACAGGAACTATTTCCATTCATTGTTTGGAGTCAGACAAACCAGCTTCTGGGTTCAGTCAAGCCGGACCCAGGTTCAGGTGAGCAGCTGCAGGTGGGGATTTGAACCAGGAGATAAGCCTTGGCTGACCCCTAGGCAAGGCTTCTTCCCACCAAATCCACCAGTTCTGGGATGGTGGTGTGTGCCCCTCACCTCCTGGTGCCACGGCCACAGCTCCCGTGTTCCCCCGGTGCAGGTTGTGCCGGATCGGGCAGCAGGAGCAGGGACAGGCGCTGGCCATGGCCCTGGCAGAGACACTGTGGGCAGCAGGAGGAGGCAGCAGAGCCATCGTCTGCCTTATCACCACAGCTGTCACTGTGATGCCACGTGGAGGCTACAGAGCAGACACCATCGCGGAGAGAGTGAGTATGGAAACGTGTACTGCCAATGGGATTTTCCTTAAAGACACATTTGACCTCAAATGTAGACTCTCCTAAACCTGATCCCTCACTTATGATGCACCAAAGCGGTGAGGCCCCCAGACCCCGGTCTCACCACAGCCCATGACACAATCACCTCCTCACAGAGGCTGCCACTCCCCTTCATCAAGGGCCAATATTCCTTCTCCTGCAAAAAAGAGCTTCCAGTTAACACAAAGCTGCTCCCCTGACTCCCTGCACAGAGCCAGACCCCCTGGGTGGGGAAGGAGCAGAGCAGACCCTTACATTGTTCTGTCATTTGGAGAGAGGAACCACAGAAATCAAAAGCTTAGGTTTTTTATATAATTCATGTCTCCTTTACACCACCTTCTCCGTGCTTGTGCCTGACAGATCCGGTTGTTTGAGTTCACAGAGAAAAGAGCAGCTCAGGAGTTCATCTCCGATCATGTAAACTGCGTAAGTGGGGATATTTGCTCTATCCCAGTTATTTTCTTGCTGGATTACATCTTATTTCCCATTCAAATCAGACCTTTTGAAGGCAAGTGCCACCATCAGCAGGATGTGGGGTTAACATACGGTAAGTTCATGGATCTTCCTTTGGGAAGAGATCCTGCTCCCACTAAAGTCCCTGGGACTTTATCCCCTATTCCAGCTCTCTCAGCCCATAAATGCTGGGTAAATGGGACAGCATTTTGTACTTCACCGAAATACAAGATGTGATTCCTTGCAACCTCAGCAAAAATCTGAGGGAAAAAAATGTACAAAACCCATTTAGCCAATAACTGGAGGTTTCTCTTTTAGCTGATCCTATTCAACAAATTTAGCTATAAAATCTTCCTGAAATAACACCTTACTCATCTAGCTCAATACACTCACCTAAGGCTGTATTGAAGCATTTGAATTGTTTTAATTAGATGTGATTTACTGGCCATAATTCCTCCCCTGCGATCCCTTATTTCTTTTTCCAGTTCAAATGTGAAGGAAGCCATGGAGTGATCCTGTTTTTATACAGTTTACTTTTTTCTAGGACACTTGAAAGGTATATTTGACTTTTAAAGCATTTTCTTTTAGTTTGGTTACATCTTCTGAAATAGCTTTTCCTTTCCTCCCTTTCTTGTCAGTCGGGCAGGGATGTGCAGTGGCCTGACACTGCCCTGATGTTCTGTGTTTGGCCATACAGGGTCCAAGAGGATTTGGGTGACACAGCTCCTTTGCTGAACGTCAGTTCTGGAAACATCACCTGCACAGAGGTAGGATCAGCCACGTTCCCCACATCTGATTTAGGAAAAAATTCTGGCTTTTTAATCCAAATTAAAAAAGCACAAGGTCATACAAAAATATTTTGCAAATTTAAATCATGACTGTGCATGCACAAAACAGATGATGATGATGATGATGATGATGATGATGATGATGATAACAACAAAGAAGCCACCTGCAGCCTGGCGCTCCCCTGCTCATGCCAGGCATGGCAGACCGGGGAGCGGGACAGCACCTGCCAAGGGTGTTTGCCCCAGTCCCCACGGTGTGGCCACAGGCTGTTTCCCCGCAGGCCCTGCTCAGCCTCCTGCTGACGGGACGGGCGAGCCCTCGGGAGCTCGGAGGTGGCCGGGAGCCAGGCCCCGGTGAGGCTCGGGGGTGGCGGGGCCCCGTGGGCTTCCTGCGCTGGGAGCGGGCACCGGCGGAGCGGCAGGTGAGAGCGGGGACGGCCCCACAGCCGGCAGGACCCACAGCAGAACTCGGTCCCAGGCACAGACGGGGCTCACGGCAAGACTCCCCCTGCCAGGTGAGCCCCGGGCTGCGGACGCCCCGGCTGCCCGTGTGGCTGTGCAGCGTCCCCGGCAGGCACGGAGTGCTCTTCGGCACCGACAGCCGACTGCTGTCCCACTGGAAAGCCGAGAGAGTCTTCCACCTGCACTTCTACAGCGGGCAGCAGGAGCAGACCCACACAGCCCGTCTGAGGATAGGTACGGACACGGGCTTACCGGGCAGCGAGGGATGGGTGTCACAGACAACTCTGCACAAAGCTTAAACACAGCAGGAAGCAGGACTGTTTGGTGATTCGTTCAGAATTTGTAATAACCTTCTCACCAGCTGTTGTGGTTTCACTCTAGCCTCTAACCAAGCAAGTCACAGCCCTTCCCTCACTCCCCCACCAGCAGGATCGGGGAAAGAATCAGGAGAGTAAAAGCAAGAAAACTCATGGGTTGAGATAAAGACAGTTTAATAGGGAAAGCAAAGGCCATGCACACAAGCTCAGTAAAACAAGGAACGCGNTAGCCTCTAACCAAGCAAGTCACAGCCCTTCCCTCACTCCCCCACCAGCAGGATCGGGGAAAGAATCAGGAGAGTAAAAGCAAGAAAACTCATGGGTTGAGATAAAGACAGTTTAATAGGGAAAGCAAAGGCCATGCACACAAGCTCAGTAAAACAAGGAACGCGTTCACCCCTTCCCATGGGCAGGCAGGGGTTCAGCCACCTCCAGGAGAGCAGGGCCCCATCCTTGGTAACAAAATGCCATCATTCCAAACATATCCCCCCTCCTCCTTCTTCCCCCCACTTGTACCGAGTGTGATGTCCTATGGTCTGCAATATCCCTTTGGTCAGTTTGTGCCTCCTTCCAAGCTCCCATGCAGCCAGCATGGCCTTGGCTCTGTGTAAGCTCTGCTCAGTAATAACAAAAGCACCTCTATATTATCAACCCTGTGTTCAGCACAAATCCAAAACATAGTTGCATACCAGCCACTGGGAAGACAATTAATTCTACCCCAGACAAAACCAGCACACCAAGGCAGTGAGACTGGCACACGGTGGGTTACCTGCCTACTTTCAGCAGCTGGCTGAGGCTGAAGTCTGGTTTCCTGGCCAGCAGCAGGTGTCACCTCAGTCCTTGTATTTCTTCCCCCCAAGTTTCACATCCCCCCCCAGGNATCCTGTTTTTATACAGTTTACTTTTTTCTAGGACACTTGAAAGGTATATTTGACTTTTAAAGCATTTTCTTTTAGTTTGGTTACATCTTCTGAAATAGCTTTTCCTTTCCTCCCTTTCTTGTCAGTCGGGCAGGGATGTGCAGTGGCCTGACACTGCCCTGATGTTCTGTGTTTGGCCATACAGGGTCCAAGAGGATTTGGGTGACACAGCTCCTTTGCTGAACGTCAGTTCTGGAAACATCACCTGCACAGAGGTAGGATCAGCCACGTTCCCCACATCTGATTTAGGAAAAAATTCTGGCTTTTTAATCCAAATTAAAAAAGCACAAGGTCATACAAAAATATTTTGCAAATTTAAATCATGACTGTGCATGCACAAAACAGATGATGATGATGATGATGATGATGATGATGATGATGATAACAACAAAGAAGCCACCTGCAGCCTGGCGCTCCCCTGCTCATGCCAGGCATGGCAGACCGGGGAGCGGGACAGCACCTGCCAAGGGTGTTTGCCCCAGTCCCCACGGTGTGGCCACAGGCTGTTTCCCCGCAGGCCCTGCTCAGCCTCCTGCTGACGGGACGGGCGAGCCCTCGGGAGCTCGGAGGTGGCCGGGAGCCAGGCCCCGGTGAGGCTCGGGGGTGGCGGGGCCCCGTGGGCTTCCTGCGCTGGGAGCGGGCACCGGCGGAGCGGCAGGTGAGAGCGGGGACGGCCCCACAGCCGGCAGGACCCACAGCAGAACTCGGTCCCAGGCACAGACGGGGCTCACGGCAAGACTCCCCCTGCCAGGTGAGCCCCGGGCTGCGGACGCCCCGGCTGCCCGTGTGGCTGTGCAGCGTCCCCGGCAGGCACGGAGTGCTCTTCGGCACCGACAGCCGACTGCTGTCCCACTGGAAAGCCGAGAGAGTCTTCCACCTGCACTTCTACAGCGGGCAGCAGGAGCAGACCCACACAGCCCGTCTGAGGATAGGTACGGACACGGGCTTACCGGGCAGCGAGGGATGGGTGTCACAGACAACTCTGCACAAAGCTTAAACACAGCAGGAAGCAGGACTGTTTGGTGATTCGTTCAGAATTTGTAATAACCTTCTCACCAGCTGTTGTGGTTTCACTCTAGCCTCTAACCAAGCAAGTCACAGCCCTTCCCTCACTCCCCCACCAGCAGGATCGGGGAAAGAATCAGGAGAGTAAAAGCAAGAAAACTCATGGGTTGAGATAAAGACAGTTTAATAGGGAAAGCAAAGGCCATGCACACAAGCGCAGTAAAACAAGGAACGCGTTCACCCCTTCCCATGGGCAGGCAGGGGTTCAGCCACCTCCAGGAGAGCAGGGCCCCATCCTTGGTAACAAAATGCCATCATTCCAAACATATCCCCCCTCCTCCTTCTTCCCCCCACTTGTACCGAGTGTGATGTCCTATGGTCTGCAATATCCCTTTGGTCAGTTTGTGCCTCCTTCCAAGCTCCCATGCAGCCAGCATGGCCTTGGCTCTGTGTAAGCTCTGCTCAGTAATAACAAAAGCACCTCTATATTATCAACCCTGTGTTCAGCACAAATCCAAAACATAGTTGCATACCAGCCACTGGGAAGACAATTAATTCTACCCCAGACAAAACCAGCACACCAAGGCAGTGAGACTGGCACACGGTGGGTTACCTGCCTACTTTCAGCAGCTGGCTGAGGCTGAAGTCTGGTTTCCTGGCCAGCAGCAGGTGTCACCTCAGTCCTTGTATTTCTTCCCCCCAAGTTTCACATCCCCCCCCAGGAGGGGTGAACTGCTCCTCTAGCATCACTTGGATTGTGAATTGGGCTTCGCTCTGCCACGGTGCAACACTTACCTTCGTCACTGAATGCCTCCCCCTTCCTCGCTCTCCTTTCACTGCAGCATTTAAAGTGAAGTCTGAATCTTGAAACTAAAGGGTGAATCTGCAAGAAAAGGTGAATTGAGATCCACCATAACAATACCCAGCATGGCCACAGATATTATCTGTGCATCTGCTCAGAGAAACAATATGCAAACGCACCCTGCACAAAGCCCAGAACTGCATTTAGAGTGCTGGAATTCCCCGCAGGGGCAGCCAGCGGCTCTGGGCCAGCCTCCAGCCCAGGGGGCTCCCCCAGCTCCCTGGGGCAGTGCAGCAGCACAGCTGCACTGATACGGCTGCACAAGCTTCTGCTTTTAACCTTTGCTGAAACCTTTTTGAAGGAGTTGGGGTTTTTTAGACTTTTTTTTAAAAGAGCATTTCCTCTTCAGACACTCATTCTCATTACTGGGAAGATGTACCAAGTAAAGACCCCTGCAGCCCAGGGAAGAGGTGTCTGGCCCTGGAGATGGCAATCAGGACCAAGTGGGCAGGTGCAACCGTCAGCTGGAATGGGACAGACCCCTTCTTCTGAGGAGTGAGCAGGATGGACCCCTGCTCCTGAGGAGTGAGCAGGATGGACCCTTTCTCCTGAAGAATGCTGGTATGTCCCGTGTGCTGCCGACTACACCAGTCACTGTAACAGGCAGGACAAAAACACTTTCCCCAATTAAACAGCCCTTGGTGCATTGAGGGGATGCCCTGTTCACAAGGCATCACACCCACTGAGAAAGCGTGTGCAGGCGAGGAATGATCACCAGCTGCCCCACCTCACACCTCTTCCAGGTGGTGGAATGCAGGTTCTCCTGCTTCCCACCACAGCTGGCAAGAAAAGGAGAGTCAAGCCCTGACACAAGTTGCCCAGGGCAGTGGTGGGTTCCCCATCCCTGTAGGGATTTAAGAGCTGTGCAGATGTGGCACTTGGGGACATGGTTTAGTGGTGGTCTGGGCAGTCCTGGGGGAATGGTTGGACTCAATGGGTGTAAGAGGGCTTTTCCAATCCAAATCATTCTGGGATTCTATGATTCAGTGATTTTACTGCCATGCCAAATCCTGGCACTCTGCACCAGCCTGGCAAGCACGGGCAGGGCATATCACTTCTCACTCACAGTAACCACTGTCCACTTCCTTTTCCATTGTCATCACACAGAGAAGACCTATTAGTCATACCCTCAGTCTAATGTGCTGTTGCTAATGCCAACTGTACTGAGAACAATAAACCTTATGCAAGCAATCCAGAAACTTGGTTCAAATGAATTCAATTTTCCAATAGAAAAAACCAAGTGGTGACATTCAGAGATTCTGCCAGGCCAGAACGAGGAGCTGGTGGTTACAGCTGATGAGGGATCTGTACCTGCTGTTGACTCCTTCTTGAGTTTCTGCTCAATTCAGGACACTCCTAAGCACATGGCCTACCCACCGCAAAGCTGTGGCTCAGCCCCAGTGCTGTGGTCCCCCAGCACCTGCAGGCTCAGTGACACTGGGAGAAGGGCCCCAGGGCTGCCAGCGGTGTACCAGCTCATCACCCTTCTGTGACCACACTGGCAGCTCCGACCACAGGCCAGGCTGGGGAACGGAGAGTCAGGAAGAGGGTCCCCCACCCCTTCAGCACATCATAGCCCCCAGGCCCCCATTTCCTACCCTGGCCCTGCTCCCCATCACCGTCACAAACACGGTATCATTGTGAAAGCCAGAAAAAGGAAGAGAAGCCCAGCTAAACCCGACTGCACCCGCCGCGGGAGCACACACCCTTGCCGCTTCCCTCTGCCCTCATCCATCCCTCTGCCCTCATGTCTTCACATCCTTTGATAACCTTCTTGCCTGCTCATTTCCCTCTGTCAGAGCTGAGCCCTTGCTCATTCTAGCCAGGTCACATCACTGAGTGATGCTTTAGGAATAAGCAGCAATAAACAGTCTGGGTGTTAAGTCAAATTTCTCTGAAAACTCCCCAGCTCCAGCACCTCAGGAAGTGCTGCCCTCATGACAACAGCTACAGACTTTCACTTCTACTCTGGAAATTCTCTGCAGAAGACAAAAAAGCTTTGCAAAACTGCACGCATTCCACAGATGCCAAGGGGTGCTGTCATGCCCTGAAATATTTGAGGGGGATCAGGGGCTACACAGCCAGGAATGCAAGCAACGAGTCTAGACACACACAAATGAAACTTATGGCATATTTTGGCACTTTGCATGAGTCAGTCTCACGGAGGAAATAAGTACCAGCGGAAACAAGCACCAGAGCCTCCAGCAGCGAGGCCCCTCTCCTGCACAGACCTTCTCACGGGTTACACTGCTGTGGTGAAAAATGTTTTCTGTGGGTATCTCAGAACATAGTATTGCTCATTCATCAAGAAGAACCCTCAGAGACAAATTGCAGCGAGAACTCTGGAGAAAATAATATTGGAAGTGTTCAAGGCCAGGTTAGACAGGGCTTGGAGCAACCTGGTCTAGTGGAAGGAATCTTCCTTCTAGATCCAGGGTGGAACTGGATGGGCTTTAAGGTCTGTCCTGACCCAAACCATTCTGTGGTTCTGTGACTCCTGGAGGGATTTAACAGACATGCAGATGTGGTGCCAAGGGACATCAGTTAGTGGTGGCCTTGGCAGTGCTGAGTTAATGGTTTGACTCAATGCTCTTAAAGGTTTTTTCCAACTTAACAATTCTGTGGTTCTATCGTTCTGTGATTCACTTCTCCAGTGTTACTGAAACAAATGCTGTTTAAATTACTGGGGTTTTCCCCAAAACCTATTTTTTGTTTATGTGGGGAGCGAAACCAGCCCAACTTCTTTCATTATCTGGTCCCAATGTGTAAAACCAGAGCTAAGAAAACACCTCATTCTGCAGAACATTTAAAATCAGGCCAAAACATCTTTTAACATTATTTCGATGGCCCCGGTGAGCACGCACACACACAGACACACACATGTCACACACACACATCACACACACACACGTCACACACACACATCACACACACACGTNCTCTTCGGCCCAGGAGTCTTCCGCACCCCCCCGCCCGGGCCAGCAGCAGCAGCAGCAGCAGCAGCAGGAGCTGACCTCGCTCTTCGAGTGCCCCATCTGCTTCGACTATGTCCTGCCGCCCATCCTGCAGTGCCAGGCTGGGCACCTCGTGTGCAAGCAATGCCGGCAGCAGCTGAGCCTCTGCCCCACCTGCCGGGGCTCCCTCACCCCCAACATCAGGAACCTGGCCATGGAGAAGGTGGCCTCGGCTGTCCCCTTCCCGTGCAAGGTAAGGATGAAGGGCTGGGCAGGGGAACGGGGATGGAGCCCCGTTAGGGCTGCCCGGGCCGCCCCCCATCCCCGTCCCCCTGCGGAGAACCCCCACATCCCCATCCCCGGACCACCCCCACCCATCACCCCGGTTGTTGAAACCAGAATCCTCTGTTCTTTTTAAAGAAAAGGAAAATCCAAACCGGGACCTCTCTCCAGCTGATCTGGACCAATCAGATCTAACTGCAACAGCAGATCTAACTACAACTCAGCCTTACAGCCCATTTTATCTTAAGTGCTTGCTATAGGATAAAACAGCCTGTAAAGACAAGAAGATTCCTTTTTAAATGGACACAAAAACTAAATAAAGCTCACCTTGAATCCAGGGCTACATAGAAGTATCCAATGTAAAATTTGCAGTGACCACAAGAGCTCTGGTTGATCACCAGTGTTTCCAATGGACGGGTGGGAGCAGCAAACACTAGTGCTGGTGCCTTTCCTGATGGCTTGTATTTGGTCTCTTTCCAGTACGCCACAACAGGCTGCTCCCTGACACTCCACCACACAGAAAAGCCAAAACATGAAGCCATCTGTGAGTACCGTCCCTACTCCTGCCCATGCCCTGGTACCTCCTGTGACTGGGAGGGATCCTTGGAAGCCGTGATGTCCCACCTCATGCATGCCCACAAAAGCATTACCACCCTTCAGGGAGAAGACATCATTTTCCTTGCCACAGACATTAACCTGCCAGGGGCAGTGGACTGGGTGATGATGCAGTCGTGCTTCAGTCACCACTTCATGCTGGTGCTGAAGAAACAGGAGAAGTGTGAAGGTCACCAGCAGTTTTTTGCCACCGTGCTGCTCATCGGCACCCGTAAGCAGGCGGAGAATTTTCAGTACAGACTGGAACTGCACGGCAACTGCCACCGGCTGACCTGGGAGGCATCTCCCTGCTCCATCCACGACGGCGTGACCGTAGCCATCCGCAACAGCAACTGCCTCGTTTTTGATACAGCTACTGCACACCTTTTCGCTGACAACGGAAACCTCGGCATTAACGTGACGATTTCCATGTGCTGTCCGTGATGCAGCACTAGTGAGATCTGAGCTGTCTGGATGCAGTGCTTTACCTTCACCAGGGTTTGCTTTTGGTTTCATTTTTTTATGCTGTTCAACTCTGTCATCATGTATGCTAAGGTTCCTGACTAGCCAACAGTTGTAACTTTGGGGAGAAGAGGAACAAGAGTGTCCTGTAAGTAGCATGAGTGGGACATGGTCTTTTAAAATTCTTGGGTGCCTTAGGAAGATTACACACCTTTTATAATTTAATTATATTTTATGTAAAGAGTGCTTCCATTGGACATACGGCTTAAGAGGCTCATGTAAAAGCCCTTTCAGCAGCAGTACAGACTCACTCTCTCACTGGTGAGCTTTAATAACAGGCTTTAGTATCATTGAGGGTTTGGGTTGGAAGAGACTTAAAAGATCATCTATTCCAATCCCCTGCCATGGGCAGGGACATCTTCCACTATCCCAGGTTGCTCCAAGCCTTATCCAACCTGGCCTTGGACACTTCCAGGGATGGGACAGCCACAGCTTCTCTGGGTAAACTATGCCAGGGTCACACAACCCTCACAGGGAAGAATTTCTTCCCAATATCCCATCTAGCCCTGCCCTCTTGCAGTGGGAAGTCATTCCCCCTGTCCTGTCATTTCAGGCCCTTGTCCAAAGTCCCTCTCCAGCTCTCCTGTAGCACCTATAGGCACTGGAAAGGGCTCTAAGTTCTCATGATTAGCCCTTAGTAAGGCCATGTTGGCTGTCTCCAATCACCTCCTTATTTTCCATATGCCTTACCATGGTTTCCAGGAGGATCTGCTCCATGCTATTGCTGGGCACTGAGGTAACTTACCAGCCTGTAGTTCCCTGGGTCTTTCTTATTCCCCTTTTTAAAAAAGGGGGGTTATGTTTCCTGTTTTGCAGTCTGCGAGGCCTTCACTGGACTGGCACGACTTCTCAAATATGATGGACAGTGGCTGAGCCACTTCCTCTGCCAGTTTCCTCTAGACCCATGGGTGCATTTTGTGAGGTCCCATGCACTTGTGCACCTTCAGCTCCCTTAGACCTTCTCAACCCTGATCCTCTCCCACAATGGGCAATTCTTCCTTCTCCCACTCCTTGCCTTTGCCTCCTGTAACTCAGGCACTGTGGCTGTGGCACTTGCCATGAAGGTCGAGACAGAAACATCACTGAGTACCCCCAGCCTTCTCCATGTCCTGGATAACCAGGTCTCCCATTTTCTTCCAGAGAGGGCCCGCATTTTCCCTAGTCTTCCTTTTATCACCAAAGTACCTGTAGAGACTTTGCTTGTTGCCCTTGACATCCATGGCCAGATTTTATCAGGCTTTAGCTTTTCTAACTTGATCCCTAGCTGCTCTGACAATCTCTCTGTACTCCTCTAAGGCTGCCTGTCCTTTCCTAGTAGATGGGAAGGGAAAGAAATCCAAGCAACCTCTCACAGAAGAAGCTCTGACTCAAAGGGGGAGCAGTAGGTACTTCAGTGATGTTTCTACACTCCCTGCTACCTTATGGAAGGGGATGGGCAGTGGGTCACCTGCAGTAGCTTTAAAAGGAAAAAGAGGAGGAGGGGCTGAGGTACAGCACAGCAGGTTTCGCAGAGCATGGAAGATACTCCTGTATGACTCCTGTCTGGTGTAGGGGGATCGGGCCAGGTACGGGTGCGAGCAGCAGGCACAAGTCTCACAGAACCCAGACAGCTGGAGCCAGTGACGCAGATTCAGGCTGTCCACGTGCAGCTGCCCTGGGAGATACACTTGACTATTGATTATTGTAAAAGATCCATAATATAGCAAGAGCTTTATGGCCAGTGTCATGTAATTTGCTATTTAAGTTTTGTTGCCATATTTACTTTTATTTTGCAATAAATATTTTGCAAAACCTACACTGCGGAGCTGCGCTAACACACCTGTGCATGGCAGCTGCTCTGTGGTTACTCTGTGTGCTCAGCCATGCTGGATCAGCGGGGATCCCCCAGCACGGGCTGGCTCACCCTGCTGGGGTCCTTGCCCCCGCCACCTTATGCTGCCAGACACAGCCCCGCTGCAGCACGAGCAGAGCAGCAGAGTGGGGATGTAAGTCCCAGAGACAATGGTGACAGCCCAACCTGTGCAACTGAATCACAGGTTGTCACCACAGTGGACTCTGCCTGCAGCTCCCTCTCTGCCACCAGAACATGCTGCCTGAATCACTGGCAACAAATACCAGCTCCACATATGGCTGTGCCGAATCTCAGGCATGTGGCAACTGGAGGAGGCACAGTCCACTGAGTTACTGGCAGTGGGCAGCCTCACAGCAGTGGAAAACTGCAGGTAAAGTGACAGGTGAGGTGTGGTGTGAATAAATACAATCCAGAGGGGTGACACCACTGATGGCATTCCTCTGGTGAAGAGCTCTCTGCAGTTAAGCCCCAGCCCTGCAGAGCCATCACCAGAGCCCAGCAGCAGCGCCCAGAAAAATGCACGAGAACATGTTTGGCCTCAGCAAAGGGAAGCTCAGTCTGGCCTTGAGAATTTGGAAGTGACCATGGGAAAAAACCTCCTGAGGAACTACTCTCTATGCACTGCATACCAATGATGAAAGATCCTACTTCTGGTCTCACTTACACTGTGCTGGCAGAACTCCAGCAGCATCAGCCCAGTGAACTAACTCTCCTGCTTAAGTGGAATCAAAGTCAAGCTGTGGTTCCAACAGGTGTTAACACCTCTGCTTTCAGCAGAACTTAAGCACAAATTCCTAAGGATTTTATTCATTTTCCCATAGTTGAGCAACAATTATAGTGGAAGATAATTTTCTTACTGACAGTTGGCACATAGGAGGTTTTTTGTGTAAAACAAAGCTCTTAAGCATGTCTTTGATTATATTACTCCAGTGTTGCCTATAACCCACATTAGGTAAGTTAACACACAGTATCATTAGGTCTCTCCACACCACTGAGTTCTGAAAGAATGGCCTACTTTTGTTAGATCACACCTCAAGAAAACCAACCCAACACCTTGTATATTTTCTGATTGAAAGTGAGCTTAGGATAACGAGAACCTCAGCTGGCACTGACAAGAAGTGAGGTGTTTCCCCTTCAGATCAGTGAGTGGACAACACTCCATCAGGTTTCAGGTTTTCTTCCTGAGGCAACTGAAACAACTTCCCAAGGGTGATGTTCAACAGCCAGGGGCAGGAGGGGCCTGGAGGGCACCAGCCCCTTGCCAAGGGAATGGCAGCGCATCAATAAATGTGTGACAGTTCTTAAAACATTCAGAAAAACTTACTTAGGCCATCCTGGTTCTCTGAACAGAACTGACCACAGTAAAGCCCCTGCTTTTGAAAGGGATAGTCAAGCATGTCTGGAGAGACCTGTGCCTAGGAGCTGGAAGCAGGAAGGGGGCCACAGCAGACAGACCCTCATGCTGGGGCCGACCCCTGTGCCAGGACAGACCCCCTTGGTGAGGGCAGATCCCTCAGCCAGGGTATGGTGCCCAGCAGCCCCTCAGCTGCTCTCCAGCCTGCCAGGAGTGTCAGCTATGGAAGGCAATAACCAGCGAGCAGGAGATGTGCCTGGGAAGCAGCTTTTCTGTAGCTACAGTTCTTCCTAAAAACTTATTTCCACTTCAAACACAAATTAAAATGCAAGTTTCATTTGGGACTGATGAGTTTATAGCAAGGGTACAGCACAACCTGAGGGCCCCCTGCCCACAGCAGTGCTGTCAGGACAGGTGCCGGGCTCTGTCGTGCCACAGCCAGAACCACGGGCGGTGCCGACCCCAGGGAGCCGTGGCAGTGATGCCCCAGTGCTACAGGGAGCTCTCAGCACGGACACCGGCTGAGCCACTGATACCACAGCTCAACACACTCCTTCCATCTGAAAATGAGTGAGGCTGATTTGCTCTATTGAGGAACTCACGTGCTGGTAAGACACTGCAAGTTCTTACACACAGCACAGGTAAGGTAGCACACACCTGCTGTCCCAAGGGGAATCCAAACATGCCTGTTCGCACAAGACGTTTTCCTCTCTTTTGTTCTCAGAGTTGTTCGTGCAGATTCCTTGGAGGGGTTCGACAGCGCCCAGTCCTGCAGGAAACATCAGCCACAGGCGTGTGAGACGCGTGTGACACAGGTGCCAGGAGTTCGCCGGGGCAGGTGCTCCAGGGGCAGCCAGGTCCCGTCCAACAGCCCCGCGTGTCACCCCCAGCCCAGCCCCGGCTCCGGCCCACCCTGCAGCTCCGGGGCGGGACGGAGGCCGGCCCCGAGGCCGCAGCACCACGGCCCCGCAACCCCGGCGGCCCTGGGGCCGCCCCGGTTCCTCGCGGGGTCCCGGGAGGCACGGGGCACACTGCGACC
>VWZF01003703.1:356010-368805 GCA_013396755.1 Sclerurus mexicanus | reverse complement strand
GGGCCCGCCAGGCCGGGCCGCGGCCGCGCCCCGCCCGCCTGCCCGCCCTGCTGGCTTACCGGCGCGAGTCCTCCCGGGCACCGGCGCACCGCGAGGTCCGGCGGGGCTGGGCTGGGCTCTCCCTCTGCTTCGCTCCCACGGCTCCATGTAGGAAACATGGAACCAGCGCCCTTTGCCGCGCCGGCGCAGGAGCCCCTTCATGACAGGGTTTGAATTCCGCGGGGCTGGGGGAGCGGCGCTGGCCGTGCACACCTGGGCACCGAAAGGCCGCACGGCCTCTCCCCACCGCTGCTCCCTCTGCTGAGAATTTCCCAGCAGAAGGTTTTGGCCTCTGGCTAAACCAGATACACAGTGTAGATAAATAGGTACAGTCGCAGAATGGAAGCAGGGTACCGAGTTCCCTATGACCCTTAGCAGAGCAGAGTCACCAAAGAGTTAATCTGAGGCACGAGATGGGGAGCAAGGGAATGTTATTTCAGGATATCCAGCACTTATCCTCGAAATGCACCCTGCAGCCACCCTGGTTTGCACCTGGTCAGATGTGACCAGCTCTCTGTCACCTTGGTTTCTCAGAAACTCCCCACAACTGCAGCCATCAAGAGCTTTTCCTCTCCAAAGCCCACGTGATGTGTTTGAAAAGGTTAACACATCTGAATCCTCAGCCACAGCGTTCTGTGCTCTCAGCTTTCCTGTGAAGGAGTAAGGCTCATAAATACCACAGTCAATCCCTTTCTTTGGGGGCATTTATTTATTTATTTACCACAGACCTGCTTTCTTTTTGGTGGTTTCCTGAACTTAATGTTTTGAGTTCAATCATTCCAAGACGTCCCAGATATGGATCTGTTGTAACTGCCCTTGGGTGCTTGCCATGTTGCGTTTTGAATAGAGCCCTCTTTTCTCATGCTAACAGGGGGATTTGGGGGCTGGTACCCCTGTCCCTTCTCCCCACTCTCCCTGCTGTCACTGCAGGTAGAGGATGACACTGAGCCAAGGTGTGAGTACTGTGGCAGCCTGCTGAGGCCGTTCCCTTTCCCCAGGGATGCCCCTTTCTCCGAGGATGTCCCTTTCTTCAAGGACCAGGAATACGTAAGCTGGGGGAAGGATGAGCAGGAGTTTGCTCTGGAACAGCTGCACTCACAGCTCCACTCTCCCACCTCGCAGAAATTCTGCTGCAAGCGCTACCAAGACCTCTACGAGTTCATCATGAAGGAGAGAAAGAGGCTCAAGGATGCCTGCAACATCCCCAAAGCTGCCAGCACCCATGAACGCCACGGCTCCAAAGCCAGCCAGCTGCAGTCAAAGGAGCGAGAGAACCAGAGGTACTGGAAAAACTGGGGATCAGATCTGTGTAAGGAACAACAGGCAGCTCCGAGGGAAAAGGAGCATTAGGAAACTGCTGGGAGAGGGAATGAAAGAAGAAAAAACTTTGTTTTAGGCACCCCAAGTTTGGATTCTCTCTGGTCCCCCCTGGCTCCTCTGTTGCTGGACTGCACAAGGAGGTGGCAAGGTATGTGCTGAGTGAAGTGTTAATTCCGGTGCTGACAGATGAAATATCTAGAGACAGACAGAGACAAACCCACAAATGCAGCTCTGGAAAGGGACAGTATTGGAGTGTAGCTTTTACTTCAGGCACTAAAACAAAGCTGGAGTTTGTATTTCTGTTTTGCTCCATAAACTGTGGCATGTATTTGGATTCCAGTTTCCAGAGTCACAAGAACTCTGCAAGTTCTCAGCCCAAAGTTTGTGCCAGTGGCTAAGCCTGCAGCAGAGGCTCAAGGAAAAGTAAACCAGTACACCTGGAAGTACCCTGCTGGTATCCTTGAAGATGCTTCTCAGGCTGAGGGTACGAGTGCAGAGCACACACCAAACCACTGTCACACTGTCAGATTTCTAGGAAGCTACACAAGAATAGTGAAAATATTCCTGGAGAGGAGTAGTTTTCTTGATCCTGTGAGCAGCTCTCCTCTTTCGCATAAAATCTTGATCCAAACCCCATTACAATGTCCAGCTCTCCTGCCAGCAGAGCTGATGCCACTGCAATGGCAGAGTCTGTTCACTGTAATCTATGTGGGAGCAATTCTTTGCCGTTGAGATACAAGTATTTTGGTGTTACTCTGCTGCCTCTATTACTTGTAATTCCGCGAGTGGAGAGAAAAACAGGTTCAGAAAGTTATGTTCCTAAAGCAGGGATATCCAGTACTTCCAGCTTTTCAAACAGGATACTTGAAATCTCTAACAGGAACACTTCTGTTTTCCAGGCAGCAGGAGACACACCTGTCCAGCAGGTTGTCTGCCCTATCTTTAGAGCCAAGTGCCACTGAAGGTGAGTTGACATTTCCTTATGGATTTATTTGTCTATTTATCACAACAGTGCATTCAGTGGAATTGCTGGTCTCTAACTGAACAGAAGGATTTTATACAGCAACATGTTCATTCATTGTCAGGTGTGCAATCCCCTTAAATTACAGATCCAGTCATATTAAATCATCCCTTGCAGAATACAAAAGCAGGCACATCCTCCTTGCACAGAGAGGGTCTCTTTGCCATGATTTTCAATATTTATATGTGAAGTTTCCAGCTGAGATGCACAGAACCTGACCTGAGAGAAGGACAAGTTGGCAAAGCCAAGCCCTTGGGAGGTAGGAACTACCAGAAAGAGCGTGATTCACATTTTGCCTGATCGGGTGGATACTCCACCAGTTCCTATCCCAGGCTATGGGTGACTGAGCAGCCTTTGGGTCTAGCTCTAAAACCAGAGTCCTGTCTAAGAACAAGTGAACCAGATCACAATATGGACATGTTTTCACAGAGAATGGCAGGGCACTGAGGCTTCTGCAGCACCAGGGATCTCAAATCATCAGCTCCAGCCTGTGGAGCCAAATGCGATCCCAAAAAGTCACTCTTCACACAGATGTGTGTGTATATATATATATATGTAACTGAAAAACTAACATTTTATCATAATCCTGTTCTTTGAAATAGCTGAGCACTCTGGGCTGCCCTTGTTAGAAAATACCTCGAGACAGACTCTCAGGATGGAGCATTTCAGCCAGGAATTCTCACTCCCCCAGTTACAGCAGAAGTGTTGGGCAGCTCGAAGTGGGCACTGCCAGCCCTCCCTGCTGCACACAAGCCCTCCCTGTGCTCTCCAGGTTCACACCAAGCTGGAACTGCTTCCTATGGACTTTCCCAGGAGCCCACATCGCCCAAGGGTGAGATGCTGATGCCTCCTGGAAGCAAAGCCGAGACCAAGGAGGAGGCCGAGCCCGAAGAGGAATCTGAGCCCAAGAAGGAGCCTGAGGAGGAGGCTGAGCCCAAGAAGGAGTCCAGGCCCAGGTCTGGGCTGGAGCCTGACTCTGAGCCTGAGTCTGAGAAGGAGCCCGAGCCCAAGCCCAAGGAGAGGCCTGGGCCTGAGCCTGACTCTGAGCCTGAGTCTGAGAAGGAGCCCAAGCCTGAGCCCAAGGAGGAGCCTGGACCTGAGCCCAGGCCTGAGCCTGAGAAGGAGCCCAAGCCCAGGGAGAAGCCTGGACCTGAGCCCAGGCCTGAGCCTGAGAAGGAGCCCAAGCCCAAGCTCAAGGATGAGCCTGGGCCTGAGCCTGGGCCCGAGACTGAGAATGAGCCCAAGGAGGAGCCTGGGCCCAAGCCTGGGAAGGAGCCCAAGCCAGAGAAGGAGCCTGAGCCCAGGCTCAAGGAGGAGCCCATGCCCTGCTGTGTCACCAGCTATGGTTTCAGGCCCTCGGGGAAGAAGGCAAGTACCTGCGGCCGACAGCGAAGGTGCACCTTGAATGTGTCTGCACTCTGAGCAGCTGGAGCCTGGCACTGCCCATCTTCACAGGGCAGCTGTGCCAGACTGCTCTCATCTGCTTTACCCTTTAAATCTTAGGTGGGGAAGAGTAAATTGGTGCAAAAGTACTACAAACATGGAAGAAAATTCCTTACCATGCTCCCAGATGGAACCTCGCATTTATTGTATCCTTTACGGTGTTCACTTGCCTGCATTAGTCCAGGGCTATAACTAATTTTAAGTGTGTTCCAGTTCATTTGATTGCAAGCAACCCATCTCGCCACTCCCACTTGCTCTGAGGAGCAGCAGCAGTGAAACCTGACCCAGCTCCTGGGCTGTTTCCCAGAGCAGGCAGCAGCTCCAGTGAGGGACGGGCACTCACATCCAACACCCAGCCCAGGGGTCAGACCCGTCCCCCGAGCTCTGGCCACCCGTGGAAGGGCCCTGCTGACCCTGGGGGCTCCCAAAGCTCTCAGCCCCGTCCTGGCCCCAGGGACAGACCAGCACAGGGCAGATGTGCCTGTCCTGCAGGCAGTACCTCAGGGGAGCACAGCCAGTCTGGGATTACCAGCACGAATCACTACTGTCTGAAGGAAGAAAACAGGGCACTTTCACCAAGGAACCTCACAGCTTCCTTCATTAAAGCCACAACATTTTAAGTCACCCATGTTATTTTTCCTTGCTGTGGCTGACTTCTTTCTGACCCAGAGAGGTATGAAAGTGTACCTGAGCTTTGCCACCAAAGCAAAACACCATCAGTGTCCCAGCTGACATTGGCAGCACACCTTTAACACATCAGATTTTATACTCCCAGGTAGTGCTCTGCAGTATTTATTGTGCAATAAGACTAACCAACAAAGCAGGGGGTTACCAACTCCTTACCTGATGGCAGCTATCCATCTGGAAACCTGGCCATCATCATTACACGAGAGGGTGGCCAGCGGATTTGCACAGTACTAGAAGACGAGCCGAGGACCACCAAAATCCGCGCGCTGTTTCAGTCCGACGGCAGAAGCACGTGCTATTACCCGAATGGAGACGAGTGGTGCGTTCAGCAGCTGCGCTCTCCACTGTGCATTGACATTTCAAAGGCCACAAAGGGTATTTTTAATAGCATCCAAACATTAACAGACAAATCCAGCAGGTCACGGGCCCTGCTGCAGGTGCCCCCAGAGCAGCAAAGCAACCCTGAGTGTGCCTTGAGAGGCAGGGCACAGGCCCTGACCCTGCAGTGCCTCTGTCCTGTCCCTTGGGGGAACGAGGGACGTTCTGCCACAGGAGCTGTAAGGTTCAGTTTCCATTTCCCTCTCTATTAGGATAAACATGACTATCCAGGGAGGGCAGTATTTGGACCAAGCAGGCAGCAGGGTGAGAAGGTGGATGTGGCCAAACATGTCACCAGGACCCCATGTCCCTCTGAGCCCCATTTTCATCTCCCTGAACCAGCACGTGGGGGTCAGAATCCTGGCCCAGGACAAGATCATCGTCTCCTTCCTTGCCATGGGACGACAAGCAAAATTCAACATGGGAACAAAAGTGCAGGTATTTCTTCACACAGAGCCACTCCCCACATCAGGAGTGGGGCAGCCAGGGAAGATCCCCTCTTTGGGAAGCATGCTTATTCCCATGTTGTCCCATGTTGTCCCATGTTCCTGCCCCTCAAAAAGCAAGCAGTGGACTTGGACCCCTGCTGGTGCCATGCAGATAGCGCACCTGCCAGCCCTGGCTCTCTGCAAGGAGTCACAGTGTGGGAAGCACTTCTGGCCAGGTCCCTGATGTCCCTGACTGTGTCCCCAAGGGTCACCCTGGCTCTCCACAGGGAGAAAAGCTGTGGTCCCTGTAGGCAGGGTCCACGGCAGCTTCCTTCCTCCACAAGCTCCTGTCACAGGGGCAGGTTTGTCTGCTGGGAGGGGAAGGAAGCCCCGTGCCAGGCTGCGATGGCTCTGCTGACATGCTCCCTCCACTCCACAGGTTGGCACTGCTGGGCGGCTGCCTGCCCCAGCCCGGCTGGGCGAGGATGAGCTCCTGCTGCTTGCCTTCCGGGTGAGGATCCTGCAGCTCTTCGACAGGATGCAGGGATGCATCAACTTTCCTTCCAGTGAGCAGTGGAACAAAATGCAGCCTCCCTCATACCTCCTGACCCAGGCTGCGAAGATCCTGGAGCTCTGTGCTGCCGCTGACATAAGCAATGAGCTGCACAGCTCCATCAGGGCGATAGTAAACGCACAGCAGCTCTGACCAGCATGTGTGTGGTGTGAGGCAAAATGAGCCAGAGATGCTCCCCAACACTGCAGTACCTGCACACGCTCAGCAAGGGTTCACCTGCGGCCCTGCCCTGGTGTGGAGCAAAGGGCAGCCCAGGGCTGATCCACACAGCCCCATGGATGTCTCACTCAGGGCAGGCAGTACCAACCCACACTGCGTACACCTTGGCCATGGAGGCACGACAGGGCTTTGCTCAGGTCACCCACACAGGCACTGCTCTGCTGGCTCCTGATGAGATGGCACCAGCAGGATGCCCAGGTGTCCCTGGCGCTGGTGCTGATGGCAGCTCAGCCAGCTGCTGGTAGAGACAAGGTGGCTCCCTGTGCAGAGAGAGACAAATGCCCACAGAGGACCCCAAGCAATCACCTTCACTTGGCCCCAGGGAGCACCAACTGCAGCCTGGGACAAGCTCTGGTTAAAGCACCGCAAATACCAAGCCCTCAGCAGGCATTTAGGGACCTCCAGGCCACAGGGGCTGCAGCTGGCAGTGGGGAAACCTCCCAGTCCCTCAGAACTGCCTGAGACCTGGGGTTCACCTGGCCACCTTCCCCCCCTGGCTGGCCACACCCAAGCTGCAGCACTATCCAAAGCACAAGGCCAAGCCCCATGTGCCCATCCCAGCATGCAGAGGTTCTCAGGGGCTTACACATGACAGACACAAGCTCAGTGACTTTGGAAAGTTGGCATTTTATGCGGTTTTTCAATTGCAATTCCAAGAATATCCATCAGTGACAAACAAGGTACTTCACACAGGAAATGGGAACTCTTTTATTTCAATTAATGTTCTTGGGTTCTATTCAGGACAGCAGGAAGGCCCAGCTCAACTCTCCAACGGCCAAGGAAGATCCGCTGGAGCTGGCCCACATGATTAAAGAGCAGTTGATCTTAATTTTCACTGAAGTCACCATATGATGTAACTACTCCGCATGTAATTTTGCTTATATAATTCAATATATAACACACTCTTCTACTCTGCCATAGATTTTGAAAAATATACAAACCTGTTTTAACCACATTAGAGAGATTTGATAGACAGCTGTCAATTACTCAACAGTTTAGGACAGTATCAGTCACTCCTGTAACTTCATTTTAAACTACAAAAAGAACATAAATTCATATAAAATACAACAGATTAAACAAACTTTTCTTTTTCCAAGGAAAAATTAGGTATCAACTCAATCTGCCATTGTGTGAAACATGAATATAAAATAAGTTACCATTAGTAATGCCTGCATTGCTGAGCTATGAACTGGTCGAATGAAGTCTTAAAAAAACTATACAGTATTATTGCACTCGTGGCTGTGCAGTGTGGGACCGGCCAGCACCGAAACAGGGCTCATTGAGTGTTTGTCCACGAGGCACAACGTGGCTGCAAGAGAGGCATCCAGCCTGAGCCAACAGCGTCTGTCTTCAGCACAGGCCTTCATGGGTCTGCACCACGCGGCCCGGAACCACCACCCAATGCCTGTGGAGAGACACCGCCGTTACCATCGGCAACACCCCTGCGCCAGGCAGGCACAGCTGGGGCACCCAGGGCACACCTGGACTGAGCCAGCCCCACAAAGTGGAATCATAAGCTATGTGTTTTGAAAGCCACACGTGACATGGGAACATGGAATTGTTTTGTCATAAAATACCTCATGACGTGAACCCTCTGCTGCCAACAGCTGGGGAGCATTTGCAGAGAGGTAGGACAGGCCTGTCCTGCTCTCCAGGGACGTGCAATTCAATTTGGTCACAAGCCAGGGAAACATAAGTCCCTTGCACAAAGGCTGTTCTAAGGTACATAATGCAGCACGTTTCTGGTCTTTGCACCACACACCTCACTGACATCAGGCCTCCTGCACACAGTAATGCACCTTCTCCTACCTCATGGAATGCCAGCTTCTCACTCTGAGGCAGAATGAGCCACAAACTGAAACCTACCACCCAAACAGCCCCTGTGACACCAGAGGTGGCAATTTAGGGTCACAGAAGCTGCTTCTCCAGGAAAACATTTAACTGAACAAACACAAGTCCAACCTTCAGTCTCCAACACGCCTGCCACACTTGGGCAAACACACTAGTGACTGGAGGATACTTACGAGGAGTTTCAGTGCTGTTTGATGGGGCTATGATCGATGATGGGGCATTGACTCCATGTGTACATTGAGCTTCATCTCATTATCAAGGATCTGTACAAGCTGCTGCATGGAAGGGAGGTGACCAGACTCCAGCTTAGACCACACCGGGACATCTAGCACAGAACACACGGAGGGGAGAAAAGCACTGTTAACACTGGGAGCATCAGGAACACACAGAGCTGGTGTAAAAATGGAACTGAGAAGCTCTAGCAAGCTGTGTGTGTTGGTACTGATTGAGGAAAACCGCTGGATCAACAATGCCTCCAAGCTCTGGCTATGCTAAAGCCCAGCCCAACCAGGAGAGTAGAGTGTCTAATGCTTCCATTTAGAAGTGTATCTTATGAACGAAGAGGTGCAAAATATCCATCGAGATTCCTCTCAACCTGAAAACTCAGTACTGCTTTCCACCGGTACAGAAAATCTGGGAAAATCAATGGATTCCTTATGATTCCAAGGCTGAAGCACGCTACAGGACAGGGAAAGCATCTAATTGGAGAGTTCATGTCCCTGGCTGTTCATTTCTTATTTAATGCACATCACACACAAAGAAAGAATACAACAGTTACTCCAAGGGACCAAGTGTCCCTCTTAGTAAGTTTTTATAGAGCTATTCTAGAGTATGTGACATCTGTATAAACTGCTTTATAAGACTTCTACGGTTTTCATCATTTATTGTGACAGATGACATCTGAAGATCCAAATGGATGGCGATTTCCACATACCACATTTCTTCACGCCATCCCTCATTCTCCTCACCTCACAGCTTTCATGTGTGTACATGCGCAACACGAGATCCCATGAAAAAAACTCTCAGCTCACCATTCAAAGTGATTTCAAAAGCCCCAGTGGACATGCACTGGTTCTCAATCATGTTGCTCAGGAAGAAGACCATCATGCAGGCGTACACCTGGAACAGAACAGAGACCCACACACACCTCAGCCATGTCAGCCACACCTGCTGCTGTTCATTTTCAGTGAGCATTGGATGTTTATAGGCATCTCTGAACTCCCCATGTGGAGGAACTGCTCAAGGAATGTTCCCCTCCACAGCCATCTCCCTTTCCTCCTTTTACACAGACCGTGCACCTTGCCTTCCCCAGACAAGCACCAAACCAGCGCTGAACCCACCCAACTCACAGCCCTGGTTCAAACCAAGGTAAAGGTACACGCTCCTGCTCCACTGCACAGCTCTGGCCTCGCCACAGCTGGCTGCATGGTGGCTGGCAGGGTGACATGGGAACACAACTGTTCCCACACACTGCCTGTCACTGTCACAGAAACACTCTGGAACACAGAGCCATGGGCCTAGGCACAAACAGCACAGCAAAGCAAATCACAAAGTGAGCAGGATCCAGCAGCCCTCCAGCACATCTCTGAGCTCTTTATCTGGAATTTTCTGTGTGTGTGGGTGACTCAGGAGGAAATGATGGTATCTCCAACAGTGCAGCTCCTCTCTCATCACCAGCACCTCTTTCATTTCCTTTCCCTGCTCACAGGCTCGCTTTCATGGGTCACTGCAACACCACAGAACCTGGCGCAGGGATAGTGGCAGCACACTGCAGCCAGCCCAGCTAGGCATGGCATTGGCTGGAACTATTACAGCTTCTAGGCATTCAAACTGGCCAGTGAGAGACCAAGGCACTGGGTAGCTCAGTTTGAGGGTCTGTAACTTGCTTTAGTTTAGTGGAGTAAATCTGGAATAAGGTTACTCTAAATAAGAGTAACCCTGAATCTCCTGGCATCATCAGTACTGACTCACAAGGATATTCTCCCACAATGCCATGCCAGAGTCTGCTCTGCAAAACACCCACAACATTTCAAATTCATTTTTCTAAACACCACTTAACTGCTGCCTAATCTATCAGAAGTCTGATGGAAGCGTCAACTGCAAAACAGTCACGAGACAGCAGAGAAGTACTGGCTTGAATTGCTGCTTTTGAGCCCTAAAAAACAGTAAAGTCTTCTATCATCTTTGTCTGCAACATTAACCTCAGCTGTCCTTCTATAGCAGCAGCAGCTTGGAAAGAGATCACAGAATCATACCTTGGTCTGTCAAAAGCCTAAAGCACTACTAGTAAGAATTATGCTACTGTAAGGCTGCAGCATATGAAAGGTAAATCAGTCAGAATTGTGAGGGACTCCCAGAGCACCCTCATGACGTCACTCTGACACTGCTTTCTCAAAGTAAAAGAAGTATGTCCCTTACCTTGTTTTCCTGGCCCCACTGCCAGATGCTCGGAGCTTGCATGCCAAAGAAAGCAAACGGGTCCTTGCCAACAATGATTAAACCAATTAATACTAGTTTGAAGACAGAGAGGAAGGATGCTATGTGCCTGTTGGAGACAAGACACACCAGTGAGCTCAGTTTCTACTTCATCATACACATCTGTAATTTACTTCACTAGAATTTTGACAGTGTACAATCAAATGTTTCAGGGGAAGTACAAAACTTTCCAAGTAAGTTTATCTCACTGTAAAAAAAACCCCACACCAAACCAATAAAACAAAAAAGCAACATATATTAACAACACCCCCAACAAGGCACTGCTCTTGCACAGCACCCAAGAACGACAACTCCTTGTACACCACACATGGACTCTTTTGTTCCTCAGAAGACTTCGAATGGGAATTTGCTTTCAACTTAAATGTCTGAACTGGTAAATAGATTCAGTTTCTAAGTAAGTTGTTCCACCTTACAGAGATACATTTTCTGCAGAGCATTTTCCAGCGATGCAGAACTCCCCAGAGGCAGAGCCAGCTCATGCAGGCACTGTGCCCTGCAGCCTCCACCACTGCAACCCTGACAGAAATCAGGCCAGCAAGCGCTCCAGAAGCCGCTCCAGTAACTATGGCATCACTCTCCAGCGTGGGCACAGTGCTTTAAATAGCAGGAATAACGCTATTTTCCTTTTGTCTTTTACCCAATTTCTTTGGGCTTCCCCCCAACTCCACCTAAGGCCACCCTGGCAGCCTGTTCGCTGAGGTGAGCTCTCCATGACTCATGTCAAAAATGAACTTTTCCCTCCTGTGTCCTTAACCCATTACAGGAATTTGTCACTAAGTGCGTAAGCCTGAGCAACAAATTCAACTGACGTCTCAATACAGCATGAAGAAAAGCTGGGAAAATTTGCTGTGAAAAAAACCCAAAACAGTTACACTTTACTTTAGATTGGATACGACAGGCCTCATCATACAGATATCCAGATGGTGATATTTCTATGAAAAACTAAGGCAGTTACCTGAAAGGGAGAAAATCACTCAGTTTCTCTGCAATTGCAATGGAAAAACCCCTTAAGTTTCTGGTTTCAGTATTATTTCAGTGTAGATGTACGTGTTCACCACTGGAAAGCAGAGAGCCAGTACTGCTGGCATTTCTTACCTATAGATAGGTTGAGGAAGGTAGTTCTCCCCTTCTATTCGGATGTCTGGGTACCGCTGGCTGATGACCCGCATGTACTCCTCAAACACCCGCCTGTAGCCTCAGGAGACACTGGACACAGACAGGATTGTCACCACAGCTCGAGGGCTGCACGGTACTGTCACTGCAGAGCAGCGCTTGCCCCATTCATAGCCCCTTTAGCCACAGAGAAAAACTGAACTGCAGTAAAATTATACATCACAAACCCCAACACGAGCCCTGGATGTGACAGGGGTTTGCTCCACATCCCAGCACAGAGACTCTGGTAGCACCCACTGGGCATCGAATCACTCATTTTCCCTGGAAAAAACTGTTAGTTAGGAGATTAACCTAAGCAGGCCCTTGCTCTGTACCAAAAAAGCCTCTTCACACAGAGCCGTTTGAATCCCTCACTGGTTACACTGCAATCCCTCTCTGACACTGCCCAAACAGGTGATGTCGCTCCCAGCCTGTCCCGTGCCAGCACGGGAACTGCAGGAGTTAAATATTCCCGAGCTAGGCTCTGCCTTGCCTTTCTGCAGCCGCCTCTGTAAAAACTGCGGTAAAATCACCGCCAAAGACCCCAGACCCATCACTTTCCACCGAGCGCTTCCTGAGAGCCTCACAGACCCGCACGGCCCGGCCTGGCCTCTGCTCCGGTCGCCGCCGGGCCCTGCCCGCCCCAGGGCCGGGCACCGCCGTGACGGGCGCTGGGGCCCTGTCGGGTTCCCCCCACGAACAGCCTCGGAGCGGGTCACACCACCGGCACCGCCCCCGCAGTGCTGCCCGACTGCAACACGGGCACTGCACCAAAGCAAACACAGAATTACAGCCTTCGCTAAAACATCGATTCCTCCCAAACGTAAGCCCGCGCCAGCAGAACGCCACACGTGCCGTGAGAGGGCCCGAAAAGCGCGTTTTTGCGGCGGCGGCCGCATTTCCAGCGGGTCCCTCCGGCAGGGCCGCCTCACACGCCCCGGCAGCTCCCCGGGGCGGCCCCGCACGGCCCTCGGCCGCGGCACGGGCGGTGCGAGCGAGCGCGGGGCCGCGGCAGCACTGAGGGAAGGGGAAGGGAGGTTTGGGAAGGTCTGGGAAGGGCAGGTTTGGGAAGGGCGGAGAGGGGAGGCGGCGGCCCGGTGGGCACAGCCATCTTGGCCGCCGCCATCTTGGCGGGCGCCCCTCACCAGATCTGGAACTTGAGCAGCGGCCCGGTGGCGTAGGCCATG
>VWZF01003703.1:343665-354995 GCA_013396755.1 Sclerurus mexicanus | reverse complement strand
CCTGCCCCTCAGCTGGGGAGTGGCTGCACCTCCACAGCACTCCTGACTGGAGCCTGGAACACTCCTCCCTGCCCCTGGCAGTGGTTCTGCACCTGCCACCTCTGATGGGCCCTTCAGGAGCTCCGGCACCTGACAGCCTCCACTGTTGCACAGCCTCGGAAAGCAAAGGAAATTGGGTGCAAATTCAGGATGTTAACATGGATGTAAATACATCTTCCTGAGCCCAGCTCACCGTACTCTCACACGATTTCTTCAAGAAATCTGCTGTCTGTTAGAAAAAGAACCCACTCACCTTTTTCAAATTCTTTATCTTCTTGTCCACTTCAGGATCTCCCGTGGTTGTGGCAGGCACCGCGTTCCGCGGGGTGTTCTGCGGGGCCCGCGTCTGGCCAGGGCTCTGGTTCATGTCAGCTTTGGCCTCCTGTAGACACAAACACACGATACAGAGAACACCTTTGATTACAAAGAGATTGAAAAATGTCTTTAATCACTTTAAGGGATCCGTTTAATATTTCTTCTTTCACTAGTTATTCCAAAATGTGTGCATGACTTGCTCTGATGTATTGCATTACCTCTGAATCTCCTTCCATGGACAAAGGCTTATCTAGAACAACTGACATGCTGTTTCTTGTTGAATTTCTAATTCCTCAAGACACCAACCATATATAGCACGTCAGTAAGGGTGACATTACAAACACTTACAGAAATGTTTTATAAAGCAGACTGGGTCACTGTCTTTGAAGCAAAAGGGCTCCAAACCAGTGCAAGAAATTTAAAAAATATTACTTACAGAAATTATCGCTTCAGAGGTTTGTAGACCAAAAGCTGACCTTTATCTACCTAGTCAAAAAATAGCAAGGGGTGACAAACAGGCCATCTCTGGTCTGCCTTGAAAACACACCTCAGCCCTGTCCTGCTGGGGACACATCACAGCACTCAGCCCATTCTGACCTCCCACCTAACACCAAAATACACTCTGCAGAAGGTGAAAAGTCAGAATTACTTTGCCTCCACACTGATTTTAGCTAATACTTGCAGCAACTCCCCAGAGCTGTTACTTTAAATCATCCTTTTATACCTGCTTTAGTTTGGCTAAACTCTGCTGTCCTCCCCACGCCACAGCACGGGCGAAATGCCTGGAAGGGTCTCTGTGGACAGGTCACTGCTCTGAGAGTGACCAGTGCCATTTGGGAAAACTAACTAACTAATGTTACCTTGAAGGAATGACTTCTGTAGTACCTGTTTAGCAGCTTTCTTTGCTTCATGTTTCCTCTGATTTTTGAGAGCTGTTTTAGACAGTGGCTTATCACCACCTCCCAGCTGGGGTTTCATGTTCTGGGGTGGCTCGTCCTCATGCTGCAGAATATGCAAAATGAAGTTAAAAACCTGTATTCCACACTGGCACAGCAAATCTAAAACCTACCTAAGACAATATCATACACAAAGAAGAACCAGTAAGGAAGAAGGAGGAAAAACAAAGAAAGGAAGGGGTGAATAAAAGTATGCGTTCCTTGGAGTAGCCAAGGACAGTGTGACAAGGGTTTCAAACTCATCCACTCAAGTTTAGATGAGACTACCCTGTGTGTCTTAAAGATTTCATAGATTTCTGATAAAATAACAAAATCATGATGTTTTCTGTCTCAGGGGGGAAACAAGATCCAAGAGGAGTAACCCAGCACAAAGTGACTGGAACTTGGCATTTTGCTGTTGTTGACAGCTTTTTAACTCAAAACTCCTGGCAACCAGAGAAAAAGGCTGGGTGCTGGGAAGGGAGATGGAGGGGGGTTTGGGGAACAGGGGGAGCTGAGAATGAGGGGGTGCTCAGTGTTTTTACAATTACTCTTAACTGTAGTGCTGCACTGTTTTAATGCATATCACAGGATTTTTTGCCCATATAAGTAAACAGAATTATTTTTTTGAATGTATCTTCTTCCTGCTCCCTCTGCTCGTGGATAGTTTACAAGAGCAGCCCTCAGCACAGCTAACAGACTGCTTGCAGGCTGAATCTCCTTCAAAAGCACTAGGCTCAAAATCAAAGCCCTCCTGGACTCAAACACCAAGGGTGCAGCTGTTAAATGGAATTAGCTGCTACTCAGGCTACTTTGAAAACTTGAAGAAAAGAAACTAATTAGACAAGCAGGTCACTGTGCTGAAATGTGTTTAAGTTGCAGCTGAATTTCTAAGGATCCAACCTCTTTCTAGCAAATAAACTTATCTTAGAAAAAAAAGACAAAAAAGAGTGGCTGTTAGGAAGCCACAGTCTGGCTGGGTTCAGACTGGTGAGTCAGGTCACCCAAATCAGAGGCTTCTGTCCTAACCAGAGCACCCAATTTCACTGCAAACCACATATACTGTTTATTGTTCCAGGGCATATTGCAGAGAGTATTATTAAAGTCTGCAAATGCTTTGTGAAAGGGCAGTATTTCAGGCAAAAAACCAGGAGTTTTCTAGCGTACACTCTTGCAAATCATGAGCAAAGTGCCAAACAGGGTTATCCAAACCCCCCCAGTGCTGTCAGCCTGGTTACGCTGCTCATGGTCCTCAAAAACACACACATGTGAGGCCAAGCTCCAAACAGACAAAGCCACAGGACAGAGCTACTCACAAGCTTGGAGCTGGTCACAGGCTTGTTCCTCAGGGCAGGAGGTCTGTATGCCTGCGCAGGCTTTGGCTCGGCACTGGGCAATTCGCTGGGAACCGCCTGGTACCTCACCGCTTTCTCCGGGAACACCCCATCCAGGAAGGGCTGCCAGAACACTTGCCACATTTCCTCGTTGGATGGGACCTCGTAGGTGTGCAACACAGAGCCCGTGTAGTGCCATATCTTGTATCCGTTGCTGACCCGGAGCCGGGGAGCACACGTAGCTGTCACAATGTGCTCCCCGTCGGGACACCAAGCAAAGTACGTGGAATCTGAGGCCACGGGTTTGGAAATGAGTTTGTAGTTTTTAACGTCCCACACTTCCATCTGTCCCCTGAGGTTTCCAAACCCTGCCAGCACCAGGATGTGTCCGTGGGGGCTGTAGTAGGCAGCATTGCGAGGCCCAGTGCCAAAATCAAACACGGGGTCGCATTTCAGGTTAAAAATTGTGGCTTTGGCAGGCATGAAACCATACACAGCACAGAACTCGACAGAATTGGGGCTCCAGGCAACATCATAAATGGGGCCATTTTTTGCTAAAGGAAAAGGAAAAACAGGCAGCTGTTGGGAAATTGCATTTTTTCACTGCAGGCCGAAATAAAATCCATAGTGATTCTTCAAGCTTTGCTAAAATGCCATGATCCAATTATTGACAGTGAAAATTAATTCTGCTAACAACAGAGGAAGCAACAGCCCTTTATCTTCTGATAACTTTAGTTATGGTTTACAACAATAACTGCAGCCATTCCAAATTACCTCTGCAGGGTCAGCACGAGCACTTTTACAGTAAGCATAGCTTGTCATGTAAAAAAAAAGATCCTTTATTTTTTTTCCTTGTTACTCAAGTATGACCTCAGGACCTTCTGAAACTGTCCCACTGGAAACCTGCAAAAACAGGAGTTTTATACCAGCTGGATAATAGTTCCTCTTCTTTTAATCTAAGAAATATTATGTAGCTCAGCTTTGTAGTGGTAAGTAATAGTAACCTAAGTTATCTTTGGATCATGCCCATGCACGGTATTTTATAAACCAGATTTTAATGTGAGTGAGCACACAGAAATGATTTTATACATAATGATCAAAACGTGGTACTGTTAGGAGGTATTCTGGGGGTTGGAATATTGGGAGATACTGAAGAATGATGAATTAGTCATGAAAATCTGTGTAAAATATCCAAGGATAAATACAAACCACAGGCCATTACAACTTTTCATAATCTGGATATCTTTACCCATAGTTTTCAGATAAATGCCATGTACATTACTGAATCCTTAATCCAGAGTTGACCCAAAATCTCAAAGTGATTTGGTACATTCCTGTTGTCACTCTGAAATCTCACTATCTTTAGAAACAAGGCTGTATAATCACACTGTCTGTGTGTCAAAACCTTTTCAGTGACATTAACCCGATGCAGCTCAGAGACAGAAGTGTGACAGAAAATGACATTTGGTGACAGCAGCAGCTGGAGAGATGAGGGCACCTCAGTGAGGGCTTCACAGCTCAGGCAGAGCCTGCAGCAGCACCACATGTGAGTTGGAAATTAAAAGCCCTCTGCAAATGCCAGTGTGAAAAAAAGCTTCAAAACTGGACCTTCAAAAGCAACCGAAGTCCAACTCCAGAGGGAATGAGGCACCACTCACTCCAAGTGCTCATCACTGGCTTTTGCTGGAAAAAAGGACTTCCAGAAAACAGACATCAGTTTGGGCTTTTCCTTGAAAGGGAGTAGCTAAATTAAATGAAAATGAATGATAAACATTCATTAAATACAAATGCAGTGGAAATAAGGAAGGCTTTAATAAGCATGTAGTTAGTGTTCTCAAGCCAGGAAAAAAACTAGCCTCTCTACAATCCCAAACAGGGCAAGTGTTTGCACACAACAGCAACAGCTTGAGAGAAGCAAAAAATACCAGCACAGGGGAAGTTAACACATGGACTTCAAGTTCAAACCAGACACTGGAATTAAGCATCCACCTGCTGCTCCCCAACATGTCATTTTTATGTCTTAGAACACTTTCAGTTTTGCAATACAAAATAAAGGATTTCTACTTTCCAAATATGCTTCAAAAAGTTGCTTTCACTCTGCCCAGGCTCACTGAGTAATCGAATCTTGCATGTGCAAAAGTGCAGGTAGGATTATTCTATTTCTTCCTGGCCATTGTGGATTCTCAGACATCAACCTGGCTCCATTGTTTGCTGTTTCCTCAGCAAACAAGCACAATTCCTTCCCTGAGCACTAGAACATCCTTCCAAGCAAATTGTTGGTATGTATTAACTGAAAGTGTGTGTTCTCTGCCACTGGCATTAAGATGACAAGTATATCAAACATAAGGTAATTCAGTAATTAAAAATCCCCCACAAACCCAAAAATCTTAGTCCAGAGGTAAAAAAAAGGTGAAGGATTTTTTGCTAAGAGGACTTGATTTTTTTTTTTGTTTTAAAGATCCCTGCACTGCACTGCCAACCCTCCCCGCCCCTTCGGCAGCCGCCCCCAGGCCGCAGACACTCACGCAGCTGCACGACGGCGCTCTCCCCGTTGGCAGCCATGTAGTGCAGGGTCTGCTCCCCATAGTATGACGCCCCCGTTTTGTCCACCTCGGTGCTGGCGACCACCAGTAAGGCCGTGGCTGGTGAACAGACACAGTTAGTGCAGCACAGCTGCTGCAAACCACATCAGCCACTGCACAAACCACACACCACCAACGCAAACACTGCAGGGGACAAAAAACCCCCAGTCTGCTATGAATTCTAACTGGTTGCTTGTGTATCAGCACTTGGTATCATTCTCTTCTGAACTGAGTTTGTCCTAATGGCAATCCAAATGGACCAAATACCTTTTTTCTCAAATGGAAAGTATAAGCTTGGTCTGTTCATTCACTGTTGGATCACAAGCCAGTGAACATACTTTGCAGCCAGAAAAAGAATGTTAATCTAAGGTAGAAACCAAACATCCTGATCAGCCCTTGAATAACATGTTTCACCAAGAGCTGCTGGATACACATCTGTTATCCAAAGCCATGTGCTGATGTGTGTTTTCCACATGTGTGTAACACTTTCCCTGTATTACAAACCACACAGGTTGAGGAAAAATGGTTTTTACAAAATTATTCTGAAACAGCTTGTTGCTAACAAACAGCAAAGCACAGAGCCCTGTCAGCTCATCCCAGCTATGATACATCTGCACATGTACAATTCTACGGATTAAGATTGTAAATATAAGAACAGTTTATGCTCTGGTATAATCTAAATACACTATCAACACAGAATGCAAATTTATATAGGAATTTGCTACTCAACTGCAACATTTACCAGCACATATAGAATATTCTCAACCACAACACACAAAATCATGACAGTTACAGGAAAGTGCTGAGCACTCCAGGGTGTGCAGAACTGCATTCTTAATGCTGCATTGGCATTAATGGCTGTCCTCAGAATTTATCTGCACATGCAAGTTAAACACAAACCCCATACAGTAAACAAAGGAATACAATCCAAAACGGGTTGAATATAAAAGTTCCAATAGACAGTTATTGTACCTTTTTTGTTCCATAGCATTGTCACCTTGTCAGCCTTGAAGAAGCTTTTGTTGGCGAGTGCCGACTGCGGGCCCCCAAAGTTGGGGTACTGGTAGAGCCTGACAAAGGACGGGGCACCTTTGCTGCCTGGGACATACACAGCAACCTGGAACAGCCACGAGATTTCACTGCAGGTGCAAGCCTTGGGAGCCAGGCCACAGTTACTACCAATATGCTGTACTAACATCACAGTCATTTTTTTAAAGAAAAACAAGAAAAAGATTGGAAACGGGATCGGAAGTACCTTGGTTGGCTGTGCTCCTGGAGACAACACAAAATCACTGACCTTCTGTAAATGCAGCTTATTTGCAATGGTATCTGCCAAGAAAAAGGCCACAGATCTGTGATGTTAATGACAAACCACGTTTCCTGGACGACCTGATCACACCCTTCTATGGGACTGCATTGTGGATAACACAGACCACTAAGGATAATCATAAAGGATTTCTTTTACTAGGCAAACAACAATTACTTTCCCATTTCATCACACCGTTTTATTTACAAAACCAACCTGAACCAAGCCAAGGTCTCAAGTGCAGTATTTAGTATTCAGAAGTTCAAACAGCAGAGGAAGCCAGCGAATCCCAGGTGAATACTTGTGTTTTAAGCACCTTTAAGCACCAAGTATTCACCTCACCTGTGCCAGCTTCAGTCAGGTAACACATGCCATTACACAGAACCGGGGGCTCCCCCCTTACACCTTCACAGGATGACCCTTCCCGACAGGAAGCACTGAGAGGCCTGTTCTGGGCTGAACATTGTCCCTTCCCCCAGACAACTGATGAACAGCAGCACCCCACAGCTTCCCTGCAGGCAGGAATGTGCACTGCCAGCAGACCTCCAGCTGAGGCTGACATTCAGTGCTTCCCACAGCTTCCTCAACATCAGCAGGGCTAATTCTTGGGACACTGTCTCTCTCACAGCCATTAAAATAAAGAACATAAATCAAAAACACACACTGCTGTTCTCCCCTCAGTTTTCTTTAGTTCTTTTACATTTTTGTTCTAACTAATTTTTATCTTCCTGCTTTTTTCTTCCCCATTCCCTTTCCAACCTCTGTTGACTCCAAATATTCCACCATCAGTAGTAAATACTCTTCGTAAAAATTTTCAGGCTTCACTACTTCATATTTGCCATTGATACAAATTTTTTAATGAGCCATTTTTTAACAGTCTGACACTGCACACACAATCCAAAGAAGTAATCATAGATCACATTCTCTGACAATTTCCTGAAGCTCATTAAATGAGAAACAATATAGAATCAGGTCTCTTTACTTGAAAACCAGATGCACTTCATGCCATATATGTCAGTGAAAAGATAAATAAGAAAGTGAAAACACACTTTATTGAAGCATAATGATTCTGAATTCCAAATTCAAATAGAATGTAGGCAATATTTAAAATAAAACACACGCAAAAGGAGAAACAAGGAAAAGCCTGAAAAAGAAAACTACCCCCCGAAAGAAGCAGAATTTACAGAATTAATGAAATGTAGAGAAATACTTGCGTACTGAAGTTGTTGTTTTCAAAGAAGTGCACCTCATTGTTCACATTCCTGGCACAAACGCTTTCATCATCTGCCCAGCAAGGACACCTGCAATTCAAAGGAAAAGTCAGAAACACTGAATGATGCTCATCTTTAGCATTCCAGGATTGTTTTTCCTCTCCATTTTTGAAGCCCAGCAAGTTCGAGCATGATACATTTGATACGGACAAATGACATCTGCATAGCAAAAAATACACAAGTGGACTCAGTTATTGCCTGCCCACCTTTCTCTGTGGTGCAAAAGGAGAGCAAATTAACAATGAACTACATACCAACACTCAAAAAAGCACAGACTGGCCTTGAGCCAGCAGGAGGCACTGGTTTGAAAGCCAACACCACACCAGCTCCATTTAGCTGGATCAGATTTTGGAAACTGCATTTCTTTGCAAACAACTAGCATCTGAAAAGGGTTATTTACCAGTTCTGCATCTTTTTCTGGATGAAAGACTTTAAGCATTTTCCGGTTCTCAGATCATGGAGCTGCAGGTTGGGCACCCCAGCCATGCCATCCTTACCAGCTGCAAGAAAACAGTGGTCTTTGGGGATTAAATCTGCTTCACCACAATATCCCACCTCATGGCCTGCAAGCACCCAAACATGCGTGAACTTCTTACAAGCAGCATCTTGCCCCTGAGGAACCAAACCCATGGCTGCTGATTCTGCACCTATTAACCTGTCTTTCCCTCTGCAGAAAGAACTCATATTTGGAGGTGTAGGGTTTCTACTCCCCCCTGCAAGGCTGGGACCACCAATACCTGCAGAGCTTTTTAATGCTTGTTCTTTAATCAAAATCAAAAACCATCCTCACAGCAAACATCTTCTCCACTCCTACACTTTGCTCTCATGGGAGCGCCATGATTTTGTCCATCCCATGGCAGACACAGCTCTCTCTGCGAGCCATGCAAAATGGTTCTGCTGCTTTTAAACTCTACCCTCCTCCTTACCCCAGACACCAGAGCCTGCTTGTGGCTGTCAGTGATTCAGGACAGACTCTGAACAGCTCATAGCTTGTCCTGCTTTCTCTCATCTTGCAGCCTGTCCCAAGCCACTTCCCAAGGCCCAGCCCTTGCCCAGCTCTTCCAGTCTGAGACAGCATTTGCACTGTCTGCTTCAGACACACAGCTCAGACAGGACTGTGGCTCTCCAAGCCAGGAACCCAAACTCCTGCAAAGGCAGCAGAATGAATAAAGCCCTGGACAGGGAGAACACTCCAGGCACTGTGCCCAGGGGAGGACACAACTACTCCTGACGTTCCCTGTCTGCACAGGAACACAACCTGCCTGCAGAGCACACTGCCCACACTCTGCACCACGACCTGTTCCCAGTGCTGAAAAACATGCAATTTAGTCAGAGTAACTTCAGCGCGTGCCCTCTGGTTTAGTGTCTGTAAAGGTGGCATCCCTCACTCCTCCACTGTGCCCCTGATTACCCACAAAACCTTCTATACACTTTCTGCACTGCTCACTGGGCCAATAAATGTGCTACAGAGACCAGTCAGGTACTGGAAAGGCTGCCAGCCCAGCCCAGTTAAGACAAGCACATACCCCAGGTGCTTGCCCAGCTGGTACAATACTCACTTGCATAGGCCTGCCACGTGGCCAGAACATTATTCTTTGGCGAGAACTCAAGGCAAACTGCCTTTGGGAGATCAAAGGAACGCAGTAACTCAGCTCTGGTGACATTAACAACATTTACTCTGGAACCAAAAGATGCTATTTCAATAAAACATGTTTACAATAGTTAATTAATTGCCAAGGGATCTGTTCACGTATTTGACCCTTCTAGATCTGTCCCACATTTCAACAATGTAGCAAAATTAGAGGAGCTTTTTTCACCATAACACATATTTTTATCTGCAACATGCAAGCTCTGAACCAGAGAGCGAACTCTACAATGCACCTGGTCTGCAAAAAAATGAATCTTGTGATGTTGGTACATAACGGGCACAGACTCTTTATGTCCTGTGGACTTTACTAATCAGTTAATCCCAGAAACCAGGCACTGGGAGCTAGGAACAAAAAAACAACCAAATAACTAGAGCATATCCAGATTACACAGGAATAGGTGAATTACACATAGAAGAACAGCAAATATTGCATCTGAGACTCAAGAAACAAAGCCACTACTGTGAATAATGCAATTTAAATAATGTGAATAATGCATTTAAAATCTGCATGCAAATACTTACATTCACAGTAATTGCCTTTACACAGACAACAGTAAATGGGGTGTAACTGATCCATTTTATTTCATACAAACTAAAGATTAAGACCATAAATGCACCCACCTTTCTCCATTGCACCAGGCAAAGAGGGAGCCGTCCTTGGTAAAAGCAACAGCTTTGCAATTTTTCCCAGAGTCCCTAAAGAAATAAGAAATGCATGTGAGCATTCCAGAGTGCCCAAGGGAAGGTTTTCTAACAAAACCAAAAAGCAACACGTTTCCTGCTACGCCCCCCAGGAGCCTGTGTCACAGTACAGTACCTGCTGCCCCTACTGGGGGACTGTCACCTGGTAGTCCCGTACCAGGTACTCAGGCAGTGACACCTGAGGCAAACACAAACCCTTCCAAACTATCAGTTTCCTGAACCAGTGACACTAAGAAATAATTCACTTATATTTACATGTTTTCCAATTCCAGAATCTACCTTTACTCTTTACAAAACTGTTTCTTTTGTGCAAAAGATGAGAAGCAGTGACACCAGTACCTCTGGAACGCCGTGCTCTCTGTGAAACTGGGGGGCCCATTCACCATATACAGCCCTTCGGACCCTCTCACTGGAAATGGAAACAGAACTCATTTCAAATGCAGGAAATTGTCCAACACATACGTTTTTCTAATTTGTGAACCCTAAGACATGCACACACTTTCCCCTGCTTGCTGTAAAGGAAATCCATGACATAACATGTGCCTGGAGCCCCCACCCCAGCCCTGCTGTGGGGCTGTATCCCCCAGGATGGGGCAGCCCCACAGCAAAACAGTTTTTCTCATGTCTAAATGCACTTTCCTGGAGATGAGGCACACCACGTCCCTGGCAGACCCCAAGGGGCCCTTTTAGCACACCTTGAATACAACCCCCAAGCTGCATACCCTGCCTGCAGTCTGTTCTCCAGCTCTTCCACCAGGGTACCCAGTAGGATACAAACTTACAGCAGATTACTGACAGTACTGAGCAGCCCAAAATCTGTTCTACCCGGAACAGCTGCAGCCTCCCAGCCCCAGGGGAGTGCAAACATGCTGATGTTTAAAGCTTAAGAACACAGGAATACATCTCCCCTGTGGTAGGGACAGCTTAACAGCGAGAGGCTGAGGAGGAAGAGGCCTCTTCGCAGGAGCCTCCCGAATCGCAGTGGGAACCCCTCAAACCGCAGAGAGCCCGTGTCAGAGCGCTCGGGGAGCGGCTCCCCGCCCGCCGGGCCGGTCCTGCGGGGCCTGGGCCGCTCCCCTCGCACCGACCGGGCCCCGCGAACCCTCCGGGCTGCGGGGCGAGAGCAGCGCCCGCGGGATGCGCCCCGGACACGCGGCCCCGAGGCTCCCGCGGAGGGCCGGGGTGAGCAGCGGCACCC